>OY998175.1:39032774-39362774 GCA_963921935.1 Galeruca laticollis | reverse complement strand
AACCGCGCGGTCGTTAAAGGAAAGATGCTAATGCAGAAAATCTGAAAATTAAAGTGTAACTGGGATTATAAAGTTACTGATAAGGAAATCTTACAAAAAGGGGAAGAGCTCCTAAACACCATCTGTCAAATCAAGCATATAAAAACTCCTCGTCGTATCTTCAATCACAAAGAAATAAGCAAAATTGAGCTTCACTCCTTTTCAGATGCGAGTACCGAAGCGTACGGCGCATGTGTCTACGTCAGAACCATCTACACCGATAAAACAGTTTAATGTATTCTGATATCAGCAAAATCGCGTGTTGTACCACTGAGAACTATCGCAATTCCCAGACTTGAACTCTGTGGAATGCTATTATCCTCGAATCTGTCTCAAAGAATCAAAAACGTTTTGGAAACCAAAATCAACATAAATTCTGTAAACTTGTGGACAGACTCTCAAATTGCACTTTGTTGTTGCAAAAGCCACCCAAATCGATGGCCGGTATTTGTATAGAATAGAGTAGCAAAAATACAAACGCTAACACAAAATTTCCAGTGGCGGCACGTGCGATCAAGGCATAATCCAGCTGACATGCTGACATCCTGAAATCCACCCCATGTGGTTTAATGGACCCAAATTACTTAGTGAATTTAGTTCGGATTTCCCCCAACACGAGAATAATAAAAATCTTGTCAACTTACCTGAGGAAAAAAAGGTAGCCCTAACAATCATTTCTGACCAATAAAATTTTTGACAAAACACTTTCTCAAACTTCTCTCCGTTTTACAAACTACAACGCGTACGTTCTAAGATTTACTCACAATTCGAGAAACATAGAAAAACGATTCAAAGGACCTCTGTCAGTCAGTGAATTGAATTCATCATTAAACTTCATTATCAAACAAGTTCAAAATCAGTCCTTTTCAACAGAAATAGCGGAACTTTCAAAAAAATAAAATTTGTCAAACAAGCAACTGATATCCTTAAAACAATTTCTAGATACTTCCGGATATCTCCGTATCGGAGGTAGGTTGGAAAATTCCGAAATATCCTTCGATCAAAAGCACCCAATCTTATTACATTCAAAGAATCAAATAACTTACCTTATCCTCAAGCAACAGCATATGCGTTTGGGCCATGCTGGCGGACAAAATGTGCTATCAAATGTACGATTGCGCTACTGGCCTCTCATTGGTTTAAGGCAAATCAAACAAATACGCAAAGCTCCCGTATCAATTTTCGTATGCATGGTGACCAAAGCCGCGCATATAGAACTAGTAGCCGACCTCACTACGGACGCATTTATAGCCGACTTAAAACGTTTCATAGCGAGACGGAGTAACCCCACTGCCATTTACTCAGACAATGCGACAAACTTTCTTGGAGCTAGAAATCAGTTGAGAGATCTTCATAATCACTTTCAGAAGAACGAATTTACGGATACAATACAAAATTATGACTCGAAACGAGACACAGTGAAAATATATTTCGCCAAGAATTTTGGAGGCGCAAAAACTCAGCAGCTGTTCCGAAAAAGGTGGTCGGTAGACTATCTGAATAGACTGCAGAATAGACCAAAATGGCTAAAAACATATGAGAACCTACAACTAAATGTTCTAGTCCTCTTAAAGGAAAAAAACATTCCACCTCCTAATTGGCCTATGGCAAGAGTCATTGAAACCATAAGCGGACATGACGGAAAAGTCAGGGTCGTACGCCTAAAAACCAAAACAGGTGAAACTACTAGGGCTATAACGAAACTGTGCCAACGTCCCAAACAAGACACAATGTCTTGTGAAGAGCATAATCAACCATTAAAATATGTTAATCGGTCAACGACTTGCCTAATCAACCTCAATTAGCAGTCGCGACTTTCTTAGTTGTAAGTTATGTGTAAGCTATTACAATAGTTGCACTTTTACTTTATCCTTATCTATATTCAAACTTATTTATCTTTCTCGAGTTCTCTCTTCTAAATGAAGCACAGACTTCATTTCCGGGGGGAGAATGTTGTGAAATGACATGCTGTATATATCGCGATGACAAATCAATCGCAAAAACTTTCACATTCCTATGAATTTTCGGACAAGTTTGAATGTCTACTGTAACGTTAAACCCTTATTATTCACTCTAATGGTCGTAAACGCGCATTTATAAAAGAAAGTTTAGCTTCTAAGTGCCTGCTCAACAAAAGACCAAAGAATTGAATTTTAAATGGTTCGAATGAGCCTTATGATCTTTTTATGAAATAGAGGTTATGGAACTTTCCAAAACTATTAAAATGTTACTAGAAATAACTGAGTGATCTACGATCCTGCAATTAGCACTGTGAATAATGTTTCAAACCCTCACACAAATGAATAGGGAAATCTCAAGTATTCGAAATTAATGTTTTATGGATTGACATAAATTAACTAACAGGACACTATTTATCGCTTCACGGTAAAGTGAGTAATTAACTTTATGTCAAGAAATATCACCATTCAACTGAAAGAGTTATAGTCTGAAAGAGAAAGGTCTACCCCCAAAAAACTTGCGAATATCTACAGAAATTAACTAATTTACAAACGGTCAGTTTCTCAACATGGAGCAGTACAGAACTAAATCCACTATGGATCGGTCGATATAAAAAAGTGTGACAATTGCTCGCGTTCGGAACATATAGTGTGCGTAAACTATATCTAGATCAACCTGAAGTATTAAATTATCTCTCGCGTTACGACGCAATATAAAAACGTGCAAATTTCTGTGACTTCGTTCGATAATTAGCGGAAAAATATACATGTCTACCTCACGACCATTTAGTATCTATTAGAAAACTGTAACCAACTATCAACTTGCTGTGGACATTCTTGTTGCTCCATCTTGTTACTATTTTCTTGTAAATTGATTTGCGTGTTCAAAATTGTCATATTTGAGTGTTTTATTTAACGTTACTTCAAATTACGACTGGTCCTTCTTTCCACAACCTTATATAAGAAAAACAAACAATACATTTACTTAGGTGCAGTAGTGAACGACAAGCTCAACAGCCCACTCCACTAATCTAGTTCATAACAAACCCTAAGACATCTATTAACCCATAAACACGTTGTAAAAATTTCCCACGCGATAACCATCTGGCCTCGCAATAAAATAGCAAAGTCGAATGTTCTGCACCCATATCTTTGCAAAGTGCCTTAAAGATTCTTGATGTTAGGAGTCTCATTTTTATATAATTTTACTACAGTTACAACCGTCGCTAGCACAATATTGAGACCAGGACTCATTTCTTTGGAAGCCAGAGCTTCTTTGTGGATCATGCAATGATTACGGAGATTTTTATTTCATAAGTGCTTGTACACTTTGGAATCCTCCAGAAATTGTACGAGCACCATCGGTGCATATTCCAACGCAATTCTTCCACTCTATGTTTGTATCATTAATAAAATCATCTAAAATATCAAAGAAAGCGAGTGCCGTTGCGTTGAGTTCTAATGGTTTGCAGAAGAGTATTTACTCTACAGCCATTATACCATCACAAAATGGGACATAGGCAATTAAATGAGCGTCTTTATTACTATCTGTTGCCTCGTCAAGCTGAATTGAAAACAATTTGTCACGTAACTTTTCAATAAGCTGATGCTGTACATCTTTGGTTATATCACCAATTCAGCGGGCAACAGTAACATTTGATAGAGGTTCGCTACTCTCATCATATGTCGTTAAAGAATTAGAAATTAGAAGACACTTAAGAGACCCACATTATGAAGTCGAAATCTAGGGTGTTCTCCACTTTTACTCTATCTTTTTAAGTAATAATTATAAAGATTTTCAGATATAGTTTTCCAGGTTTCCTGCAGTAGAAACGCAGAGTCTTTTACATTACGTGACTGATACGACATCAACCATATGTATCTTAACCAACACAATACGACAAACGCTTGTATTGAGTTTTTTTTTTTTCTTTTAATAGAAGAAGACAGTACCAACATAGTATGTGTTAAATAAAATCGTCAAGTAAGTCACGTAATGGAAAAACTTCACCGTGTCTACTGTATATCAATGCACAGTTATACTGATCTTGAATGGGATACCCCATAGGGTAAATAATATCTAAGCTCTAATATTTGTAATATCACATCATCTTCTTTTTTCTATTCATTTATATTGAGGAAATCCAGCCACAATTAATTATTAAACATCAGGTAGGCATCACATGAAATGTAACTTGTGTCTTTCTAACGATGATAGTGATATCGAAACAATTCTCAATTTTTTAGAATTTTACCATTTTTTATTATACCAGTGTTCAGTACAGTGGTTCAAACTTCCTCGAATAGTCTTAGGCGTTTAAAATAGACTATTGCAGCTAATTTCATAGTGATATTTTATATGAGGCGATCAAAAAAATATATTCATTTGTCCAGGAATTGACTTATTTTGTCTCATTTATTGTCATTGTTAATTGCACAAATAAACTTGGTGTGGTATTGAGTCGTGAGCAATTGCATGCAATTTCGATTGTGATTACAGGTTATTTAAATGGCTGAGGTGATTGATTGAAAACACACTATTTATTCACAACAATAACCATTAAATGTATTTTCTCGTAATACACAAATTTGTACAAATGTATATGAAGATAATGTTCGTAAAAAAATTCTGTAGCCTTCTCGAAAACAAAATTTTCGGTATGATTTATTAAATCGAAACTACCAACACCAATGGTACCAATAGCAGCTATTATATTTCTTTACTTTCGGGACGATTCTCTTCATTTTTGGGACGATTTTGGAAATATATATATATATATATATATATATATATATATATATATATATATATATATATATATATATGTATATATATATATATATATATATAATAAGCAACGAATAGATTAGTGGGTATTGCACGCAAATAGAAGAAGGGGCTACTGAAAAGAGTGGTAACCGCAGACATGCATGTTTCTGGCTCATTAGCCGTCATCGGTAGGGTACAACCAAGAAAAGATGTGAAACATGGGAGCAAAGGTGTTGAATGAAACATGAGAAAATATAACAGAATTCAGCAGGATAGTCAAACACATATACAGAAACTTTGCTTTGGCAAAACATGTTATTGATAAAGACCATGTTATGGACTTTGATTCTGTAAGTATTTTAGATATTCAATCAAATATTAAGAAAATACTTTTCTTAGAAATGGCTCAAATATCTCAAGAAACTAATATCATTAATAAGAAAAAAAAATTTTATTATAGCGCATCGAACTCGAGGGGTCATTAGCGATATTTGGTGTATACATCATATACAGTTATTTACATTTCGTATTTTATAAAGAATTTATAACATTTACTAATTCAAGAAATGTCTTTAGGTTACGTAAATTCTAGTTTGATCCTAATACGTCGGATAATCCATTGTTGGAGAGTTGTGCCAGTTGTCGATGTTGTGTTAGTTGAGGACATTTAACAAGTAGGTGCTTAATAGTCAGTTTTGAGTCGCAATAATTACATTTTGGTTCGGAACCTTTGTCGAATAGATAGATAGCTATGAGTTAGCCGGGTATGACCTAAACGTAGCCGTGTTAGTAGCACTTGATCGCGACGATTTTTTGGTAGGACTGGCCACGGTTTAATAGACTTTTTTACCTCGTTAAGTTTGGTTACCGCTGTTTTCCATTTAGCTTCACAGACACTGTTCACTTTAGATTGAATTATAGATTTAATATCCGCACTTACTGAAAACTGCACTACTCGAGCATCTTAGTTGGTCGTGGCGTCTTTTGCTCTTTGATCAGATTCCTCGTTGCCATCTATTCCTACGTGTGATGGGATCCACATAAAGATGATATCTTTATTGTTTTGTTGAGCTATTTGGAGTTCTTCTCTAATTTTTAAGACAAGGGGGTGGTTTGTGAATATTTTTTGTATGGATTTTATTGAGCTGTTTGAAGATGAATTGATATTAGCTAAGGCTTCATATAGGGCATATAATTCGGATGAGAAGATGGAATATGTATCTGGAAATGTGAACTTATAAGTTGAGTTTGTAGTTACCACCGCGGCTCCAATTCCAGCTGCAGATTTCGAAGCATCGGTAAAGATTTGGTGATAGTCTGTATAATCTTCTAGTATTGTTTTGAAGGTTGATCTTATACTGAAATTGGGAGTCGAATATTTAACTAGAGAGCTAAGAGTGGTTATACATTTTGGTTTTTTGATTTGCCAAGGGGGAGTAGATGTAGTCAGTCGAGGGAAACATTTGGGAAAGCTTAGTTTCTCAAGGTACATTTTTATTCTAGCATAAAAGGGTTTGGGAGCATGAGTTTTAATTGTGAAAGAATGGGGGAGTTTTTGAGGAGAGCAGTTATGCCTTGTAGGGTTGAACGGATTGTATATCGTTTTAGCTGCATATGTCAGGCTCAAGTACATACGCCTATCTTCTAAGGAAGGTTCATTAACTTCAGCGTATAAGCTTACAAGTGGAGATGTACGAAAGGCTCCCGTTATTATCTCCGTAAAGCCGTATTTTGTATTATATCTAACCGTTTTAGGTTTGTTCACGTTCTCGCTTTTGCAATAGATAACTAAGTCATCCGCATCCATTTTAATGCCTGTATGATATCATTCATTGCTATGATAAAAAGGGTGGGGCTAATTACGGATTCTTGTGGAATGCCATTTTTTGTTTGATTTAAATCTGACGTAGTTCCGTTTGCTAATACTCTAAAATTTCGTTCTTTTAAAAAGTTTTGGATAATGTGTAGACAGTTACTGTCTATATTAGGTAGGATAGCACAAGATTCAATTTTTTCTTCAATGACAGTGGAGTAGAGTTGCCAGTCAGCAGTTTTAAGTTTCCATTTAGGATGGAACCTTTGTTTGGTATTATTCTTTGTATTGTTGTATATAATAAAGGGGTAATGGTCACTACTGTAGGTATAATCTACTCTGTCCCATGTTAACGAAGGAGCTAGGGTTGGATCGCATATTGTGAGGTCAATACATGATGATTCTCTGGTCTGTATATTAAATGTTGTGGCTCTGCCATTGTTGAGAACAGAAAGGTTAAAGTCGTCTAATATTTGTTCTACAAGGTGACCCTTTGGGTTTTGAGATGTTGAACCCCAAAGAAAGTTGTGAGCATTGAAATCTCCTAGTATGATTCTAGCTTGGGGGATTTGTTGTATCAAATTGCCTAAGTCCTGCTGGTTTATTTGGGATCCTAGAGGAAGATATAGGTTGCAGATATGTAAGTCTTGTTTGTCATGGATCTTAATAGGAATGGCTTCAAGATTACTATTTAAGGGAATTTCCACGGCGTCGATATAATTTTTAGTGAGGATTGCTACTCCTCCACTAGCTTTTTGTGCAGTATCTCGATGTTTATGAAAATTTTGGAATTTATTTAATGTTTGGACATTGCTCTGTTTTAGGTTGGTTCAATGCAAACAAATTATGTCAGATTTAAATTCGTTTATGATCTTTTGTAGTATTAGAAGTTTATCAATGTTCCATTGTAAAATAGATGAGAAAGAATTGAAAATGGATAAGTATTTTAATAGGTTGACGTTTGTGAACAATCGCTCTCCTGTTCTGTATCTGCTAAGGTTAATTGCAGGTGTATTAAAAGTTTTTTCTTAATTTTTGTACATCTTGCTTTGATAGCCCGGTGGGTAAAATGCGGATAGATTTTGGTTAACATATATATTAGTGCTGTGAGGTCGGTTGTGTAGTCTTGCATGATGCTTACTAGGTCGGCTGATCCGTAAACGTTTACGAAAAGATCTGATATTTGGGTGAAGTTGAGAATAAAGGATGGATTGTGTTCGTTGATAATTTTTCTCACTGGCTCCATAAGAACTTCGATTGGAAGATATTTTTTGTTGTTTGTTTTGATTTTCCTCATGTTTGCTTTTGGTTGCGCTTTAGTGAAAGGGTCTTTCTTGGCTTCGTTTGTTTCTTCTTCTGGTTGAGGAGAAGGTGTCTCTATTTCCTTAAAAGTACATTTTGTTAATTTTTGATTGTCAGTGTCCGTTTCTATTGTAGAATTTTGCTCGGAGGATGTAGGTGTTTCAGTATTTATGTTTATTGGTTGTTCGTTGTGGAAAGTGGTCTCAAGTGAAGCGGTAGGGGTACTAGTAATGGGAGGTGGAGAGGGTGACGCTGTTTCGCAATTTGCTGCGGTGAGACCTGGCTTTTCACAAGAAAATCAGAGTGAGTCTTGGGAGAGGAAAATTCTGTAAGTTGTATCCTCATAATTTATCAAAAAGGATTCTGGAAGTGTGTGTGCTGGTGGAGTTATGAAAACTTGACGTCTGAAGCTGTAAATGTGATTAAATTCGGGGAGATTTGAGCTGATTCTAAGAAATGACATCGTAGAAAGAGTGGTAATGCCCAGTTCGCTTAATTCATTCATTAATATAGCGTGTGGTATTGTAGGGCAAACGTTAGAAAGTACAAGCCTTTCTGAGGGTGTTATATATTTACGGGCCTGCACAATTTCATTGTTAATTTTGATCTTTCCTTCGTGATTAGTAATGAACTTTTATACTATGCTAGGACTAGTAAGATACATGCAAATTCTTTTGTTCGATAGTCTTGAAGTGAATAATATATTTTTGGGTTCAATAATTGTTCCTAGAGGTATAAGGTAACCTTGGAGTGTTGCGTTTTCTATAGCAGGAAAGATTATTGCTTGTTCTTTCCTTGGGAAGTGTTGTTGAGAAGTTACATCTGAGTAAGTTTTTAAGGTGTTATTCTGAGAACCCCTGTAGTCAGAAGTCCCAGCAGACGTTTAGATATCGAAAAACGTACTTATGTATATGGTTAGGTACACTAATGTGTTGTATGTAAAATGCTGTATAGGTTTTAAAACACGATAGACCACTGTTTAAATATTAATTTGTTAGGAGCTGACAATTCATCTGTATCAGTCATAGATGCCAGGACCGAACTCTGAATAAGAAAAGTGATCATAATAATTTAAGTGATATTTATTATTACTTATTATCTATTGATAAAAATCATAAATGTCTTTCAATTTCAAATTGTTCTTCTATTTAAAATAACAATTTTTAGGTTAATAAAACGTCATTTTTATAATTAAAAAAGTTAAGTCAAACATAACCTTAATTACTTTAGTTATTTCTATGTTCCAATATAAAAAAAGAATAACTATTTAAAATTATTTTTTTTATTGATGCCTCATATTACCTATTTAAAACACGCCTCAGCCTGTTTAAATCGAACTTTCAAACACGCGCGTTTTTTAAAGTCCCTATGGGAACAACAACTCGAGAAACGTAAGTATCAATGACAACTTTTTTTATTAGTTTTTAAATTATATATTTTCATTGTGAAACAATGTCTTATTTGGTTTTTTCTGCAAAATTTATTTATATATTCATATATACATTGTATCCTTTGAAATATAAATAAAGAAACTTTTTGATTATTGATCTGACAGCAGTACATCGTAACGTCAAATAAAAATAAATACTATTTAGGATTGACTTTTACGAAACTTGGATGGACATCGAGGACGGACTTCCATTATTTTGTTGTAATATTATAATAATATTTTATGATTTCAAAGTGCACCAATAGCGTAAAGTATTCGTGGATAACTGGTCTCTCAAACACTTGCTCTATTTCGAGCACTCCGGCTGCGCGTGTTTGAAAGACCTCTTTATCCACTTATACTTTAATATACTATTTGTACTTTCAATTTGACAATTATTTTTAAAAAATTATATATATATATAATAATTAACGAAGAGATTAGTGGGTATTGCACGCAAATAGAAGGAAGAAGGAGCTACTGAAAAGAGTGGTAACCGCAGACATGCATGTTTCTGGCTCATTAGCCGTCCTCGGTACGGTACAACCAAGAAAAGATGTGAAACATGGGAGCAAAGGTGTTGAATGAAACATGAGAAAACATAACAGAATTCAGCAGTATAGTCAAACACAACATTTGTGTCAGTAATATTAGAAGATCTCGAATATTCGAGAAAACAACCAACATAGACGCGGAGGCGCATATAACACTCCCGTCCGAAACTTCCGACCCAGATCAATGAAATAACAACAAGATGTACGAATAGTGCGTGACATATTAACAATAAGTAACGAAGAGATTAGTGGGTATTGCACGCAAATAGAAGAAGGGGCTACTGAAAAGAGTGGTAACCGCAGACATGTATGTTTCTAGCTAGCCGTCCTCGTATATATATATATATATATATATATATATATATATATATATATTTATATACATATACAGGGTGTTTTCAAATGACACTTACAACGTTTGCATGTAGATACCTCTCGTAAAATTGGACAAGACGATATAGGGATTGAGGGGTCCAACCCATTTACTTTTCGTAATACAGGGTGTTAAAGTTATGAAAAATATAATGTTTTAATTTGATAACTTTAAAATGGATGAATATATCGATCTGACATTTGGCAGGTTGTTTTTAAATGTAAAAGGGCATATTTTGATGGAAAAACATGTTTCAATTCTTGATCCAGTGGTGTACATTTGGAAGAATATGTCACCTTTCCCCTCCCGTTTTTTACGCCACTGGCATTTGAAGCTATTTTTATTTGATTTTGTATTCCTCAATAGTTTTCACGTGAAAAACGCATAACCTTTACATATCAAAAAATTTGTAGTTTTCAAGATATTTAAGGTTTTTATGAAGTCTGCAAGATCACTTTTTAATAAAAAAATATTTTTCTTGAATGGTTAGAATATGTAACAGGAACTAATTTGTGAAACAGCAATGCATATAAAACATTGAGAGAGGATTCTTGAAAATACTTTTTCCAAACTTGTGATTTTATTAACAAAAGAATTAATGACAATAAAAAATAAGATAATTACAAAGTTAATTAATATCCCATTCAAACATAGTTTTTAACTAAGCAGCCAACAAATTATAAAAGATGTTAAAAATGTTGTCCATTTACATTAACACATAATCTGCAACGTTTTCTCATTGAAAATCGCATACCTTGGAAATACTGGCGATTGCCGGAAATAATTTCTGTAGCTGCATGGATTCTTGTAACCCCACAGAAAGAAATCGATTGGATATAAATCCGGTAACTCTTTGAGGACAATCTGTTGGTTTTAGAGCCTGAACTTGGGTATACTTATAAGGATACAACTGCAGTTCATTTAAAATATTCCACACAGTTGATTTACTTACATTCAAATATTTGCCAACGGTGCGAGTGCTTAAATCGGGTCTATTTTCAATATGGTCTAGAACAGCCTCCTCTAATTGCACAGTTCGTTTTCTACCGCTACCTTGTAATTTTGAATTGAATTGTCCAAATTCTGGCAATCTCCTGTCAATTTGAGAAAATGTTGTGTGACATGGAAATCTAGGTCGATTTGGATATCTTTCTCTATACAAGTTCTCGGAACGTCTACCATTCTTTCTGGCTTCCCCGTATATTAGTTGCGTATCAGTCATTTCTTCAAAAGTATAATCCATCATAACAAGTAGTGTGAAAGTTGCACAAACCAATTTAATTACAAATAATTCATTTTCGTTTTGACGTTAAACAAAATAACATTTACCATTTCATTATTGACATCCATAGCCTAATATACGGAGGAGGCACTGATAGCAAGAATCCATGCAGTTACAGAAATTATTTCCGGCAATCGCCAGTCTTTCCAAGGTATGCGATTTTCAATGAGAAAACGTTGCGGATTATGTGTAAAT
Source organism: Galeruca laticollis (assembly GCA_963921935.1). Lineage (NCBI taxonomy): Eukaryota > Metazoa > Arthropoda > Insecta > Coleoptera > Chrysomelidae > Galeruca > Galeruca laticollis. The sequence continues at coordinate 39,351,059 of OY998175.1, read as the reverse complement.
GTAAATGGACAAAATTTTGTACATCTTTTGTAATTTGTTGGCTGCTTGGTTAAAAATTATGTTTGAATGGGATATTATTTAACTTTGTAATTATCTTATTTTTTATTGTCATTAATTCTTTTGTTAATAAAATCACAAGTTTGGAAAAAGTATTTTCAACAATCCTCTCTCAATGTTTTATATTCATTGCTGTTTCACAAATTAGTTCCTGTTACAGATTCTAACCAGTAGTAGTTTGGTACCTAGTTATTAAAAAACATTCAAGACAGATATTTTTTTATTAAAGAGTGATCTTGCAGACTTCATAAAAACATTAAATATCTTGAAAACTACAAATTTTTTGATATGTAAAGGTTATGCGTTTTTCACGTGAAATAATATATATATATATATATATATATATATATATATATATATATATATATATATTCCTCTAGTGAAGTTTAGTGGAACCGGATGATAGTGCTGCCGGCAGCCGGATGATAGTGGTGCCGGTAGGATGAGTAGTGGTGGAGAAGTAGGCGGAGCTATAGCCTTTACTGTATGGTAATGATTTATGCATCGACTAGTCGTTCCTAGATGGCGACCTAAACCAAGCACTAAAAATATTTTTTATCCAAATAGAAAACTATCGCCAATAGACTAACACTTTTCTGAAAATAAAGTAATATAACTTTTTACTCAAATTTATCGATAATACCTACATATTATAACGACAGTTATTTTAAGAAGAGTAAGGAATCTGACAGTAAATACATATTCTGGAAGTCATACACCATAAAAGTATTCAAAATTATTCAAATTCCAATTTTTAGTATTGTTTCAAATTTTATTCGTTTTTAAATTGTTTTTATAATTATTGTAGTTATACTAAAAGAGTTTAATAAGTGAGTATGAATATCGATATTAATTTTACTTTTGCTGCTTTAAGAAGGCTCAATTTTACTTAAATTCATTGTAATATTCGTTGTTAAAGTAGTATTGTATGATTTATATGTTCCTTCCTGTGACATTACTAAAATTAAAAAGAATTTATTGGGAAAACAGAACCAATATTTTAATACAAATCGTTTATTATTTTTGACGTTTCGGTGTTTAACTAAGGTTTAGAAATATCATATTTTATAGAGTGAAAATTGTAATTGTAAATGACGTCAGGTTAGACACCGAACGTCAAAACTAAAAAACGATTTGTATTAAAACAGTGGTTTATTTTCCCAATGAATGCTTTTTAGTTTTAATATTTTTATTCCCAGAAATAGAGTTTTGTCGTTAGAATGAGATGGAATATATTTCTACATGCTATCAGTTGTAAAGACGTTGTTGGCTATCTCACTCACTTGCCGAACACTGGTTACTGGTTAATATTAGGTATGTATCAATGAAAGGATCTGCATACACGCAAAAAATAAGAACGAAAGTTAAAAGTCGGATTAGATGTATGGGAAAACGATTTAAAATTTCATTCGATTGTATCGCAGAACGCACGGGCCATGGCCGACTAATTATATACAGTGTGTCCACGGATGGGGTACTCAAGAAGAAAAACTTTTTTATTTTCAGTTTTAGCGAAAAATGTTATTCTTGATAATAAGTCCTGCTTGTTGAAAAACCCCATAAAATGAACGATACTTCAATTTCTCAAAAACTGCTTTATTTTATTATCAATTATATTGTGAAACCGTATGAATTTATGCAAAATTAGGTATAATAATAATCTGGAGAGTAAGTTATGCGCTGTTCCTAGGTAATTGTCAACATTCATTTTTATCAACGGTAACTATGCAACAAATAATATATCTTGTAAAGTGCTACGGTATTGGAGCTGTATCGTTCAAGTACGCAATTAATTTATCTAATGAAAAATATCGGGATGTACCAGTTACGCGAAATGGATTGGAATTATTAATAAAGAAATTGGATGAGACAGGATATGTTGAAAACAGAAAGAATTCGAAAAATACGTACAATGAGGATGATGATGCAGCTACTGCCCTAGCTATGCATTCAGTATAGGAAAGTACCAAGTTGGGTTTACGAAAAAAAAAGTTTACAGAAAATATTCAAGTTAAACAAAATTAATACATTCAAACCGAACTTTATTCACATTATGATTATGACAAGAAGCTTGACTTTTGTGCTTTAGTTGGTGAAAAGTTTACGAATGACCTCTTCTTTCACTACAATATTTTATTTTCTGATAAATCAACGTTAACGAAAAATTGAACTGTTTCATCCCAAAACTGACGGTATTGGACTAGTGAAAATCCTCATAACGAATTCATCGTAATATTCAATTTGCTAAAAAGGTAATTGTTTGGTGTGCTGTTTTACCAGATAGATTAATCGGACCTTATTTTCAGGAGGAGACAATAAATCAAAAAGTATATTTGGATTTGCAAGACAATTTTTTAATACCTAAATAAGATGACGTCCCTTGGAACAAAGGCGTAAAATGTATTTTCAGTATGATATATGTTCGTCACATTCGACATTGTTGATAAGAGGATGGCTGGATGAATATTTTCCTGGACGATGGATAGGATGGTATGGACCAATATTTTTTCCGCCTCGATCACCCGATTTAACCATTCTGGATTTTTTATGAGACTACCTAAAGGAGAAAGTTTATGAAAAAGAATTAAACCCTACTATTGAAGATCTGAAAGACGTAATGAATGAATCAATGCCGTAAATGGAATCACCTCAGGCATGCTAAGAAACCCTTATAAAGAATTGAAAAATAGTTTGGAGATGTTTTGAAGTTGATGGAGGCTATGTGAAGTAGTTGTTTTTTTACTGTTAGTTTTTCCACATTTTTCTGTATTATTATTCGTGTTCTGTTTTCAACAGATTCTGTCTCATCGAATTTATTTATTAATTTTTTAATCCATTCCGAGTCCCTGGTTCATCATTGTATTTTTCATTAAATAAATGAATGGCGTACTTGTTAACATTGTTGACAAAGAATGAAAATTTGAAAATTATTCACCGAAGTTGACAGTGGCCCAGGGACGCCGCAAAAGTAACTATAATATTGTTATTATCCGAAAATAATTCATAGGGTTTTACAGAAAATTGAATATAAAATGAAATACAAAAACTTTTATTTTATTTCATTTTATGGGGTTATTGAATAAGCAGGAATTTTTATCCAGAACAATATTTTCCGCTAAAACTGAAAATAAAAAAGTTTTACCGTGGACACACTGTATAATTTCGTCAAACGAAATAAGTAATTTTAGCAGAAATGTGACACTCCCTAAGTTTTAATAATATTTGACTAACCAACTACAGGCCGCATATTTTGGAAGTAATAAAGATATTTTAATTCTGTTGAAGTCAATTTTTAGAGCGCCAAGAGAGCTCCAGGTTTGAATATAAATTGACTGTAAATATGTCAATATATAGATGGCGCTGTGCTCAAAACTTTTTTTTCGATGACAGGATCTTTCAAATATTTCACACTTACCTTTTTATGCATATTTTGTTCTATGAACTAATTCAGTAAATCTAGCCATTTTCTATATAATAATAATAATTTATTCTCAAAAAAAGTACATAGATACATCACATTAGGATACAATAAAATAAGAATAAATTTATACTCAATAAGTGCCAAGCACTTGTTTTGAGAATTAATTAATAAAATGCAATATATAAAATATAAAATGGATAAAACAGATAAACAAATAAATAAAATGGATGGAACAGGAACTTTGTTACAAGTCTTTTGAATCTTGGAAGTACTTTAGTGGATCGAATTGTCTCAGGAAGTATATTAAATATTTTTTGGGATAGGTAATAGAACGATCCTTGGCTTAACGTTTTAGTGACTGTCGGGAAAATGTGCAATGATCTATTTCGCGTGTGGTATGTTAATTTATGAGTTTTATTGAAATACTTTACACTCGAGCATAAGAAGTAAAGTTGTCTCACATCCAGAACATTACATTCCCGGTATAATAGATTTGAGCTGTATAATCTGTTTCTTGAATGTATTAGTTTTAGAAATCGCCTTTGAATAACTTCTACCTGGTTAATTCTCATATCAGTAGCAACTACCCCATGCCACTATTCCATATCTTAAATGACTTTCAACTAACGAACGATATAATTGTTTGAGAGTTTGGAACGGCAAATTTTTTTTAAATACCTAAATGTATACAAGATACTCTGAAGTTGTTTAACGACATAGTGTATGTGGCAGTCGCATCTCAAATGGCAATCTATATAAATACCAAGCTATTTAACTTGTTTCATAGAGTGTATAACGTGGTTTGATTCGGACAGATAATTGAATTTATATGGCGGTAGTCCAATCACATTACAACTAAAAGGAAGATAAGATAAGTTTTCTCAAAGTTCAATGTTAGTAGCTTAGAATCTAACAATCTTTTTATATTTGAGAAGTCCCTTTCGGCTAATGTTTTCAGGTTGTCCCAATCAGCTCCTTCATTTTCGATATAGGTAGTGTGTTCATGAATGGAGTTCACCACAGGAGAAAAATCGTTATCTTAGATCAGATCATACAAGGTAATAAATTAATAAAACATGAAAATTTTTCAAGAGAGAAGTAGCATTATTTATGATTTGAAGCAAAATTTTAGTAAAAAAAATTGTTTGTAATTCAAAATAAAGCCCGAATACAAATTTTATAATCAAAATATCAATGATTACACTTATTCTATTTTGTTGTGGGTAACAAAAATCACTGCTTATTCTACTGACACAAATGTTTTTACTTCATTGCTGCCTTTACAATGATATCTGCCTCGAGTCTTATGACAAACTGTTTTTTTTTAAATTTCAAAGAAAAAAAAACACTTTCAATGACTAAACTTGGAAATAGGAAAATAGTATTAGCAATATTTTAAATAAAAATAAAATCGCAGATGTGAAACAAAAATTGTTGACATTTCTCAATCAATGAAGTCCTGTCAGTATCTCGAAAGTTATAGAAGACTATTATCGATAATAGTTTTCCACACAAATCAAAATTAATTAAATATAATTTTAATTTATAGACAGTGCCAAAAAAATGCTTCAGACGCGATGCGTTTATATGGAGTACGTTTTCCGCACAGACCATTGTTTATATGCCAATTTAGGTAATTACAGAACTTTTAAAAAACCACATTTAACACGACGAAAAAGAGCCACAATGGATGAAAACATTACTGCAGTTACTGGTCTGAAGAGAAATCCTAAGTGGCTGAGACAAACCAGATTCCAGACTAGGTTTGGCGTAAGTGTTTCCTACGGAATTATAACCGGCTTTATTGTAACTTTTTTAAATGAAACTAACTGTGTCCAAATATGACAGAAATTACATTTCAGTTGATGCCTATCTGATGTTAATTAATTACTTTTGTTGGTTCACAACTGTATCACGAAGATTTACCTGGTGCCAGGATCGTTACAGATTTACCAATCGAGTTGGATACGATGTGATTTCACCAAGATAGTGCAGGTCCACATATTCATAACATCGTCACTCATTATCTAAACCAAACATATTCAGAAAGATGGAATGACAACATATGGGTACTCATGTAGTATGGCTTACCAAGAACCATTAGAGGACATGGCCGACCTTTATATAAAAAGTATGCCAGTATTGGAGCTGTTGACCAACGTACTTTATTACAAGTTTGTAGAGGTGAACTGATCAGAAGATTTAACATGTGTATGAACGAAAATTGCAACAATTTCGAACACCTCATACCATAAATTATTTTCCTATTTCGAAGTTCTTTATTTTTAATTATAACAACTTTTTTTATAAACATTTTGTTTTAAATAATAATAGCTATTTATGTAACAAGTACATAATCTAAGACGTTATTGGACGAGTTGCAGCTTATTGGCAGAGGGCGCTTGCGGGCGAGGCCAATAATAAAGACGAGTTAATTAAGTCTGATTATGTACGAGTAACATACTTAGCTTTATGTTCGATTCAAAAAATGTCTAGGAAAATAAATTTTATTTAGTGAAATTTGCTATAGAAAATATATAATGAGCATTCTGCGTTGTTATAGATACGTAGATACGAAATTTGTAAATGTGTCAGAAAGCGTCGATTAAATAATTATTAATTGGTTCTGGTAGGTTAAATATGGATCTACCAGAAGAAATGAAACTTTCAGACAACATAAGACAAATAACATACGTTTGGTATATTTCTGGTTTAAAATAAATCGTTATTTGGAAGTTTTAATTTTCAAATAATTTGACAAATTACTTTATCATTATGGACTAGTCCAATAAAATAACAGATTATGGATTCTCAACAGTGTCATAGATCAGCCTATTATGATCGAGTCGAACATAATAGTATATTAAGTACCAAGTGTCATAAAGGTTACTTTAGTCACGAGTTTTACTATGCACGAGTGGAGCGAAGCGGAACGAGTGCCTTGTGAAACGAGTGACTAAAGACGTTTTTAACACGAGGTGCTTACTATACTTTTTCTTCGCCCGCAGGAAAGAAAAAATTATATTATATTTGAATTATATTCATAACATGACGGACGATGGCTAACGGCTGACTGTCAAATCAAATGACACATAACAACAAAATTATCACGGAACATGAAATTTAACATACAAAAGATACACTTGATTTGACGGTTAAAAAACAAAAGATAAACGAGATGTGACTTTTCGCATTTTAAACACTAGTGTTTAATGAGTCGTTTTGTACATATCAAACCCGTGTTCAAAATGCGGTTTTAGTAACGGAAGTAGAAAAATAATATTACTTCTCTGGTGAAACATTTTCATGTTTTATTAATTTATTAATACCTTGTATGCACATCTAATCTAAGAACGATTTTTCTCCAATGGTGAACTCCATTCGTGGGTAGAACAAAATTTGCTTATATTTCCTACCAGGTGTGCTATATTTGAAAGATCCTGCTATCGAAACAAAATTCTTGAGCAAAGCGCAATCTACATATTGACATATTTAAAGACAATTTATATCCAAACCTGAAGCCCTCTTACAAATTGGCTTTTACAGAATTAAAATATCTCTATTACTTTCCAAAATATCCGGCCTGGGAATTTTATTAGAAACACGTGTGTATTTTTCAAAATAAATATATAGGTATATTTTTTTCGCCAAAAATCATTTATTTTAGAAGTACCTAGGTAGTATACCGAAAGCAAATTAATTATCTTAAGTTGAGAGTCGGATTCTACTGGAATCGACCTGTGATTCCGAGTATGCATTGGGTTTTCTCCAACGTAGTCGAATTTTGTTATAAACAATATATTTTTTACCCGCTAAAAATCGTTTCTTGTAGAAATCGCGAATCCACATCGAATATATCCAGTTTTCACATATGAACAATAGTTTATCACAATTGAAGTTTTGATATTAATGATACTTATTTTTTTTCACTGCAATTAGCTCATCAATATCAGTGGGATTTGTATATTTAATGCAGCTTTCTAAAAGCATATAGACGCCTTGCAGTTTGTTATGTGTATCTCCATTGTCGGTATAAACCTACTTTTCTTTGGTAACAGAAATATCAGTCATAAACGTGGGCGACTTTGGATAAGTTGTAATTTTTCAAGTTCAAGAGTGAACTAATTATTGTAAATGAATTAGGTATTAATTCGTTTTTAATTAATCAAATACTATGATTAAACTACATTGATATAACCAAATATAAAATGAGTCGCTCAACGCTTCTTTGTTCATTACTAAATAGCGGAAGATGGAGTGAAGTCGAATCGATGGGTATTTATCATTTTAAAAGTATTCATGTAGGATTTTTATATTCTTATCTTTACTTCATTCCCCTGCCGGTTAGAAAAAACCAAAGCAAACGGTGACGGAGAATAACAAAAAGAATATGTTCTTTTTGCAGGTGCCGGCGTCGCCGTCTCGAGATAAAAACACAAAAATCTGTATAAAAAAAGGGTCTGCCCAACATTTTTTTATAGCTGGTTTTATCTACCAAATTCCTTGTTAATATTTAAGAAACACAAGCATGTTTGGTTATAGTTGTTCACTTTTTAGGTAGATACTGTATAATGTATAAATAATACAGAGAATAGTTGAAAGTTAGTATGAATGAGAATAGTGTAGGTACAAAGAAATAGTCTGATTATAATAGTACATTGTTTAAATAATCGTGTATACAGGGTGTCCCAGGTAGCCTGTCGCACCCTTATAACTTGGTTATTTCAAATAATTCAAACCGCATTAAATGCCGCTGTCCATCTGCCATAAAAATGTCGTTTGTCAAAATAACGATAGTCAATCGTAGTATTCTCCAACGACAAGAACCCAGACCCAGACCTGATGGTTAATCCGGAGATTTACAACATTGTCAGAAGCTTAATTAAAACAAACTTCCGATTTTATTATATGTACCTATGTACAGACAATGTTTTTTTATTATAATTCAATAGTTATTACGTGAAAAACTATGAATCTATTGTTTAGTTACATTGTAAAGTGACGATATCCTCTTCTGTAAGCTACACATATGAAAAATGTAGCTATTTAAACAGTTATATTTTGGTGAAATCTGTATATTAGTCTAATATTAAATAGGTACGATCTGATAAACTTACAATGAAACGAACTTTATATCTAAATCAATGGAGAGGAGAGACGGAATTTTATTTTCCTGAAGGAATTTAATGGAATATTATATCTAACGGGGACACTTTAAGGGTATATTGAAAGTATTTTAATAAAAATCTAGGTCAAAAATGAAATGCATGTTTCCCATTGATTACGTAGGGTACCTAAAACAAAGAATTACGAGAAATAGTAGTTTGTACAACAAGTGCGCATATCGTCACTTTTCCCACGAGCGCAGAAGTTTGTACCGCCAATCCAGCGAGCGGAAAAGTGCTTTGCGTACGAGTTCTGGACAATATTTTTCTTAAAACACGTTCATTAATGAGAGAATAAAGTCACTTATATTGTATTTAAACTTTGAACAGAATTTAAAAGCTGAATATTCAATTTAGTTGGACTTAGGTATGTTGGTAGTGTAACTTGAACAATCTTGAATTGTTATGCCTGGAGTATCTTTAATGAAAATAAGTTTTCATTAATTGTAAAATTGGTGTCTGTCAACAAAATTCATTATAAAGGTTATGTTAGATTGTCCAAATAATTTTGATATTAACATTTCCGTGAGAAAAAGTGACATTTTCGTGCGGAAAAGTGACATAGCGTGTACCCGTCTAAATTAATAATTTTCCAACGAATACCTATCAAAGCAATTGAATTAGAATTAAAGGCCAGCTTTGCGTATAAAAATTTGTGAAGCAAAGAGTGGTTTGCATAGTGGTTGTAGGAAAATAACTATTTCAATTAAATTTGGCACACTCGTACACAAGCGTAACCTCAATTGGAGGAAAAAATAAATAGGAAGGTGGGTTTTGTGACGCCTTGTTTACAAGGTATTTGAATTTTGTATCCAACAGTTTATATACTTTTCAGTACTCATAAATATTATTATTTTGCTAAATTTTAAGGTGTCGAATACTGAATCCGATATAGAGCGTTAACACTGAAAAGAGATTTTGAATTAAAGTTACATTGAGGTAGTAATGAGGTATCGAAACAGCTGGTCTGTATCTGAACAGAAAATAATGAGGATGATGTTTCTAACACAAAACGTTGAAATTAAATATTAATAAAACGGGTGAACGGGATTTATATCATTATGATTCTTTTTATTTTCTTAATTATTTTTAATAAAATTAAAGCACCACACTATGTAGAAAATATTTTTGAAGTAGTATTACTATACAAGCTATTGTAAATTTCGATCGAGAATGCTCAAGAGGCCTTCGTAAAATAATGAAAAATAAGGTAGGGACTGCAACAGCTTAGCTTTAGATATATAGAATAGTAAATTTGAAAAACATTTTTTCCACAAATATAATTGTAATGTGAATGAATGGAATACGTGATATTATTTTTAAATTTGGTAATGAATTTTATCAAAACATTATTTTCGGACAATTTGTGCAGTGGCGTGTAGAATTCCCGCCATTTATACATATTCTTCTGTTTATTTCCACGAAAGAAATTAACGACCTTTAGTTAAAATATACAAAAATAAACTGTTATTGAGTTAATTCGCCATGAATACAGGCTACAGGAAAAGTTGCTCTGAGTTGTCATAATACACCATTACCTAATCATAACAACTGAAGAAACAGTCGAACACACCGATGCGATATTAAAAAAAACGAGTGACCTATATTTAAAATCTAATAGAACAACTGGCTATATTCAATAATAACAATTACCAAATTTTATACACAAACTTCATTGACTAGTGATCACAAATTTCTATACGTGTGTATTGTACTCGATTTTTCTGTGTCGGCGGTACTTACTTTGTTGATATATTTACAGGGTATTTCGTAAGGAATGGTAAATATTTTAACCATAAGTTCGAGGCCTCAAAATATTAATATTTTGCTGAATAACACTATGGCAAATGCTCTACTACTTACTGATATACAGGGAGTTAAAGTTAAAATTTATTATTAGTTTTTTTGAAATATTTGCGTTATTATTTAACGTATTAAATTGAAATTTAGTATTAATATATTTTAAGGCTAGTAAATCACAAATATCTTATCAATTTTGGGATTTGATAAAGAGGGCGTCCTTATATTGCAAAAAACGTATACTTTTGCATTTAAAATACCTATCCTAGACACAGTTTCTATTTAATTTACTTTACAATATTTCTTCATAGTAGGCATTGCAATCTGTGAAAAAATAATTTACGAATGTAAAATGATGTATCAAAATTGATAACACGTTTTTGATTTACCAAACCAAAATTATAATCATACGAAATTTCAACTCAATACGATAGGTAGGTAAGTGAGAATTGACCACCCCTTTATTTCAATATTGCATACAGATGCAAAAAAAAGTTTTATATAATAGTTATAGGAGTATAAATTAATTTCAATAAAGTATACTTTCACAGTAATATAAGGATGTATTTTTTAAATAGAACGCCCTGTATATTATGATATATTAGGATAGGGCTTTTTTTCTCATACCAAAAAGTTATACTTTCATAGTTCTATCTTTTATACTTTCCAAACTAATGGACAGTAAATTTCTAAAGAACTTAAGTTAGTATTTAGCTAAAAGAAGTACCTAGTTGACTATACATGTCTTACTGCAATTGTTGATCTTATCATTCAAAATTAAAATCGAAAGTAACAAATACAACTTACTTGTTAAAAATTGTATATTTTTCAAAAATGGATTATAAGGCTTCCGAAAAAGTAGAAATATTTTTTGTATATGTCAAAAATAACAGTAATAAGCGTGCTGCAAGTCGAGAATATCTACAGTTGTATCCAAATCGACCATCATATCTATGCCTACCATAACTATTTGAGAAAAAAACGTAGGGCTATAGTAAATGAAGAAGAATACTTTTATTCAATTAATATTAAATTACATAAAAATTTACTACAGTTACTATAAAGTTCAAAAGCACTAAAAAATAATAACTATCGCCCTTACAAAATTTTACCAGTACAGGAATTAAGTGAAGGATATAAGTGAGAACGATTGGAATTCTGTCAATAAATGATAAGAAATTGAGACCACAATGAAAATTACTTGGGCAGATGAATCAAGTTTCTCTACATCAGGTCTGTTTAACAGGAAAAATCGATGTTCTTTGGAACGAAAACTACAAAATTAAACAAATTAAAAAAATGGGTCTGAAATCTTTTCATGTCTGGTGTGGAATTCTGCAGAGAGTGAAGTAGTTGGGCCAAATAGTGCCGATTTACCGCCTTTAAATGGATTTTTATGGAGCTATAGAAGAAAAATTTGATTTCTTTATCAATAACAGTATTGCAATAATTAAAGAAAAAATTAAAGCAGAAATTGAACATCTCCATCATGGAAATAGAAATAGTAAAAATATTTTAAACTGTAAAGAAAGTTTAAGAAGAAGATATGAACTTTGTATTGAAAATAATGGCGGCACTTGCTTTAGTTTGCTTAGAATTTGTGAAATCATCAAATCGGTTTGGAATTCGTAATAAACACTCTATCTCTTTTTATGTTGTTTTATATTGTCGCAGCCAGTCACCTATTTTTTTAGACATTTACAGTCTATTACTTTAGAAAGTATAAACGCTAAACCTATAAAAGCATATATTATTGTTACGAGAAAAAAAGGCCCTATCCGAATGTCATATAATACACTACTATTTAAAAAAAATATATTCTTATATTTATACCCCGTAATGCAAAAACGCTACTGGGGAGCAAAGTATATTTATATAATAATAATAATAATATATATATAATATAATTCATACTCCTACAACTTTTATATAAAACTTTTTTTGTATCTGTATGCATAAGAGAAATAATGGGATGGTCAAATTATAACCAATAAACCTGTACATCAGCAGTATTACATAATATATGACCCAGTATTATTTAGCAAAATACTAATATTTTGTGGTCCTGAATCTGTGGTAAATATATTTACCAATCTTTATTGATTGTAAAAGACTGAAACTCAAATATCAGAATTACGTCACACACGCGGTATAATAAAAGCAAAATTGACTAGATTTGAAAAGTTATTTAAACCTCAGTAAACAGAACTAAAATTTCACAAATTGAAATACGATTAAAAAATATTCGGTTTATACATTTTGATAATTGACAGTCTAACTAAACTGAACTAAAATTTTTAGATAGCGATGAACACTAGGAAAGAGATAATGTAGAATCGATATTTTCACCCTTATTGCAGAGGCAAAAGAAATTATTCATGCACAAAAGAAAACTAGAAATATTAGAGATTAGAGGTATGCTATTGCCTATGCCTGTTTATAACCAAAGCTCGACTTCACAGTTATGAAGGTTGCCAGATATGGGTTTACCATCATTTTGCGGAACGTATGAAACATGGTTAGGATTTTTTGATGTTTTTAATTGTAATGTACACTAACGCAATGATACTTTTGAAATTCAAAAATTTATATATTTAAAAACCTGTTGTAAATACGATGCATTGCGCTTGATCAGCTCGTTAGAAGTAACAAGTGTAAATTGTTCGATTGAACTTGATTTATACTAAAAAAGAGATATGAAAATAAAATAGCAATAAACTAGCAATTAATTATAGGGCGGGTCGCATTTGGGCGAAGTGACATCGGAATCATATGACGGGTTTTTCATATACAAGCCGAATCATTTGTGAGAAAAGCATTTTTCAATAAATTAATGATCAGTTATAATACCGTATACGTCGAAAAAGAGCAATGACTTGATTTAACATCTGTCCATCATCTAGAAGGCGATTCAATGGAGAAGTTATTTTTTCATGCATAGTATTTCTCAGAAATCATATTATACTTGTTACATTCGCAGAAGTCTCATTCCTAACTATATTCCTAGCGCATCTCACAATATCTCTAGGACTTACCAAATATATAAGATTCTTTGAATTTCTAATATGAGCTGGAAGTTCCCACTACCATTCCTTATATCTGAGCAAGAATTCTCCTAGTAGACAACAATATCCTAATTAGAATGTTGGTACCAAATTGAACAATGTCAATATATTAATGAGAAAAACTAGCCATATTACCATGGATAAGGAAATAAAACATGTTACGTAATTTACTGTGCTAGATTTGTGAACAGGAAATAAAATAAGATTTTGTATTTCCACTGTTTGTATAATAATTATTCGATTAATGACTGATATAAAACATGAGGTTCCATTCTGCTATCCGATAGAGAATATGCAATGAAGTGGAGCAATTTGATGATTTCAATTTCCCAATTTTCGTTAGTATTTATTTGCGGGAATGGAAACAATGAAAACTCTAGTGGATTTGCTGAATATGTTTCAATCGTGGAGTTTCCTCGTGTGATTCTCACACGTTTTCGATTTGATTTGTCTTGACTATTTTACTCGGATTAGTGGTTATTGTGCGATTCATGATGTTACTCCTGATGAGAACTATACTTTTTATCTGATACTATAACACTTGAAAAGAGGGTTCTTTTAATGTCAGAATTGATGATCAATTCATGAGAAATAGTTAGGCTATTATTCCGAAACCTGGCGAAAAAAATTGACAATTGTTTCGAAACCATAAAATATCCTCGTCCTACATAACATGCATAGATTCCACAAAGTAAGGGTTGAAACAGTAAATATAGCTACACCTGTTATGAATTGTATCAACTGTGATGATAGATGAAATGAATGTGAAATAATATGTGTGTTAATTTATTCTTTTTTCGCATTTTCACTCCATAAAACAACAAATTTGTTCAAGTCTCAAAATAGCATTAATTTTAAAAGAAAAGATTTAGAAAAGAATTTCATATGAATTTATCACACAAGAATGTGATGATAATACCACATCGGATAAATCAGTATAAAATCATAATTTTTGAGATACGGAGTACTGAAAAGTCAATATCCCTCATATTCAATACCCTTTATCTCGAAAACTAGTCATAAGGTCGTGCTGCGGTCATTAAAACATTTCTACAGAATGATAAATTCCACAAATCAAAAATTCAAGAAATTAGACGGAGCCCCTTTTTCCCACAAAAGGTGTGCGGAGTCCTTTTCACTCTAACGTTATTCAAACAGCGGCTTTTACAAACGTGTTTTTATTACTTATAGCGATAGTATTTATTGAAGACGATTTGGGTAAGGTACGCGAATATGATAATAAAATATGATAACCAATTTTTCTGATATATTTTATTTGAATGTCAGAATTAATGGGATAAATCAAGTTATTACTAATATTACCCATAAAACTAATGCAAAATTAGTCTGTTTTAACTCATTTCAAGTCAATCTACCGTTTTTATTTATTCCATTTATAAGTGACAACTTACCATGACTAGAATTTTCCAGGAACATTTTGAAATACCCCCAAAATTAGGAGCTGATGAGAGATTTTACGTTCCAATAAATATTCAACTACTCATCGGCACAGGAATAGGTATTTTATGAATTATTGTAGAACAGAAAATAAAATTAGGAAAAAATATGCCACTATTGGTTGAAACAAAACTTAGATGGAGAGGTTCATTAAATATAAATTATGAAAAAACGAATAAGCTCAAAAATCAAATTTGTTGTAATATAAGTCATGAAAATTCTAACGATAATTTAAATCAAACGCTCATGAAATTTTGGAAAATCAATGAATTGCCGAAAAATAAATTCCTATCACCGGAAGACAAATATTGTGAACCTTATTTTTTGGAAGCTACCACACGTGGCAGGAATAATACTTTTATTGTCAGATTACCGTTTAGGCAAAATAAATTAGATTTACTGGGTGATTCTCAACATCTTTGTTTAAAACAATTTGTGGGCTCGAATATCGCTTAGCAGAAAATGAATATCTTAAACAACAATACGTATAATTTCTACGCAAATATTAGGTCAATGATTTTTGAGTGTAATCTTAACAATGAACAAAGAATAGGAATAAGAAAGAAAAATTGAAAATATTGATTCTTGAACCTTATTTTGTTGATAACAAAGTGAAAAATAGCAATTTTTTCATTTTTCCAACGTGAATATCTTCTGAGACCTTTCAAAAATAGCTCTAAAAAAGGCAAAAATCTCAGATTTGTTATATAATAATTATCGCGCTTGTAATATTCATGTTAAGTAGGAGAGAATTGTTAATTGACGAATGCATAATTAATAGAAAAATCGTGATAAAAATTGTTTACCACGGACCATTGTTCATTCATCTATTCAGTAGATGCCTGAATTTTCTCAGTTCTTAATTTTCATATTTAGTAAATTTGAGAAAATTATAAAAATTGGTCCTACAGTTCCGGGAGGGAGGACTTTTTTAGGAAAGTACCCCTCACACCTTATATGGGAAAATGGCTCTCCGTCAAATTTCTTGAATTTTTGATATGTTGTAGAATTGATCATCCTGGTGAAATGTTTCAATGGGCGCTACACGATCCTATTACTAGTTTTCGAGATACAGGGTGTTGAATATGAGGAATATTCACTTTTCATCACTCCGTATCTCCCAAGTTATGATTTAGTTCTGATGTATCTTTGGTGGTATTATCATCACATCCTTGTATGACAAGATCATGAGAAATTCATTTCCAAATCTTTTCGTATTACAAGGCAATTTCACTTGATAATAATGCTATTTTGTGGCTTTCATAATTTTGTTGTTTTATAAAGAGAAAATGCGAAAAAAGGTTGAAATATCACATCATATTATAAATGAATTTCATCTTTTATCACAGTTGATACAATTCATATAAGGTGATTCACGAATATAGAAAAATACCGAATTTTGGTTTTCGGACACCTTGTAGTAATAAACCCACCGAAAATGACAAAATACTCGTGAAAGATGTTAAATGATGTGTTTCATCGTATAAAGAGACGATTGATGTCAATTGGAGGAATTACATATACTTTATTAAATAAAAACCTCAAAATACTTGTATTCATATCGTACAAGTACGGAATCCCATGACGTGATTTTCATACACAAGGCGAACGCTCTGTGAAAAAAGCTGAGATCTGTATATTTCCCCATTGCTATATTTTCACTCCAGTTTTCGGCGGGCTTGTATAGATCAGTAATAATACCGTACCATGGCGTACCGTATCCCTCGAAAAAAAGCCACGACTCGAATTAACATTTGCAGCATCTTCTAGAAGGCGATTCAATAGAGAAGTTATTTTTTCATGCTTAGTGTTTCTTAGAAGTCATATTATACTTGTTACATTCGCAGAAGCTCCTTATTTCGAATTTTCACTCTATAAAATAATAAAATTGTGAAAGTCTCAAAATAGCATTATTATCAGAGGAAATCGCCTTGTAATACAAAAAGCTTTGAAAATGAATTTGTCACACAAGAAAAATACCACATAGGATAAATCAGTATAAAAGCATAGTTTGTACGAATTTCTGTCGGTTTATATAGAGTATATATTATATTAGTTCAAATTCACGGCATATTTTTTCACCAAAGGAACGTTTTGTTCTTTAATTATCTTTTTGTATCTTCGAATCGTATAAATGTTTGTATATTCCTACCTTTTCGAGAACGTTTCTCTTTCTTTTTCTTGTATTTGAAATGTTATCTGAATCATCTTCGAATACCTACATAGCACCACTTATTATTATACTTATTGCTGTTATCTCGTAGTAGGTATGGAGAACAATTCAAAGAGGGTAAAATCAACAAAATTCTAATGTCAATAGTCGTTTTCTTGTAGATGTCATGAAGCTCATGAACTATTTCTGAATTATTAGACTAATTGAATTTTTGTTTGTACTGTTGAAGTTTATGTGATTTTCAGTGTTTGTTGAACTTTGCTGAACAATATGGCCTTCGCAAATAGAGTGAATTGTTAAGTTTGTGACCGAAATGTTATTCCTAGACTCTCAATGCGTTGGAATAGAGGAGATAATATTGATGTTTTGCATATTGTGACATATCGAAGACAAGCTGCGGGAAATCCACCTATTGATATTCAGGATGATACAAAAATATGTTTCAATTGTAGTAACACAGTGATGAATGACGTTATTGCTATGGAAAATAACTCGAATTGCTTTCGTCTCAATGTGTTGTCCCGCGTATTAAGTCGTGCGTGCATTATTTGTAATGCTCGTCAAAATATTCAAAGATTTTCTTTAGAATGTAGAGTGGATATTTTTGTTGCTTCTGATATATATGACCCAGATTTCTTGAGAAATTGTGGTCACCATCTTGATCGTCAAGGTTTCCTTCCAAATTACTTGCATGGAGGTTTGAATTTTGTGAATAAACGATACATAATTTCCAATCTTCAACATTTTCTTCAAAGAATCAGGATAATTGCTAATAGAAACAGTCCACTCCGTAACAACAGTTTCACTGAAGATGAATTTAAGGAGCTCACATCAATTTCAAAAAATGATTTTCGACAATTACTAGAATTTTACGATATTATTGAACGAGGTGGCAAGAGAAGAAATGTCGAAAAAAACTTTTGCTCACATTTTTTATCAAAATGAAGCATGGAGTTTCAGTTGAGTTTTTGAAAATATTGTTTAGTTATGCTTCCTGATAAGCAGCAAGCCTCATAATTTCTAATGTGAGATTATCTCTTTTACAAAGGTTCGTACCGAATAATATTGGATTTAATTCGATAATAAGAGAAAATTATATAAACAGACATGTATCCCCTTATACGAATGAACTGTACAATCCCACACCAGACATTCCCAAAGCAATAGTTTATATAGATTGTACCTACAATAAAATGGACAAGAGCAGTAACTTTCGAGTATTGATGCAATCATACTGTTTCCACAAGAATGAACATTTGGTCAAACCAGAGATCATAGTTGTCCCCGATGGATATATCTTAGCAATCAACGGGCCGTACTTCGCAGATGCTAGTAATAATGATGCGAGTCTTCTAAATCACGAGTTACAAAATGATTTGAATGGAATGAGAATAGGGTTTCAGGAAGGCGATATTGTGATCGTGAATATTGCTCATATTCAACACCCTGTATCTCGAAAACTAGTCATAGGATCGTGATGCGCCCATTGAAACATTTCACCAGAATGATCAATTTTACAACATATCAAAAACTCAAGAAATTTGACGGAGAGCCATTTTCTCATATAAGGGTCATTTCCCATAAAAGTCCTGCCTCCCGGACCAATTTTTATAATTTTCTCAGAGAGTTGATAATACGGTCGAAAACGAGGTCTCTGTATTGCATAAGCTCCATCCACAAACTTATTAAATATGAAAATTAATAACTGAAAAAATTCAGGCACCTACTGAATAGATGAATGAACAATGGTCCGTGGTAAACAATTTTTATCACGATTTTTCTATTAATTATGCATTCGTCAATTAACAATTCTCTCCTACTTAACATGAATATTACAAGCGCGATAATTATTATATAACAAATCTGAGATTTTTGCCTTTTTTAGAGCTATTTTTGAAAGGTCTCAGAAGATATTCACGTTGGAAAAATGAAAAAATTGCTATTTTTCACTTTGTTATCAACAAAATAAGGTTCAAGAATCAAGCTTTTCAATTTTTCTTTCTTATTCCTATTCAATAGTCCGAGTTCAAACAATTTTTATCTCACGATTTTTCTATTAATTATGCATTAGTCAATTGACAATTTTATCCTACTCAATATGAATATTGCAAGCGCGATAATTGTTATATAACAAATCTGAGATTTTTTCCTTTTTTAGAGCTATTTTTGAAAGATCTAAAAAGATATCCACATTAGAAAAATGAGAAAATTGTTATTTTTCACTTTGTTAGCAACAAAATAAGGTTCAAAAATCAAGCTATTAAATTTTTCTTTCTGATTCCTATTCTTGGTTCATTGTTGAGATTACACTCAAAAATCATATGATCTAATCTTTAATATTTGTGTAGAAATTCTACGTATTGTTGTTTAAGATGTTCATTTTCTGCTAAGCGATATTCGAGCGCGTTAAATCGTTTTAAACAAAGATGTTGAGAATCACCCAGTAAATCCAATTTATTTTGCCTAATCGGGTCCTTTCCTGCTCTCTTTGAATCCGTTTTAAGATTTGAAAAAGTCATATAGTTTTTGAGAAATTTGCAAAAAACCAAACGTCATGTTTTCTCTCAGTTAGGTATTTATAATTTTTGCAATTTTTGCAAGCGGCTCTTGATTTTTTTCCAAAAATCATCTACACGCTATTCCTTATCGAACGATAACTCGTTAATATTTTTCGGAGGCGGAGAAATTAAAACCACTAAATAAATCAGTTGTTGATATCAGTTTAATTTGATTCTTTGATTCTATCAATTCACATTTAATTAATTAATTCTTGTTAATTTTTGCGTATCAAACATTACACATGTTCCAAAGCATGGCCTAATTTCGGAATTGAATGGACTAGAACAGCTGATTTTAAAATTTTCATAAAAATAATAGTGTCACCTAACCTTAACTCACGACACGTTATAAAAAAGCATTTGTATAGGTAAAAATGGATATTTTGAAGAATCAGCAGATTTTTGTCTCGTCTCAGATGATTCTATAATAAATTAAACTGAGATTATATACGATAACTGCAGTTACAAAGTGATTCTGTCGGTCAAAGGATGAACTAGTCTGATTAGTTCAAACCTAGCGGCCAGTAGCGTTACTAATCTGAAACTAATCTGAATATTACCTTTAGCTCCACCCATTAAATTGTTGATATTTTATTAACCCACGCGGCCACGCCTATCGAATATTTAGTCAAATATAGTTCGGCACCACTATCATCCAGCCATGGCATCACTATCATCCAGATGGTGCTACTATAATCCAATACGTGCGTTATTTGGTTCCACTAAACTACATTAGAGGAACATATATATATATATATATATATATATATATATTATAAACATACACTGCTCTCTTTACTTACTTTTATTGTGAAATTTATATAACTATTATTTTATATTCAGAATTTTTGTTTAGTTTGGCTAGCTCAGTTATTGTTTTTTATATAGTTGTTATATTTATTATATATTTATTAATTCGGGAGCATGAAACCCTTTTTCCTCTTTGAGTCCTGGCTTTTTATAATGTTGTATTTGTTTAAATAAAAAGAAAACACTTTATTTTTAAATAGATTTAATTTTAAATTCAATATTTTATATTTGATAATAATAATTTGGGACGCCTATGGTTATATTATACCTACTTATTTATTTTGATAATTTCTTCAGTGCGCGTGCGTGAAAAAACTAGTCATGCGCTTTAACATAAAACGAACAATTCTTACACGAAAGAAGCATCTATACATGTACCAACATAGTTTGTTGACGATGCAGACAAGTGAATGGTTCAAACACATAAAAGAATTTATATATAAATCATACATATATATGATACAAATTGCTGTGGAAAGAAAATAGTCATATACATATATAGAAATATAGGAATTATTTACAGATGGACATAGTTATTACATTAATAAAATTTCGAGCACCATATTTATGCGATTACAACATGGCGTAAGTACATATTTTAATTTGTTTAAATTCGGCCTTTTTATTAATATTAACGATTTATGCAATTAATTAACTATATAAAGTCTGTTTTCTTTCTTTTTCAGATCGATCATATTCGCAAATGTTTATCAATTTATGAAATCAAGCACTTATTTGAGTATTTTGAGTTTTTACTCTGATTATTGGCCAATACTATTTTAAACACACTGACCTGTTGTTCTTGAATTGGGATGAATGTCTCTGGACCCCAGGAATACTCCTCTGAAGCTCCAAAAACCAATAATGATGAGAAATTTCGAAGATTCTGGTCGAAAAACTTGATATAATTAACTGTGAGTATTAATAAGATTGTTTTTTATAGTACTTTATAGTTTTTATTATGTTAAACTGGGAATTTCTTGAAATTTCTGGAACATTATCACACACACTCCTCGCTTCTTGACACCAGCTTCCCCATTCTTTAGCGTCCCCTCGATTCTCCACTTTTTTCAACAAAACAGTCTTTTGTTTTTCTTTAGGTCACTATTTCAAAGTTTATTTGTTGATTCACAATTTGTTCTGTCATATTTTATAACCAATCCAATATTGTCCTTTGCAATCAAATTAATTGAAACAACTTCTTTCACTTATTAGAAAAGTTTCATACATACACTCTTTAACATTATTAGTTCATTTATAGAGTTCCTATGAGTTTTTTTATCATACAAATAAATTAAAGTTGGTTATACATAGATA
The DNA here is from genome assembly GCA_963921935.1 of Galeruca laticollis. NCBI lineage: Eukaryota > Metazoa > Arthropoda > Insecta > Coleoptera > Chrysomelidae > Galeruca > Galeruca laticollis. Next base: position 39,329,235 of record OY998175.1, on the reverse strand, counting down.
CATTTAAATGGTACAACATCCAATATTGTTATTGACAGTCTATCACTGTTACACTCATATTATTTATAAATATAAATTCTTTTATGTTATTTGTCTATACTCTTTGCATTATATTATTTATAATAAACTTTAACAAATTATTATTTATTAATTCAACGTTTATTTTATTTACCATGTATCATTTGTATATATATGTCATTATTTGTTTATCTATGAAAATCTATTGAATTATATTCTATTCAATATTTGTATTTGTTTTTATTCTTAAATTAATGATTATAATGAATTAACTATAATAATATTTGTTTTCATTTCAGATGAACAGCTGATTATGTTATGGAAAATAATCTTCGTCTTAGGCAACTTTATTTACATCATTACATTGGTTAGGCAATCTCTATATTTTATGTTATTATTGAGGTAATTTCTTTATCTATTATATTGTTATAGACAATATGTTGTTTAAATTAAGAAAAGTGTTTCCTTTTTACTTGTTTTCTTAAATTATATTATTTTCATATATTTTCATACTAGCAACATATTTTTATAGAACTAATTCTCTTACTATCTATGATATCTGGTTCAATAATGTGAGCTTTGTATTTCATTATAACAGCGCTTGTCATGTAACATTGGAGTGTGTTTTATCACTTTTCAAATCCAAAAAATGGAAATCAGTAGTGAAAATGAGGCCAAAATGATTCCACATGAGATTATTCAGTCTGCTAAAGTGGCTATTTATGAATTATTGCCGGTAAAGTCAAGAGAGACGTATTAATTAGTCTACAATTTATTACAAATATGAAACAACGATAAAAATGTGCATAAAAGTAATTCTTTTATATTTCGTTCATGCAAGGTAAAACAATTATCATCAAACGAGGCCGTTCTAGCTCTAGTTCATCAACAATGATTTCCAAGAGAAACAATGGAAATATCACTTGACTGCACCCATCCCAAATCACGAAATCAGAAAGGATCAGCTGGGCCACTTTCCTGTATTTGATGAAAGAATGGGAAGGTGTAAGCTTCTTGGATGTAAGGGGATTCCAAAAGTGAAATGTGTCAAATGTAAAACATACTTATGTTTCAAAACAAAACAGTATCTGTTTTTATAAATTCCATAATGAATAGTAGTACTTTTGACATTTGTAATGTCGCTAAATATAACGTTCAATATTACCGTCTATTATTTATTTTGTGCATCAAGGCAACGTTCCAAAATTTTGAAAAAAACCAATTAAAAATTATGTTCAGGTGTTCAATATGTTGTCTCAATACAAAATATATCTGAGAAATGAATATTGTAAATTTTTTTAGATCGTTTTTGTAAATTCATGCAATTGCGATTAATAAGTGAGAATCTTTGTATGCAACTGACAGGCTGTGTGCACGTGTCTATACAACCGTGTAATAAAGTTTTTATATTTCGTGCACAAGGTAATAATTAGTAAAATCGTAGTAAAGTGCTTTAGACTGTTAAGTGGTTACTCGTCAGTAATACAAAATCATTCACATTCACCAACAACATTATGTGAAAACAGCAATACAAACACATATTTTTTGTTAAAAATCATTCCATTGCTGGGATGATTGTAGATTAAATTTTAAATCATGTTTCTGTACAAATTCATTTTCCTACGAATTTATTTATAATTTATTATATTCTGCACGAAATAGGTACAAAAAATTTATTTTATGATTACATTTTTTTCTAATGAAGACAGTTTGTTAGTTTTTTTATGTTTACTGTTTTTGTACTTCTCAAGACTGGCCGTAAATTTGTTTTTGTTGTTTTTTTACCTCTAGCTGTTGTAGAAAATAGAACTAAAATACTTTTGTAAAATATTAAAATTGTTATTTTGAACAGCCAAATTGAAGGTAGATTTTTTTTAATTGAGTTAAATTCATATTTTCCTCATTTTTATATTAAAATTTCCATTTTATATTGTTGTTATTGGGTTAGGTTGTATATTACACAATTCGATGTGAACAAAATGTGCTAGATGAGAGCAGTTCACTAAAATTATTATGTAACTGATCAAAAGTGATGTTAACAAATATGTTTGTTGATCTAATTCAGTTTATCAAATTTTTCTTTACATTAAATAACAAAAATAAGAATGTTATTAAACTAGACTTTCAATAACCGATAAAATTGATGCATATTTCACCATTTTTTGATTGTACATAAATCCGTTGCACATAATATGTAAACACAGTGATTCAATAAATTACTTGGTAATTAGCTCATTACAAAATAGACAAAAATTTGTTTATTTACTGTATTATTCGAAAGTCAAAACATCAAATGGCAACACAGTTAAAAGTTCATTCTAAAATTAGCTTTTCCAAATTACATATGAAATAGTTATTTGTGTCACAATGACTCGTTTTGTAGTCCGGGAGAAGTTTGCGCAACGAATCGCGAAGCGGTGAGTTGCGCAAATCGCGAGTACTACAGAAAGTCATTGTGACACAAGTTTTACACAACATTTTTTATAAGTCGCATTTATTTAATTTTGTAAGTAAAATTGAATTACATTTAGTCCCTGTATTTAAACTAGGAGGAGTGGTTTTAATTTAAGTTTGCAATTCTGTAGATTCCTGATTGGTCTGATCACAGATGGTTTTATTCAGCACTTTTGACTTTTGACATTTATGACCGAATAATTGTGTAAATTATAAACAAACTTTCATTCAAGCAAACAGAGGATGATTATTCGTATATGCTTGCGATATATTTATATTATATCAATAACTGAATTATTTCTATAATACATCTTCACGTAGATATCTGGTAATTTATCCCAAAAGTTGAACGGTTGGCCTTATATATTGATCCTATACAATATAAAAATAAACAATTGACAAATCATTGATTAATAAACGTTAGCGTACTTTATTTAATAATATATAATTTATTGAAATTCACCTATAAGACCATTTTTCATATAATAATTTGCTAGATACAACAACGCTAGACCATTCTATAATTTATTTCAAGGTTAAAGTCAAAAGTCAAATAAAATAATATATAACATACAATAACCAACTGCATGACACTAAAAATTACTGAAAGAGAGTTCAAAAGATTTTTTTCTACTACCGTGCGTAAAGTACGTACTTTAGACACACTTTCGAGTGCGTAAAACTTTACTTTACGCACTAGTGCGTAAAGAAAAACTCTTTACGCACTAGTGCGTAAAGAAAAAGTTCAAATTTATATGTAGTTTTATCTAGTCTTATAAAAATATAGGTAGGTATAATAAACGGATAATAAAACTGAGTTTTCTTTAAATCAGAGATTTTTTTTCTTTTGAAAATAATAGTTGCATCCCCACTAGGGTTATTAGCAACATAACATAACAGTGAGATGAAATAACATTTAGGCTGGTAACGTCACTATAACATACAATAATATTTGAATAGCATCATATCAAAGATAGGAATCAGTAATAAGCAACATGGTAACGAGTTTAGTAATTTACATTTTGTTGACTAAACCTATTTCAGAGAGGAATCCGATTGTGTTTTCAAAATTACAGTACACACCAAGAGTTGATTTTAAATCTTCACTTATACTGTACGTCTGGCGTTGTTCCGCGAACACTCGACCATGAAATGTTTAACCGACATTGGCACCTGATACATATCACATATTTTGTCTTCTTCTCAAGGCTTAGTCAACAAAATGTAAATTACTAAACTCGTTACCATGTTGCTTATTACTGATTCCTATCTTTGATATGATGCTATTCAAATATTATTGTATGTTATAGTGACGTTACCAGCCTAAATGTTATTTCATGTCACTGTTATGTTATGTTGCTAATAACCCTAGTGGGGATGCAACTATTATTTTCTAAAGAAAAAAAATCTCTGATTTAAAGAAAACTCAGTTTTAATATCCATTTATTATACCTACCTATATTTTTATAAGACTAGATAAAACTACATATAAATTTGAACTTTTTCTTTACGCACTTTCAGCAAGTGTTAATGGGTAGAGTTTGTATGTCCAGTGCGCAAACGGGTGATTATTATTTGTTGTCTTCTTTGGCTAGGGATGTTTCTCCATGGCTTGATATCATCTTTAATTTCTTTAAGTTTCATTCTAGATTCTGCCCAGACATATGACCAGTAGTTAGAGACCACATATTTAATGGTTGGTTCATTCATGGTTTCACGTGCAATTTTATCAACCCGCTCATTGCCAGAGATCCCAACATGTGACGGGACCCACATGAAGTCCAATCGTCTGGATTTTCCCTAATTGTGTGAACATACTCTTTGATGAGCCTTGTCAGGGGATGATCTGAATAAATGAGTTGTATACCTCCTAACGAGCTTAACGAATCTGTAAGAATTAAAGTATTGTGGATAGCTTCATGAGCAGCGTATTTGATTGCTTGAAGGATTGCGAAAAGTTCACCACTATAAATGCTGCATTGTGGAGGTAGTTTGAATCCACTAGATGTATTCGGGCTTTAAAAAGTTGATGCTACTCCTTGATTTGATTTGTAAGCGTCTGTATAGATGTGAGTATAATCACAATATTCATTTATTGATGAAAGGAAATGATTGTGAAGCAGACTAGAAATAATTTCAGATTTGTTGAATTTGGAAAGGTATAGGTTGCAAGATGGCAAGGCAATAAGCCAAGGTGGCATGTCTGAGTTGTTGTTCGGTAGGGTAACTGGGAAAGTCACATTCAATTCGGAACTGAAGTTGTTGATCCTCTGATAGAAAGGGTATGTTAGTCTTCTTCGGTTTTCATACAGATTGCGAAAACGGTTTTAAAAGGTGTTATGATATACTGGATGCTGACTATCAATAGAGACTAAAGATGCATACGCTAAGCTCAGCTGCTGTCGTCGCAGCTGCAATGATGGCTCTCCAGCTTCACTGTAGAGACTCTCAGCGGGCGTTGTCCTGTATGCTCCAAGGGCCAGCCGTATTGCTGTATTGTGTACTGTGTTAACAATTTTCAGAACTGATTTACTTGATGAAGCATATATTATAGAGCCATAATCGATTTTGGATCTTAATAGAGCTCGATAGAGAAGTAAGAGCGTTTGTCTGTCGGAACCCCAATTTTGGTTTGACAGAATTCATAGTAGATTGACGCCGTTCTAACATGTTCTGAGATGGTTAAGATGGGCATTCCAGTTTAACTTTCTGTTGAAAATCATTCCTAGGTAACGCATCTGTTCCACCACTTGGATATTCCGGCCACATAGTTTCAGATTAGGCAGTGCTAGCTCTCTTTTTTTAGTAAAAAACATGCACTTAGTTTTTTCTGGGCACATTTTGAAACCAGTGCATATTAGCCAACTCTCAATCGAAATCACTGCCTCCTGCAAGTTGTTTTGGATTGTGGTAAGATTTTTTCCTCGCGAGTATACCATAAAATCGTCAGCATAAAGGCTAGCTTCTACATGTTGTTTGATATTCTTGACAGCTTCATTTATCGCTATTAGAAAGAGGGTGACGCTCAAAACCGAACCTTGAGGGGTACCATTCTGATGTACTCTCTTTCCGGAAAGTGATCCATTAACTTTAACTCTGAAGAATCTTTCTCCCACGAAGTTTTCCGCAAATTTTAGAAGATTGCCATTTATACCCCAGGAACTCAGCTTTCTAATAATGTTACTCTCCAGGTCATGTCATAAGCTTTACTTATACCATGTCGCTATGGTGTTTTGTTTGTTAGCATACCCTTCGTGAATATATGATTCCAAGTTAATTAGATTGTCTGATGTTGATATACCCTTCCTAAAACCACTTTGTTTTGGTGTGAGCACGTGGTTTTTCTCCAGGAACCAAGTGAGTCGATTATTAACAGTTTTTTCCATCAGCTTACACATTGTACAGGTTAAGTATATTGGTCTGTATGATTGAGGATCTGTCTTTGGTTTACCATATTTTATTAACGGAACTATGGTTGCCTCTGACCAATTCCCAGGAAAGGCCCCTTCTGTCCATATCTTATTAAATATTTTCAGGAGAATATGCTTAGCTGTATCTGGCATGTTTTGGAGGAGAATGAACGGGATATCATTAGGTCCAAGGCTGGACTTTTTGAAAGAAACCACTGCTTCGAGGAATTCTTCATAGGATGTAGGTACATTCATAGGGTTCACTTCGTCTTGGGAAACATCAATCCCTTCAGATTCTCCATTATTTTTGTAGTCCAGAAATTCGGGTGTGTAGTTTGCACTATTAGAATTCTTTTTATAGATGTCTGAGAAGATTTGAGAAATTTCGGTACAACTGGAAATTGATTTTCCCTGATATTCAATCCGTGAGATTCCATGGTCTGTTTTATTAGATTTAATACGTTTCACTTTGTCCCAGATCATACTTAGTGGTGTTGAACTGCTAATGGATGATACATATCTTGCCCATGATTATTTTCTACTTTTTTTCATGATCCATCGAGCTTTGGCCCTCAGACTCTTAAAATGTATCAGGTTTTCTGCTGTGTGGTGTCTTTATAGTCTGTTGAAAGCTTGTTTAGAGGTTTTTATTGCCTGGTCGCATTCTTGATTCCACCAAGGAACTGGAGTGTGGTTGTTCGGTTGCTTTGTGTTTCCTATTGCTAGTTGGGCTGCATCCGTTATGATTTTGGTAATATCATCAACACATTCATCGATACTATCTCGCATGTGGAAGTGACTAACCTTGGTTTCGATGATATTTGCAAAAAGATTCCAGTCAGCTCTTTTTAGTTTCCATTTTTTTGTCACAATAGGTTCTTCTACAACATGCTGAGAACTTTTGAGTAAGATGGGAAAGTGGTCACTGCCATATAAATAGGAAAAAATGCTAAAATTGAATCGAGTGTGGAGTGAGAGGTCGCCAATGCGGAGATCTACAATACTGGAGTTTCCTGAAAACGAGTTGAAACGAGTTTTTTCTCCGCTGTCAAGCAACGCCATATTGTTATCATCGATAACATGTTCTTATATACGACCTCTTATATGTGTGGAGTCGCATCCCCATAGGGGGTTATGGCAATTGAAGTTTCCTAAGAATAATCTTGATTTGGGTATTTGCTGAAAGAGATTATTCAGCTCCTCGTATGTCACGTCACGATTTGGTGGAATGTAGATATTACAAATATTTATCTCATTAGGGTCCAAAATTTTAATGGCAACTGCTTCAAGGTGGGTTATTATAGGGATTTCACTTGCACCGTGAGTTTGGTGTATGTAAGTAGCGACGCCACCGCTTGCTATGTTTTGATCTGGTCTGTTTTTTGGAAACAAAGATAGTTCCTCAGATTTTGTAAGCAGTCCTGTTTAAAATGGGTCTCCTACAAACATATGATCGAGGGTTTGTTTTCGGAAATAATCAGTTTTAGCATTCCTTATTGTGTGAAGAACCCATTAAGGTTCCATTGAATGATGGATAGTTCGAAAAGTGATATTATTAATGTGTTTCTTGTGACGATGCGTCGCTTTCAGAATCTGACATGAACGATACTTCTGCTAGCAACTGTTTCGATAATTTTTTCTTAATTTTGGTACACCTACTCTTGATACATCTGTCTTTAAAATATGGGTACACAATACTAAGCATATGAATTAGACCATGCACATCGGTTGTGTACTGTTTCGCCACACTCAGAGGGTCATTAGAGCCGTATATGTTTTCAAAAAAGTATTTTAGTTGATTGTAGTTGATTACAAAATTTTCCGAATCAATGTATGCTTTAGTTGGTTGCATGTGTTCTTCGAAAGTTGTGGTTTCAGGGCGACTTTTCTTACTTATACTCGACGATGGTTTTCGGAATGGGTCGGATGGTGTATCTTCCGTTAGAGTTAATATTTCTGAGAGGTTCCTCTCATTAGATGAATCAGTTTGGTTGTCTTGGTCGGGAGTGATGGGGGAATCTTCTGGAATTAGGGAGGTTGTAGTATCCTCTGATGGTGGTTCTTCTGGATTTTCGGGAGGGGGCATTGCAGGGGATTCATTTAGATGTTCAGGTGTCTCAGTTGTACATTGAGAATATATGTGGCCATTTTGCTTGCATTTGAAGCAGGTTAGATTATCTAATGGTAAGAATATTCGATAGGAGGTATTTTCATGGTTGACCAACATAGACTCCGGGATGACAATATTTTCGGGAGGATTAATGTAGACTTGCCTTCTGAAACTCATTATATGTGCAGAATCTGGGTTGGTCATGTTGGCTCTGAGAAAGGATATAGGGGATAATAGGCTGAGGCCAAGTTGTTGTAGGGCTTGCTTTAAATGTGAATGTGGAATTGTTGGGCTCACGTTAGATAGGATCAAACGTTCAGATGGAGTTATAAATCTTCTGGCTCGTATAATTTGGTTGTTGGCACCAATTGCACCGTGATCATTCATAAAAGTAGTTACTAACTCTGGGCTGGAGAGGTATATACAACTTCTATTATTCGAAATTGTAGATGCGAACAGAATGTGTATAGGGTTGGCGAGTATTCCTAAGGCTAGGAGATATTCTTGGATTTTGGTTCCTTCAATCGCAGGAAATATTATAGCTTGGTTCTTCTCTGGAAATTTTGTTGGCTGTTGTTTACTAAGTACTGAAGAGTATGACATGTTTCTTTGGGTTTGTTGGTTAGACTTATCTATTCTGGTATCCATCGTTGTGGTTTGGGGATTCCTGTAGTCAGAAATCCCCGATATTGGTGGACTCAATTCAATATTTGAAACTTTTGGCACGGGTATTGTGTACCTGAGTACGGTCCTGGCCCGTGCAATTTATCGGCACTTACGAGTATTAAATACACACAATGGTGCACTATGCACTATGATATTAGGTTGTACACTTTCTCGAATTTGTATTCACTTTTATTCAAGAACTTTAAACAAAAATTTTGCCGTGGTGGAATAAATTCGGCATTTTTGTAATAAAACTGGTCAGCAAATCTGCTGTTATTAAATTATTTAAATGGTTTCACACGAAAAATGTCAATGGAACAGCTCAAATCTTATATTTTATTACTTGTCTATAGCACTGTAATTATTCAAAGTTCAAAGTAAAACATAAACCACGTTATGTGAAATTTTTGAATGTGATCGTATAATTGGTTTCGTTAATTCGTTGCACTTAATATTGGTGATTATGAACTATAGGAATAATGGTATTCTATTGCTGTGTGATTAAATTATACATGATTTTTATAAGACATTTTTTTAGTTTTTATTATTGTCTTAAATTTGGATAGTAGTGGAAAAAAAAGGTATATACATCACGGTGGTGAAGACATTCATAAACCTCGCACCTTATCCCGCTCGCGGCGAAGCCCCTCGCGAAATAATTTTGGTGCTCGGTTGATAATAATAGTCTTCACCACCTTGGTGTATAATATACTAGTATTAGGAAGCAATCAAAGCGTTATAGTTTCTTCTAAAGAAAAAGTAAACCTACTTTAGTGTGCAAAGAAAATTACTATTAAACTTCTGTATTTTGATAAAATTTTCGGTAGTAGAAAAAACGGTGTATGCAATTCGTGTGTAAATGCCTTTTTTCGACTGATGTGATTGTCGCATTCGCCTGCGGCTAATGCGACAATATTCACATTCGTCGAAAAAAGGCTACTTTACACACTTGTTACATAAATAACTATATTGTGACACTGTAAACAATGTTATAATGAAGTCTCTTTTATACGCGAATTATAATAGTTATTTATGTACCAAGGGTATAAATAGATGTTTATGCCCTGTGGGTGACGTCTTACGAACCCGGGGGCCTCTGGCCCGAGGGTTTGTAAGTCGCCCGATGGTATACACGTATGTTTCTGCCCTCGGTACATACAAACTTTTATGTCATTCTAGTTCGTCATTGCAATCCAATCTCAATACAAATCAGTATTTTGAAAAATCCGGTTTGAATTGATAACATTGCCATTTTATCATAGTAGACACTATCGTTGCTAGTTGACAAACGTAAATGTCATAAAATCACAATAATTTTTATATGTGTCAAAGTTAGAAGTCAAAATGAATGGAGATTTTGTAATTCCTGACGAAATTATTGAAAAGGCAAAGAAAGCAACTGAAAATCTGTTGCCAAAAAAGTCTAAAGAAGCTTACGACATGGAATACGAGAAATTATTCAATTGGATGCAAGAAAACTACGTAAAAGATTTTAATGAAACTGTGTTCCTTGGATACTTCGGCGATCTCGCTAAAACATTTTCTCCGAGTTCCTTGTAGTCCAAATATTTCATGGTAAAGTTAATGGAATATTTGAAACAAACTTCAAAAGGCTACAAACCAAAGAAGTCTAAAATTCTGTCTAGAGAAGATGTTTTAAAATTTAGTCATAGGGCACCGAACGAGACGTTTCTAATGAACAAAGTTGCATTAATATTTGGTGGATGTCGACGGCAAGAACTTGTGAACATGTTAGTTACTCATGTAGAAGATAGAAAATCGGTTTTTGTGGTGAATGTACCAGAGACAAAGACCGATAAAAAACGCATTTTCACCATTATATATGAGGGGGAAATGAACAGTTTAAAGCTAGTAAGAGATTATATGTCAATACGGCCACGTGGTTGCTCAGAAAAAGGGCTTTTTCTGACCTATTGACAAAGTCGATGTGCTGTACAGCCAGTAGGAAAAAACACGTTTGGAAACATCCCATCCATTATAGCGAAATATATGGGTTTAAGTGATCCTGAGAAATATACAGGTCATTGTATGCGTCGAACGTCAGCAACTCTTCTTGTAGAGGCTGGAGCCAGTATGACCATGTTGAAGCGCCATGGTGGATGGAAGAGTATGTCGGTTACTGAAGGATATTTAGAGGGTAGTTTATCTTCAAAAAATGATGTTTCAAGAATGCTGGCAGGTGTACCTTCCGGATCTGGCGTTTCGGTACAGAAATTTGATACTCAAACAATGAAACATGAATCGTTTGCTGCGGGCAACTTAACTATCACCGGATCTTTTCAGAACTGCCAATTCTATGTTAATTCGTCAAAATAATGTTTATCGACTATTTACATATATTACTATATTCCGTTTATAATTTCATTAATAAAGGTTATTAAATAAGTTAAACTTGAAATTATTTCTCTTTATGCCCGCGCGGGACATAAAGTAAACTTTATGCCCGCACGGGCATAAAGTACGACATTAGATAGTTGGTAACTCAGCAAAAAAACACAATAATTAATTAGTATGACATAAAAAATTATACGTCAGTCGAAAACTAACAGCTTTAAATGTGAAACTATTTATGTTACGAAAAACTGTCAATAAGTGTAGAAACGAAATTCTTAAACTTCAACAGAATAAAACGATAACTCTTTAAGAAATTAAAACAAAAAAATCATTTCCAAAATAAGAGCAACTCTTTTTCGTATAGAAAAGTAAATATTCTTTTCAAAAAATTATTTTAATCAATGTTCAAACAAATCACCATTTAATTTAACTCTGTTGCTTTAAGTAAATGAGTAAATATTTAAGGAAAATATCAAATACTTATACTTATTTGTACTATTAACTTACCATTTATCACATTAGCAGAATGGATTTATAGATTAGAAAAAAATTAACTGCTGAAACCCGGAATTGAACCACGGACCATTAGATCTTCAGTCCAACGGCCTCCTAGCTGACCTATTCCTGCTTAAGCAAAATTGGGTCGAGGGGAGAACAGCATTGCGTATCTCTCACTCAGCTTAAGTAAATTATAATTAGAAAACGAGTTTAACAGAATTGTTAGCTTTACGAGTTGCTTCCATGCCAAAATTCCTGTAGTGTCCCATAAAAGGTTTCACTTCAATAATGTTTCAAAAAGTGTTGCCTAAAAATTGTTATTTATGGGTTTTAGGTATAGTAGGTGTAAGAGATATAGTGCAACTTTAAGGTTTCTGCTTATCGTTTGACTTGAATACCGTCATAGCCCAGTCAATATTATAATTTAAAATGCTTATTTGCCGATATATTCATTTAATATTATAATTTCAATTAATAATCGTAAACATGTATTTAATAATTTTATCATTATTAAATACGTTTATCGACTGTCTAATAATTATTTTGAACCCGCAAGTATGGATCGCCACCTACTTTTCAAGATACTTAGATACAAGACACAAATAAAATTGAAGTTGCAAATGTTTTTCATCCACAACTCCGCTGCTCCCCTTGCATCTGAATTTTCGGCAGCATCACACAATTTCTCCACAGCATCGACCAACTTTAAGAAGTTTTTAAAGATTGGTGTTACTGCATCATGACGAGCATTCCACCTAGTATCACTAAGTCTTTTAACGGTTTCTTTAAGTACCTGCCATCTATGTGTTGAACAAGAAAACGTATTGTACACACTTTCCAACGTTCCAAAAAACGTGAAACAAGCAGGAACACTACCAATAGCATGAACATCACATGGATTGAGAGAATGGTTTGCACAAGGTACAAAAATCGCTTTCGAATTTTGTTCTTTAATCCTTGTTTGTATTCCTGTATAAACATCATCTGTAATGCCGTGTGCCTTTTTCTCACTAAGTGGAATGAAACCTAGAAATTATTCTTTGACCTCTACTTTCCTGTTGTCAATTTTCACATATCTTATTACTTGACTCATCTGTTCCGTGTGGGATATGTCAGGCATGCTATCAAATAGTATTCCATAGTACTTTGCTTTCTTGATTTCAGAAATTATTTTTTTTTTTTACGACGTTGCCCAAGAGAGAAGTAAACTCATTTTGTATTGCAGGCGATAAGTAAGATACTGGAATCATTCCTGCTTACAATGATTGCTGAAGCTGTATGCTGTGTATTGCAAACATTATGCAACACGAAATACACTAAAACTTATAAGTGTAAAGTTAATATCCTAGATGTCGTCTGCGGCAAGCATCTGAGGTTGAATCATGCGCAGAGCAAAAATATAGCCTGCGGCAGTATAACACAAAACATGGTGCAAGCAAGAGCTCTTGCGTACGAACGCGTTGTAACTACGCTGTACCATAATTTTAATTATTAAAAGAATCGGGCTAGTTACTACAAGTAGTAAAGTGTTTCAATTACGCATACAATCGGGCAAGTACCCATAAACAACAAACCATTTCAACAGTGCAGTTGATGTGTAAATATGTTAGTCTAAATAAACCAGTGTAAATATATGTAAATAAATTGTACATAGCAAGTAAAATAGAAGGATACTTATTTATTTTAACACAGCCACAAACCCAATGAGTGATATGTGTTTAATCAAATTGTACATATCAAACACTATGCTTCTTTAAAACAGGGTCATAATATGACAGAAGATTCACCAGTTCTAAGAAATTGCCACGGTTTTCAGAGTCAATGTCTAGACGGCATATTCGGCTCAGCCAAAAAAAGTGTTATATCTAAGAGCCTATGTAAAATGTCCTTCCATTTCTTCCTCTCTCCATAACGTCTTGGTGAGTAGCATCGATAGTTTTGTTTTGAAAAAGGGTGTTTCCTAAGTAATCTAAAATATTGTAGTAGACGCTTCGTCACTCCATTTTAAGACGAAAATTTCTCATAAACATGTGTGATAAGTCTTGTCGTTAATGAGATACAGGGTGTTGAAGTGTTGTATTATTTCAAATTTGATGTTTTATAACTCAGTTTGTAATGCCGGAGGAAAAGTGCCGTATTTTTATTATAATTGTACTTACTCCCCTCTTTCGATTTCTACTAATTTTCTTCTTTCCAATTCATAAACGTAGCCGCTACGAATTTTTTTAAGGTGGCTAAAATTTTTTATTACAAATCATCGTAAAAAATTCGTGGCGGCTACGTTTATGGTCTGGAGAGATTTAAATTAGTAAAAATCAAGAGAGGGAATTAAGTACAATCAAAAAAAAATACGGCACTTTTTTACCGGTAATTCAAACCGAGTTATAAAACATCAAATTTGAAATAATAAAACAATTCAACACCCTGTATCTCATTAACGACAAGACTTATCACACATGTTTACGAGAACGTTTTCTCTTAAAATGAAGTGACGGAGCGCCCACTACAATGTTTTAGATTACTTAGGAAACACCCGTATATAAAGAGAACATATATTTATTTGGAATATGTACTGTTTATTTTTTGTACGAACATTTGTATAAGTTTCAATAAATATTTTTTATGTCTATTTTATCTAAAACGCACAATAGAGAAGAGTTGTAATGATGATACTGATCTGAAAACTTGTACACAGTCATGATGGATTCCTCACTACTTCATTATCTCTTTGGATTCCTTATTCTTTTGATATGATCTTCATTAGCGTTACACCTAAGTCTAGCAATTCAAGTGAATTCAAGACTTTAAAAATTTCGTGTTCACACTTTTCTTTTGGAAATTCGGTTTCAAAGTTTTTCTTCAAAATTCAGAGCCTAACTTTTCACGGGTTTCGAACTATTCAAGAGTATGAAAAAAAACCTTCATCAACCTCACACGGCTCAATGGGGCATATAAAAGTAAGTTGATTTCAATCGTCATATTTTGAGACATCACACCAGTAGAACCATTTGCACATGTTCAACTTTTGCATTTATCAGACACCCTGTATATTGGAACATAGCTTTCATCTTTGCACTGCACTGTTTGGAACCGGCGGTGTAGTAATGAACAGACTAGAGTTTTTTCCCAACACCAAACCGCTACGGTGTTGGGAAAAAACTCTATTTTATACATAACTTTTATTGCTCTCTTTAACTTTTATTTAAGTCATTTTTTTCCTTACAGCAAATAAGGATGCAGCTATCGTCCAAACAGTTATTATTGATACACCCTGTATATGCCAAAGAGAGTTTCAACGCCTCCGAAATTTTTATAATTTTTTGTGAAATTCAATAGTCTAGGTCAACTACTAACAATCAACCTAGTAATCTGATTGCATTTAAGTTTTCGGAATTTTCACAAAAAAAAACTTGACTTCTGCTATCTGCTATAGTGAAGTAGAAAAATATACCCATTCGAAAATCAACTTGTAAATTGTGTAGTAATTTTACTTCACCTCGTGGTTTACTTTGGAAAATTCAATCAATTTTCCCCTTATTTACAGAAATTCAGAATTCTTTAGTTTGTTTTATGGCCAGCATTATTCATTTTCATCGCGAGTAGTGTTTTATTTTGGTATCAAAAAATTAAAACAGATGGAAATCATCACATGCAATGTTAAAAGCTTTCTATAACCAGAAGGGAGATCGGCAACACTGCCAGGATGCCACTTTGCAAGAAAAATACATATAGAGACGCCAAACTATACCGTTCTTCGATATGTATACTGACGGATGCCACTTTGTGCGTCAGATGTATAATAAACATATAAGTGTGCTACTATAACGCCGCGTACGAAGACCCTGTGAACCTTGGTGTTTAGGTTCATACAAAAAACGTCCTGC
This sequence comes from Galeruca laticollis, assembly GCA_963921935.1. NCBI lineage: Eukaryota > Metazoa > Arthropoda > Insecta > Coleoptera > Chrysomelidae > Galeruca > Galeruca laticollis. Next base: position 39,313,840 of record OY998175.1, on the reverse strand, counting down.
TTATTTCATCAGCAATAGATTCCCTAGCATTCACAGAACCGTTATCGATATTTTGGAGCTCGATGCACTGTGACGTTCGTATATCGGATGTCATAGTGCCGCGGACGCCACAGTTACCGCAATTTTAACATGGGCGGATGCCACTTCACGCCGTGATTGTATATATATATATATATATATATATATATATATATATATATATATCTTTTTTGGATAGTTCTTGGGTATAGGTTTCTTGTGAATAATACGAAAATTTTATGACGACGTTTCGCCCATCATAGTAGGCTTTATCAAAATCTGTTTTATTTTGTGGAACAGTACCTACGAGTGGAAAGAATTAAAATGAAATTTGGTAGCTTACAATGAAGACATTCACAATTAACAATTAAAAATTAAAAGTCAAAAATTAAAAGGTTTTCTAGCTCACATGCAGGAATAAAATTTTGAAATTAAGTTTTATTATGGTACGTACCTCGATGTTTACATTTTAATGGTAAAATTAGGAATGAAAAGAATGAAGGTTCTATTATTGTTTTCGTTTTTTTTCCTTTTTGAGTAAGTATTCTGGTTTATGTTACTTAGTTTTTCAATGGCAGAGAGATAAGGTGTATATTAATTATTAAAATGGAATATACGAGGTGGTCACAAAAATTGAAATAATATTCATTGTTTATTTATAGTATTAAGTTGTGATAGATATGGCTTAAATGATTTGTGTCTTGTTTATCATTGACAGTATGCTGTTCCTTTTTTATGTAAATCATTTCTTTCATCAAAAGTTTTTGGTAATTGTTATCTTGTGCCAGAATTTTAGTATTTGAAAAGTTAAATTCGTGGTTTTGGCTAGATTCATGTTTATGTAAAGCTGTTGAGGCATTTTTAGTGTATTTGTGTCCGTTTAGCCTGTTATTAAGGTATTGTGTAGTCATTCCTATGTACTTATTGGGGCAATTTAAGCATGGTATTGAGTAGACGACATTCGATTTCATTTTAGTTGGAACTTTACTTTTCAATGATGTGAACAAAGATGATAATAGAAGTTGTGCTTTGTGACATACAATGATATCATGCTTACCTAAGATATATTTCATTTTTTCTGATAATTCTGCTGTGTATGGCATAGCAATATATTTTTTTATGCTTTTATCATTTATCTGTTTTTTATCAGGTATGTATCAGATAAATGATAAAAGCATGAAAAAATATATTGCTATGCCATACACAGCAGAATTATCAGAAAAAATGAAATATATCTTAGCTAAGCATGATATCATTGTATGTCACAAAGCACAACTTCTATTATCATCTTTGTTCACATCATTGAAAAGTAAAGTTCCAACTAAAATGAAATCGAATGTCGTCTACTCAATACCATGCTTAAATTGCCCCAATAAGTACATAGGAATGACTACACAATACCTTAATAACAGGCTAAACGGACACAAATACATTAAAAATGCCTCAACGGCTTTACATAAACATGAATCTAGCCAAAACCACGAATTTAACTTTTCAAATACTAAAATTCTGGCACAAGATAACAATTACCAAAAACTTTTGATGAAAGAAATGATTTACATAAAAAAGGAACAGCATACTGTCAATAATAAACAAGACACAAATCATTTAAGCCATATCTATCACAACTTAATACTATAAATAAACAATGAATATTATTTCAATTTTTGTGACCACCTCGTATATTCCATTTTAATAATTAATATACACCTTATCTCTCTGCCATTGAAAAACTAAGTAACATAAACCAGAATACTTACTCAAAAAGGAAAAAAAACGAAAACAATAATAGAACCTTCATTCTTTCCATTCCTAATTTTACCATTAAAATGTAAACATCGAGGTACGTACCATAATAAAACTTAATTTCAAAATTTTATTCCTGCATGTGAGCTAGAAAACCTTTTAATTTTTGACTTTTAATTTTTAATTGTTAATTGTGAATGTCTTCATTGTAAGCTACCGAATTTCATTTTAATTCTTTCCACTCGTAGGTACTGTTCCACAAAATAAAACAGATTTTGATAAAGCCTACTATGATGGGCGAAACGTCGTCATAAAATTTTCGTATTATTCACAAGAAACCTATACCCAAGAACTATCCAAAAAAGATAAATATATAATGGTTTAAGAAATACGACATATATATATATATATATATATATATATATATATATATATATATATATATATATCTATATATAATCTAATATATATATATATATTTATATATTTTTTTCTTTCTATTCCTATCTATTATTGGTGATTTTCGTATCCAGGATTACATCAATATGTCAAACCTTAGATTATATATAGATATATATATATATATATATATATATATATATATATATATATTTATATATTTTTTTCTTTCTATTCCTATCTATTGTTGGTGATTTTGGTATCCAGGATTACATCAATATGTCAAACCTCCCCTCACAACCACTGTTCTCAAAAACCAGCAGTTCTTCAACCTACAATAAACAATATACTCGTCTCTCGATAAACGCAAATATCCTTTATCTCTATGCCTTATGCTGCTGCTATATCAGTAAGACCATCTCCTCCCCATGTCCCATCTCGAGATTTATCCATCGTTATCCCTTCTATGTTTCTGATGGAAATACATCACGCAGAATATTCATTTCCATCGATAAACTTGAATGCTTTCTTTTCAATCAGACTAGACATACCGTTGAATCATGTCCCAACACTTCCCATGACCTTCCTTACTTATTAAATACATCCGTCAAACTTGAACCCTCCTCTTCTGCTGACCCAGCCACGACTGATACCATTTCAAACACTCCTGAGTTACCCTCAGAAGTGCCACTCGCTCCCTCCTCTTTTGTAACGGGCGAAAAACGACCCCGCTCAAATGACAGCAATTTTGACTCTCCGCAGTCTATATCACCTCCCATTACACCTACTCCAAAATCACAATATTCCCTTTCGTCGATTCAGTCAGTTAAAACCATCTTCACTGACCACCCAACTGTCCACAACATACATGAGATTTATCAAACCCTCTTTGCTCATGATGTAGCAGTCTCTCTCATCTGGCTTCTGACATTGGAATCACTGGTAACGAAACTCATAGTCCAGCTTGTAACCGACCTCAAGTACCACTTCAAAAACTTTATGAAAGAATCTTTGCGATATCTACGGCGCAATAGTAATGCATTTCTCCTACCTCCCTGAACATGTTAACAAGGAGAGAAGCTCCTATAATCAGAAGACTTCGAATTAGCCACGCCAAACAAATACACGGTTGTCTTAAATATTCAGGAATTCGTTCCGTTTGTCGTAGCTGTAAGGCTATATTGTCCGTTAAGCACATACTCTCAGAATGCAAACAATTTCCTGCTACTTATCAACAGCCTAACGTCAATTGAATACTCCACTGCCCCACCGAGATCAAGAAGGTTTTACAGTTTCTCAAAACTACAAACCTCTACCATAAAATATAATTTAAAATTAGTAATAGTTTGTTAATTAATCCATATAAATATTTCTGGACCTCAGAGCCAAACGGTATTAAGTCACATTTTTTTAAATTTTACAGGACAGCTATTTGAAGATTTTGTACAATGGTATTTTTCAAACCGATTACTATTGTAAATAGGAAAGCATGGGTTATTATTTTCCCAGTTATAATTTTGGAAGCTAACTAAAGCTGATAATAACCAACCTCCTACATTAATTTATTTAAATAATTTTAAATTAATTGTTTGGTTCTAGCAATGGACTTAATATCTTGTGACTTAATACTGTTTAGCTCGTACGAATTCATAGATAAGTGGGACTTGATACTGAATTATTATCAAGAAACCAATAGTAGAACAATGCAAAGTAGAACTAAAATTAATTAATACCAATTATAACTAATTATTAAAGGGTAACAAAAGGCAAAAACACACTATAAATATTCATTTTCTAAAATAAATGAGAGATCACACCAAAATGTTACAAACGAAAAAAAAACTATCAATCATAAAGGTCAACTAACAAACAAATAATTAAAAATTAATAATATCTAATTAAAGAGAAAATGCAAAATGAAAATCATTGCATTCTTCAGTCGTCTTCCTTGAGGTTACCATGTGGAAGATGTTTAAAGTATTCATGGAATCTTTTAGGCACCCATGTTAGTAAATTCTGCAAATCATTATACTTTTTAGTTGAAATCGGTTTTAGTGTCTCTCTTATTGGTTTCAGCAGCATTAAGTTAGAATTGGGAACAACTTCATTAGAATTAACAGCACGTTTCTCTTTGCGTATTTTTTAGTGGCTCTATTGAAATCAACTTGTTCAAAATTTTCTTGATTAAAGTCTGTTTCAAAATACAACACCCCAGGTGTTTCTGTTAAAAACTTCATATGAACCACTTTAGATATCAAAAAGTTTTGATTAGTTATGGTCTTTTTGTTATTATGAAAGTGAGATCCGGATTCTTCAGATAAAAGGGTAAAATTCTTAAAGTCCATGGTTTCCATTTCCGCTACCACAAATTTATCGCCACAAAGTCTGAAAAGCTGATGCCAATCCCATGGAGTTATTAGAGAAAACTGGGGGGAAGCTTTCTTTTGTCTTTCTATTCGTGCGTGAATTGTATCCACCTCCATATGGGTATGTCCTCTCAAAAGGTACTTATGATCAATGTATTTTATGGAAGGCTTCAGCATAAGAATCGAAAGATAGCACATAATCATCTGATGATTTCTATTTTGTGATGGACAGTTATCGCTCCACATAACAATTTTCTCTACTGATTCTTTTACATTTAAATTAATGTATTTTAGAATACATGAAACCATTTCATATCCACCCCGTCCGGCTACAGATTCATCCCAGGTGAAGCAATAACCTATTTTCTCTGTTGCATCATAAACTGTATAATTTAAAGTCCATAGCTTTAGAGAATAGAAACTCTGAGCATTCGTTAGTACAGGAGTGGGTAAGCATTTTTGTAAATCCACCGAAAGTATTTTAGTGTTCGCCTCGGTTTTATAGGTCTCTTTATCCTGTCGCTTTAGTTTATACCGATTATCTCTTGAAGGAGTAATCGACAACACGCTGAGAATATGAAACGCTTGGCTACACTGTGTTGTATATGAAGTTAAAAAATTCTGTATCGTAGTAGTAAGTTGTCAGTTGTCAAATATATAATATAATATAAATAGGGTTACAGACTCGTTTGAGTTTGATAACATATCCATCACATGTGTCACATGTATCATTCCCTCGTTCTTTGAAGGATAAATTAAATTCGGAATTGAAAATTTCACTATATAACGATTGCTTGGGAATATCTTCTTTAGGAATTTGGTTTTCTACACAATCTTCATAGAAGCACTGATATATTATTGAAATGTTGAGATGGCTGCCTAAATACTTTCTCTGCGATTTATTCCTGGAATAATGTGAATCTACGCACGAGAACTTCTGTATGTGCTCTCTGATATTGTTTCTTACATTTGCGGCCAGTTTGAGGGTTCATGTTTACCCCTTTGATCAGGTATTACGATTCCACCAAGTTGTGTTTTCGATAATGCATTACGTACAGAGGTTTGGGATATATTTAAGGTGTTAAGAAAATAAGTACGACACACACTAACCTTCTTACCATTTACACTAAAAAAATACTTCAACGACGTTATTCTTTTTCCAGCACGAGATCCCGTTCTAGCAGGTACACGCTCAACTGGAACTTCTTCGATGCAGCTAGCTATTGATATGTTTTGTTTGCACTGCTTTTTACATTTATCACGACAAGGTGCTTTCATTTCATTTTTCCCAATAAGCTTATTGGTGGCTGACAGATATTCTTCACCAGCAGCTCTCCTTTGCTTCCTAATGTTTTCCTTCCAATTAACAGAATTTCTTTTTCTTTTCTTTCCTTAAGTTTCTCGGATTTCTACAGCTTCTTCCTCTTGTTCTTCTTCCAGTTCGTTTGTATCACTACTTTCCTCGGGTTGATAACATGGGTCCTCAGATTCACTACAGTCTTCTTTATGTTGTAAATTATCATTATTATCGTCATTATTTTGAATAATAATATTTTTGCAAAATATTAACTTTTAAAGTTTTCTCGAATTCGTTATTTTTATCTTCATTTCCATTGTCTTGAACAAAATGCCCTGGTGAGCTTTCAAGTAGCTGAGACTCGTCTGTATTATCTCTGAGAATGTCTTCGGTATTGGAAAAAGACACATTGTTTTTACTAACAAAGACGGTATTGTACACATCGTTATTCGAAGAAATAACATCCTCTGTAGCATTGCCACATCCGGTTGCAAGAATTTTCAAATTTTCATGAGGGATATCATGCGTGCTATTAGTGGTTGGATATATTTTCATGACGATCTCAGCATCTTCTATAATATTATCGTGCGTGTTATCAGCAACAAAAGCTAAAAGTAAAACAATAACAAAACTTGTGATAATCTCATGTAATTTCTTAATTACAATTCTCCTCGGTCAAATGCGAGGTTATAACAGGTTTTTCAGATATTTTGTTGCACTTGGCTTGTATTAGTGTCATTTGTAATATTTTTTGGCCTCATCATGTTGACTCTATTCACTTATTAAATGAAGACACAAGTGGATAAAGGTGTCATGTCGCAAATTCATTTTTTTGAGATAATTAACTTTAAACATTTTTTATTGGAACTTTTTTATGTGATTGAATTGAAAATATTAGTTTCAATATTTCGTTAAGGATTATAATATACAACTTTCAATTATAATTAAATTTTTGGTGAAAACTCATCTTAATGAAAAAATGAAGTTTGAATGTACATGACACCTTCATCCATTGAAGATTAAAAAAAAATTATTATCTATTAAAAAGTAAAAAGGCGTCATATACAAAAACATGTATTTTATTAAGTTAAACAACTACAAAAAAATGACAAAAATATTCTTATTTCAATGTTATTTGGTTTTTCTCCTTTTCTTAGGATTTTTTTTCGTTTTCTTCCAAGATACGTTCATAAAACCATTTATATTATTTTTTAATAAACACCAGTTGTTCACGCAAGTTCGACAGTTTTTCAGATGTGAGTCCACCCCTTTTTTGCGTAATTCTTTGAACTTTAATATTATCTGCTCTAGTCACCATCCTACTTCCTTTCTTCAATAGGTCAACCTTGTGAAATGGTGACATTTCGTCAAGATTTTCTTTGTACATATAACTTCCAAACTCATCAACTCTGACCCATTTAACACCATCTCTAAAATTAACTTTTTCATTAAATGCATCGTGGTTTTTATTCCAAATATGTAACTTTGTAGGTAATTCGTCGAAGGCAAAAATGTAGTTTTCCATATTACTACATACAGAATTTTTGACATTTGCAGCCTTAATAATATCACTGTACTGTGATCTAAGTAGCTGTGACCCACTTCTGGGTACTTATGGTCAATTACTTTATATATGCCATTTAAAATTAAAAGCTGATAGAAGCAGATTATCGTAAAATTTTTATTTTGTCCGGAACACGAGTCCGACCAAATGTTAAGGTAGTCGATTTGTTTATAGTCGTCTTTCAGCAGCTGACAAAATCTAAACAAACAACTTGCTATCTCAAGACTTCCCCGATTGGCCACGTCTTCTGTCCAATTAAAAAAAATGGTTTAGGTCCGTCAGGTGTTATACAGTGTATTCCAAAATTGTATAACCACATTTGACGCAAATAAAAAGCTTCACTAGTAGACAGTTTTGGAAGGGGCATGGTCTGCTGTAAATCCTTGGTAATAAAGCAGGTATTTTTATCAGTTAATGGTTTTTTCCTGTCTCGATTTTGCGCATCAGTATGAATTTCTGTGTTCCGACCAGAATCACAGGTGCTGTACGTATCGCTTCGTGGCTGGCCAAATGATAAATTAAATGCATTTGAAAATATATAGACATACGATGAAAGTTTAACTTCAAAGGAGTCATCAAGATTATTTTCTTCACATTCTTGAAGATACATCTTGTGCATCACACTCATATTAAGAATGGGAGACAAAAACTTTTTATGGCAATTTTTGTTGCGTGAGTAGTGTGATTCTTCCGCAGGATATTTTTTGATGTGGTTAGTGATATAAGTTACTACTTCTTCATTAATCTTATGGGGCCGATTTCCGTATCGGCCCCTCATATCTGGCGATGGCGCATTCAGTCCCTTTTTTAACTTATTTTGTATGATTTTTTTTCGGCTAAACTGATAAAGGGAATCGCATCTCGGCATATCACTTCTGTTTTTTTATTAAAGATAACTGAATAAGAAAATGTAAAGCTTTTCTCTCTTTTGCACCAGCTCTATGTCTTTTAACAGGATGAATGTTAATACTTCTAAACAACAAAGAATTTTTGGAGTTTACGTCTAGCGAATAATATTTTTTCAAAATCGTTTCTCTGTTTTGTTCGTTAAACTTTTCAGAGTATTTTAATCTACAATTTTCTTTACATAGCAATCCTACCTTTATTTTCTTTTCCGGCATGAGTTTTCCTCTCTGAGAAATATATTCTTCGCCTTTTTGTCTAGCGACGGCAGATTTATTTTTCTTCCAATTATCTGGATTTCTGATACGAACCTTTGCAGTTTTTTCCTTAAGTTGAAATATCTTTTTCTTTACTTCCTCTCTTTTTTCTTCAAAAATTTGGTTTTCATTTAAATCTATCCATCTATTACTATCGCCTGTAACATGACCACAAAAATAATTTTCTAGAGTGGCCAAACCCTTTTCCAAAGAGTTCTGATTCATTTGAAACGCTTTATTACGAATATTGGATAATGGTTCATTATCTGAATCATCGCTGGATTCGTCCTCAGGCATGTATTCACTACCATATGGATCATATTCTTCACTGTAATCAGTTTGTGACAATGTGGAACTATTAAGACCTAAAATTGCATACCAAAAATTATTAAGTATGTTTCAAAACAGTTTAATTTGAAGCATTTTACCTGATGTGACGATCGTATTAGCAGACATTGAGGTTTCAGCTGCAACTACTTCTTTGCTGGTACTAGGTAGGCTAGGAGTATATCTCGGGGTAAGTTCATAATTTTCCGTCGCGACTACTATTTTGCAGGTATAATGTAAATTTTGTCTTCCTCGTTCAGGTTCAACTATCACTTTTTTTGATAGATTCTCGATATGTCCACAGATTTCTGTTTCAACAATTGCATTTCCGAAAGGTGTTCTCGTATTTTATAGGTTATGGAAGAAATCCGTATGGGTGTCTAAACCAAAATTGAAAAACATTACAATATAGCAAAAAATCTAGTAATTTCTTACCTTTTGTTGAATGATTTTGTTTCTGTTGCTTCTCGAGCAAAGACAATATATGTTTTCCTCGAGACATCACTTTTTTACTCAACTCTTTAAAAGATATTGAAAAAAACTTTTGAGCTCACGTTCACTTTCACACACTTTGTCATGAAATATTGATTTGGCATAACCTCAAAATAATGTGTCATGTACACTCTGGCTCCACCGACCTTCAGAAAAACTTTAGTGGATAAAGGTGTCATGTTACCTTGACACCTTCACCCATCGAAATTAATCTAAATATCGGAATATAACACTTTTATCCATGAAAAATCTGATCTATTTACAGAACTTTCGAAACAAAAGTACCACAGAATAAAAATATCATATATAATAATATGTTTAATCAAAAAAAAAATGTTACATGACACCTTTATCCACTTGTGTCTTCAAATATTAAAACAACGAAATTATCAAGTATTTTCTGTTAACTTCACGAGCAAAATACTGTGACTTAATATTATGACAACTGATGTACACTAAAACAAAACAGTCCAGCCACCTAACCTGACATTTGGACTTAATACTGAAATATTGGATATCTTCCAGAGCCAAACAGTATCAAAAACCTTTAATACTGTTCTATTTAATAGAGGACTTAATATCAATAATCTACACCTATCTCGTAAACGGGAAGAAACTGGACTTAATACGCATCACCATTGGAAAGAGCGGAAAAAATTACTATAGGAACAATCATAACCTCAAAAACGAAAAAATTGGACTTAATACCGTTTGGCTTTGAGGTCCAGATTTGTAGTTATTCTTTTTGTGCCAATGACCAGCGCTGTCGAGGCACGTTAAGGTAAAATAAAAAATAATCTACTTTTCTTTACAGGTGAACGTTAAATTTGTTTGTCCTATAAAACCTATTTACAACAAAAGTCACTATCTACATGGGTGATAATGGGCTGTGAGTTTGTCGACTTGTAGGGACATTTTAATTAGTAGGATATTGACGTAAAACTAACGTCATTGATGAAGTGCAAAGGTTACTTGTATTAAAAATTCGGTTTGTTCATAAGAACTCTTCTTCTCCCAACTATAGTTAGGAGAAGGTAATTAATAGATAGTTAGTAATAATATTAAATAATTAGTAATAAAAAGATCTTGAAATATTTATTGACCTTCTTGAGAAAACCCAATATCCATTAATTCTTCACGTTTTTATAATTATTTTAAATTTTCGCCATTTTAAACTATAAAGATGCTACTAATTGTAATATTTTTTTCAAAGGAAGTCATCGGTTGTTTAATATGAATATATGCAGTAAAATTGAATTTATTAATTTTATTAGAAAATAACGTAAATGACCTTGCAATTCTCTAGAAGAATTCAGATGTTGGCAGTTGAATCCTGATAAGATCATTTCATTACAAGAACGTGATGCGTAAAATAAAATATTCATAATGGAAAAATAAAAATCAATTTAAATATATGTACAATGAGAAAAATTATCACAAAACATGTACTGGATGGTAAGAAATATTCGTTTTGATCTATCATTTCAAAGAAGTAAGAACTTTGTTATGAAAAAACGCCAATAAATTCAGTTCTCATTTAACGATATCCACAAACCATGCTAACATTTTTGTGTTAAGTGTTAAAATCAATGACAAAAACCAGATTAAAATCTCCATTAAAAGTAATCGGAATAATTAGCTGAATTAATAATTAGGTAATAACATTCCAATAAAATGTTATTATTTTTATAAAAAAAGAGAGACAAATAAAAAAAGGGTAAAAAATTAAATTCATGAAAATCTAAATACTACAAATAATATTAAACCTCTTATACCTTTTATATTATAAACCTATTCTCATTTATTACTGAAATAGCAAAAAATATTTTTGTCAGCTATTGACGTGATAAGAAATAGTTTTTAGTGGAATTTTACGGGTAGCTAGGTTTATTTTAGTGAAATTCCTTCATTCTCTAGTTCGAAGTAAATGAATCTAATTATCATGGTTTACACCACTGCAGAGAAAACTGAAATTAGTGCACACTATTTTAGAAACAACGAGTCTGCACGAGCAGCTGCAAAAGTAAGAATGTAAGACATCCCTACGTGATAAATTTAATATCTAAGTTCATGAAGACCGGAAGCGTTTCTAACAGAAAATATGAAAGACAACATCATGTTACTAACGAGGCTACACAGGTTGCACTTTTGGGACATGTTGCATTGGATCCCACTTCAAGCACGAGACAAATAGCAGCAGCTACAAGAATTCCACGTAGAAGCATTCAGAGGGTTTTGAAAGAGCATAAATTCCATCTCTATAAGATTCATCTCGTGCAAGAGCTCAACGAAGACGATCCAGATCGCCGTATCCAATTTTGTGAGATGACTAGAGACAGGTGGAGAACACCTACTTTTTATATTCGATATGCTTTTATGACGAATGCACGTTCTTTCTTAGTGGTCACGTGAACAGACATAATTGCAGATACTGGGGTGATGCAAATCCTGCAATTATGAGAGAACAACATACACAGGCTCCACAAAAATTGAATGTGCGGGCTGGGGTTTTTGGAAATAATATTGTTGGTCCGTTTCTCCTACCTCATAACTTGACGGGTGAATCTTATCTTAATTTGCTCGAAGACCTCATCTATCCTCAAATTGTGGAGATAATGGAAAACGATGATCAGATCCCAGAAAATGATTTTTTTTTCAACAGGATGGCGCTCCATCACACTATGCAGCTCCTGTACGTGACTTTTTAGATCAACATTTTCCCGCACATTGGATTGGTAGAAGAGGTTCCATTGAATGGCCCCCAAGATCACCTGATCTATCACCGTTGGACTTTTTCTTATGGGCTTATTTAAAAGGTGTTGTTTACAAAACGCAACCGAACTCTTTAGAAGATCTTCGCCACCAGATAACTGTGGCATGTGGTGAAATAACTCCTGTTATCCTACAAAATGTTCGGAGCAGTGTTGAACAAAGGTTGTATTATTGTTTGGAAGTAAACGGATCACAATGTGAACACTTACTTTGATTTAAACTTTTCTGACAACTTTTTTTTTATTTCTTTCACTCACACTTCCAGCTGGTTTTTGTCATTCATTTTAACACTTAACACAAAAATGTTAACATGTCTTTAAAGAGAATCGAAATACCTTTCAAATTTTGTGCCACTCGACCCCCCATGCCATTAAAGATTCTCGAAGGGGTAGTCACCTCTTTTAGGGGGATAAACGTACAACCATAAGTTAACTATCAAAAGTTGTCCCCCACGAAAACAAAATCGACGTGTCTCGGGGTTTGCCGCAAAAACATCTGCCGCCAACAATATTTGAAGTAGACTGTTTCTAATGCGCTACTCTGTATATTCAACATCATTGATTGAGTAAAGTTCACATTAGTGGGCACTACCTCATTTTTTTTTTACAAATCTAGATGTGTATCGAAAATATTAAATGGATTATAAAAGAGTTAAGCGGGCTGCGGACTACGAGCGATAATATAATATATATTATATCTTACATATTACATAAAAATCGCTACAAACAAAATAACATGTAACACCGCGCATTAATGCTATAATATATATCTATATCCAGGCGATATATTAAGTATCTGCAGAGATATGCTTTTCGAGCGATATTTTAGAGTATATCCCACCTCCCACCTTACGTCTAAACCCCCGCGCCACGAAAATGCAACTCAGTTTCACGCATTTCGGGCAGTAGACAGGGTGGAATTTTTTTAACCTAATTATTGCCTCTTTAATAAAATGGACGTTCAATTGAAAGAGTAAGGGAAAATCCATGTTTATGGAAAGTGGATGAAGAAGATTACAAAAATAATGAGATGAAGGAAGCAGCATGGAGAAAGGTTATAGTGGTATGCGATATATCAGATGGTACGTACTAATTTTTTTTAAATAATAAAAAAAAGTCATGACAAATTTGCATAAATACATATTAGATAATAAGTATGTACAAGAGAATACATTATTTATAAACGTTTATGTTTTTAATAACAGGAAAAGTTTAATATTTTCTAGTACCTAGTCTAAATTTAGTTACAATAATTATTCAATTATTTCAATAGCCTCGTTTTTTGGCAAGGAACAATCCCAATATTATCAAAATATCTACAGAATTCTTCTGGTATAAAAAAAACAATCATTTGAGTATCTACAACCAGAATGAGCAATTGGCATTAGTTGACTATCATCTAAATTCTCAATATCATTATCATTCATGTTGTAATAATCCATTTGATTAAATAATTATGTAAGACACACGTTTCTTTCACTATTTTGTCAACAAGTTCAATACGGCATTCAAAAGGTCGTCTTCTTCTTCAAGTGCCCTCTTCACTACTGAAGGTTGGCGACAATACCAGCAAATTCCTCTCTATTTCTTGCTGCTCTTAATAGGGTGCATGTGTTTAATCCTGTCCACTCTCTTATATTCTTAAGCCATGAGAATTTTCGTGTTCCGGTTCCTCTTCGGCCCTCTATCTTTCGCTCCATAAGCAGTCTCAAAAAGTTGATATTTTTCTCCTCTGTATCCATGTCCCAGATAACCAGTTTTGCGCTGTTTTACATGTTGTAAAAGTTCCCTATCTCTTCCTATCATTCTTATAACATTTTCATTTGTCATTCTTCGGGTCCATGGTATCTTCAAAACAATGTACTCTCTGTTCTAAACATTTTTTAGAACAATATATGGCTACTTGAATTGAATATATTTTCATGGAATGGATAAATAGAAACTTTCCCACTTTTTAAACTTAATTCATACATGTTTGGTACAAATACATAGTATCTGCTCGTAATATGTTTTTCGTCAACAATTTATTGACAATTTTTATTTCAGATTTCCAAAAGATCCTCTACGAAGACAACTTTGGATTGGATTTGTTGGTAGAGCTAATTGGGAGCCCACAAAGAACAATGTACTCTCTGTTCTAAACATTTTTTAGAACAATATATTGCTACTTTAATTGAATATATTTTCATGGAATGGATAAATAGAAACTTTCCCAATTTTTGAACTCAATTCATACAACTTGGGTACAAATACATAGTATCTGCTCGTAAGATATTTTTCGTTAACAATTTATTGACAATTTTTATTTCAGATTTCCAAAAGATCCTCTACGAAGACAACTTTGGATTGGATTTGTTGGTAGAGCTAATTGGGAGCCCACAAAGAACAATGTACTCTGTTCTAAACATTTTTTAGAACAATATATGGATCATCTTTGAATCTTGTTCGTTTAAAGGATGATGCAGTTCCTACTATAAACCATGTACCTATATTCACATATATTAATTATATTGTGAATAATATACGATTTTTATTAATAGCACCAACATTTCTCAAATTACATATATAGAGTAAATATGTAAAACCTGCATTTAAGATGCAACTTTTGGCAAAAAGAGCACCACTGAATATTTGTGTCATATTTTGTATCTATTATTGTTATTATGGGTATATATTTATATAGATAAATATAAAATGCAGAATTTATATGTAGGTGGTACAAATATGAATGAATGAATGCGATTTATTTTATTCATGTAAATACTGTAGGCATGTTACACTAAAATAACGATTAATTATTCTTATTTTTACAGAATATTTCATCTGTTTCTGGAAGTAATCCGATTTCTCCAAGAAAACGATTACTTACCAATAAATTGCACCGCATATTGAGAATCAGCAATGAGCGGAAAAAACAAATAGCTCTGTTATAAAGTAAACTGATCCGTAAAGAGAAGCGCATAGCTTCTTTAAAACATGTTATGACTGATTTATTGAAAAAGAGATATACCTATGCCAGCAGAAGCTGTCGATTTACTCTCAAAACTTGGATGCTACATTATTATTCTCCCGCGGTTTATAATTATGTGAGAAGAACTTTTAACACTTGCTTACCACATACTCGAAAAATTAGGCGGTGGTATCAAAGTTTAAATGGAGAACCAGGGTTTACTGCCGAGCCCTTTGAGGAATTACGTTTGAAACCTGCCTCTTCATCGTATCCAGTTATTTGCGGGCTGATTTTTGATGAAATGGCTATTGGTCAGCATGAGGAATGGGATCCAAATCAGGGCAAGTCTTATGGCTATGTAGATAAGGGCACTGGTGTGCAAGAAAATAACCTCGCCAAGGATACACTAGTATTGCTGCTAAATTGTGTCAATGGAAATTGGAAGATACCAGTTGGCTACTTTTTAATAGCGGGAATTACAGGAGAGCAGAAGAAGGGACTGGAATTAGATTGTCTCAAAAAGTGTTTTAATGTTGGTATAAAATTAGTTAGTGTAACATTTGCTATCAAATATCACAATGGAAAATAGTTTAGGATGTAAATTGGTGCACAATAATTTAAAGATTAGTTTTCAACATCCATCTTGTGATGAACAAGTAGTTGTTTTCTTAGACCCTCCAAACATGCTTAAATTAATTGAAATACATTGGGTGAAAAATATTCATTTGTTACAGCTGAGAATGAAGTTATTGAATGGAAGTATTTTGAGAAGCTGCATTTATTACAAAAATCAGAATCATTCCATTTAGCCAATAAGCTTCGAGAACAACACGTGGACTTTAAAAAATGAAAGTTAGTCTAGCAACCCAGTTGTTGAGTGATAGCGTTGCAACTTCTTTAGATTTTTGTGGAAATGTTTTGAAGCTGGAAGAATTTAAAGATGTACAAGCAACTATTAAATTTGTTAAGATGATGAATAATTTGTTTGATATTCTAAATTCACGAAATTTAAAACAGTTATCTTACAACAAGCCCTTATCAGAATCAAATTATGAAAATGTTTGTACTTTTTTGGATAAAGTGGATGCATATGTTGATGGTTTGAAAACACACACTACTGGACCTCTATTATTAGATACCAATAGGCATACGGAATTTTTGGGTTTGAAAGTATGCATTGTAAGTTTTTATACAGTAGTTTAATACTTAAGAATACATTTTTACCATTATACAAAATATGTCAAGATAATTTAGAATTTTTTTTGTGCTCTATCAGAGCTCAAGGGGGTTACAATAATAACCACACAGTCAGACAATTTCAGTCTGCATATAAGAAATTACTCGTGCATGTGGAAGTGCGAGAAAGTTTTAGAGGAAACTGCATCCCTCTAGAAGAACTAAGCATATTAAAGTGTAGTGCAGTTAAGCCAATAAATATATCATCACGAGAATTTTATTTATCTGGCTTAGATGATAGTGATGACTTAACAATAGTTATGGATCATGATTATATACCCAGTACAATTTCGGAGTATTCCGAATATATAATAACATATATTGCAGGTTATGTCGTTTACCATTTAAATAAAAAAATTGTCTGTGAGTCATGTGTAACGGCACTAAAATGTGGAACACTCATTTATGGATATAAAAAACAAACATTCCCTACAGTATCCTTCTCATGATGTAATAAACATTTGTAAAAAATGTGAAATTGTTTTGAAACAATATATCATTTCAAGTAAAACAATTTTGATAGAAACCACGGAAAATTTAATTTTACAGGAATTTATTTCTTCAAATATACTTTCAAATTTAATTGTTCATAGTTGCGATCAATTTACATTAGACAATCATAGAACGTTATTGATCAAAAGTATAATAGATACCTATTTAAATATAAGGATGTGTTACATAACAAATTATAGAATCAACAAGGCTGATAGTAGGAGACATAATAGCAACAAAATGGTATTGTTCAAGGGACAATAAACATATCTATTAGTATTTTCTCAAAACTGAGAATAATTTGTATTAACACTTAACCAAAAGTTTATATCATTCATTCTTTTAAACGTTGATCTTAACTTTCCAGTAAAATTTTTGTGATGACTCTATGATTTATAAAAATTTCTTAAATATATTAATAAATTACAGAAATTCGTGTTTATTATCGTACATTTATTTATTATGAAACCTTCCTTGATTTGCTTGTTTGTAGCGTCTCCCTGCTATTTTTCCTCGTTGGCGTAGCTATTATTTTCATTATTTAATATGAAATATAGGTAGGTATATCCTTTAGATAAGGTATTTCTGTAAGAAATGCTTTTCGAGGCTTTGAGTCTTCTGGTTTGATAGTAATATCGAACTTACCTACGTAAGTATAGTGTACAGTTTTTGTTGTGTATTATTAATTCTAGCAATATAAATATAAACTTTGAATAAAACCTTCTTCAAATTGCTGGGAAATAATGTATACTTCCTGAGAGTAAAGTTTAGTGTAGTTTATTTTTCGATTATTTAAATGTCAAAACCGTAGTCGGTCGATGTAACCTTAAACCAAGTTTCAGCTTCGTGCCAGTTTGCTGTTAACATTTTTGTCCTATTAAGCTATTCTGAAAGTAGAAACCAATAGCTGTGGAAAAAATAATGTATGTATCTTGGGAGTACAGCTCATTAAACTCCCAGCAAAACAATGCCCTCGCTTGCTACGTTCGCTGATGCATAAACTTTAGCTTCGGGATTAAATTTACACTTTACTCCCTCGATACATAAATAACTATTATAATTACTTTTCGGATATATAAAAATTGCTTAACACAAAATTAAGGAACATTAGTGTTTTGATTTTTTAAATAATTAAAAATGTTTTACTACCTAAATAAATCAAATTTCAGTTCAAATAGGTATATCACGTATGATTTTACTAGTATTTCTTAAGTAGTATTACCGGTTTTAGAATTATATTAATATTATATTAATTATAATATAATGATCCAGTTACATTTTCAAAGGTCTACAGGAAACTGAAAAAGGGTATTACTATTAAACAAAATTATTCGTCAGTCGAAAACTAACAGCAATAATAGTGAAACTTATTATATCACGCAAAAACTTTCAATAAGTTTACAAAGCAAATTGTTGAACATCAACAAAATAAAACGATAATTCCAAAAGAAAGCAATAGACTATGTAAAACTATTTACAATGAAAGACAAACAAAAGTTAATATTCTTTTTAACAAATTATTTACAAAAAAACTGTACAATTACGATACAAACCCAGTTGACCTGCTGATTAGTGAATATAATAAGTTTGTGTAATTTACATCAAATTTGCTGCGTTACTGAGATTGTACGGTAATAAAACGGTATTTACTTCGGTTGGAACAGACTAATAATTCTGTACTTTTATTCCGTCCATCACGCCCCCTAGTGATGAACTTCCAATTCTATAAATAATATTCAGATTTATCTCGTGGTCACTTTTGTTACAAAAATTCGTTTCTCGAAGCTGTTCAATAAGCAGCTCCTGAAAAATATGATTGACGGTCGACTGCTTTTCTTTTTGCCCACTCGGTATATTATTTTTGGCCAAAGTACGTCTTAACAATGCACGATTCTTTCTAATAGGACATAAACCTCAGTGATGAATAGACAAGAAGTAGTAACATTATTTTCGGAAATTATAAATGGCAAACGATGAAATTTTAGTGGCATTAACATTATTTGTGTACCTAATCATGTTTATGTGAATAAATATAATAATAATTATAGAATAGAGAGAGATTAAAAATTGTTGGTATAATATTACAGTAGACTTTATTGTAAACGTAACAGCTAGCTTATAGTTTTTCCACTGGCCGGTAGATGGTGGTAGCTGTATGATCTCTAGAATATTCTAGCTGATATAAAAGTATAATTGAACCAGGAATTGGAAGAAGGAAATAAATACAAAAATTAAGTTTTATTAAGTTTATTTACTAATAGACCTGGCTGAAATATATAATATTCATTTACAAATGTAGGTATAATGTAAATGTGTTGGATTTATTCCATTCTTCGAATTTATCATGTACTATAGACCAAATAATTTGAAATAATCGACAATATAATGACAAAAAATATTATTCATCTATTTCTTCACTTTCGGATCTCGTAGTTGGCTAGGTCAGAATAATATCGTAGAAATCCATGAATTTGTCAAGAACATATTGGATAATTTTTTGTATGTCGTTCATTTTTTTGTCATTTATGAGTATTTCAGTAACATATGCCGGGGTATATGGTATGTTCGGGTTTGTAGAACGTTTTTGGAGCAAAAATGTAGTTTTAATGAAACCATCGATAAATTCGAAACATGTCAAGTAACCTTTATGACTTATACTATACTCCTACTCCTATACTCAAAGGCTCAAAGCTTCTATAGGGACCGAGAAAGATGACGTTTATGCCATCTGCCGTGAAAAACACATACAATGTGATGTAAACACTATAGAGAGAGAGAGAGAGAGAGAGAGAGAGAGAGAGAGAGAGAAGTTCGTAAATGGGTTTGGGTGGATTTGAGTTTTCATGGTTGAGAATGGTCTTTTCTTGTTGTTGCCCTGGTATAGGATAGGTTTCCTCTTCAGGGCTGGGTTGGGGGTGTGTTGGGTGGTTTGATGTGCGCTGAACGAGAAATAAAGTTGGGGTGATTGAGTGGGCTTTTCGCTAGAAGGTAACTGAAGGGTTGTGCTGTATTGGGGTGTATCGGGGGTTGATGCATGGAAGCAGCGAAGCTCAGAAGTGTGCGGAGATGGTGTGACAAAAAGTGTCTAGGATGGGATTGTAAGTGTAGAAGACGAACCATGTATCGTTGCCGATATATGCGTTGGGCTGGCTAGGTGTCAGAAATTATGAAAATTGGGTGTTATTTACTGGTTTTGAAATGTCTCCGATATTTTAAGAGCGATGTATTAGCAATACTGAAGATTTATAATTTTTGGTTTTTAGTTATGTGAAAAAGTGTATAGGAGACATTTTTCAAAAGTGTATGGAATTTGGTATTTTGTTGGAATTTTATGGAAAGTTGCGGTGACGTGCCTTCGGTGGTTTGGGATTGTTTACAGTGGTCGGCGGTATAATAATTCTAAATCTAAAAATGCGGGTGCGTCGATCGTCGGTCCATTTGGCTAGTGAATAAATTCACAGAGTATGCAGGAAAACCGCAAAAACCTGCAACACCGACGGTAAACACTATTTATTATGCCCGGTTTTATAAGCTCGGGTTACCCCTGCCCCGAGAGTTAACCCGGTGACTGGTAGGCGATACAGCGTTTTATAAACTAGGGTATGAGTTAATCTTGCCCCGCCATTTGGTTCGAGTTAACTCTAGAGTTAGTGCCCAGCAAACACAAATGTATATGTTACATAAAAATATATAACAGGGGAGGAATTATTTTTATATAAAACGTTTATACATTTCTTATGTAGTATTTATGTAACAAAACCTTATAAATTTTGTTATATATTCTCAATATTTATATTATAAAATGTTTTATATATTGGATATATCCAATTTTATATGTATTCAAGATGTAAATTCTGCTATGATATGAAATTTTTGTATATATATTTATTACGTAAAATTTGTTACATAAAATATTTTATATATTTCATATGTATTTCTTACGAACCTCGTCTAGTGTATTTCGAAAGAAAAAGAACAAAGCTCTTCAATATTATAACCTTTAAATTGTCACGAGTAGATCTGCCCACATACCTGCAAGTAAGTATAATAACGTTCTAAAAGGTTTTTCTTATTTAGTTTTGTCTGTGTGTTTGTTTTTGGTTTTGTTTGTAGAGGAATCATGTAAGTGTTATTATTATTATTTTCAACAGGCAAGGGGCATCGCCGATGAAGCCGTTCATTGTCGTTTACAAAAGATTATTTAACAAACGTATTAAAAAGGTTAACTATTAAAATAACCAATGAAGTAAACAATTACAAATCACATTATACCTATCTCAATAAAGTACTTTTCAAGATCATATTTTCGTTTTAACTTACAGCTTAGACATGATTTAACAATAATTCCCTCTATAGGGACTCGTTAATCCGAAACAACTACCGCCGCCCAGGTATGCACTTAGGGCTGAAGTAGATTTTGTAATAATATCAAATAAAATACACATCTTTAATCCTCTGACCATAGGCAGTAAGTCAAGACAATATATCTTGAAATGGATTAATTAACACTTATCTGTTGAAAGTTATTTATATTTGAATACTTAGATTAATAAAAATTATAATTTTAGGCAAAATAAATGTTTAAAACGAAAAAAATTGAAGGACTTCTGTGATTTATCAATAAGACAGAAAAACGATACGTAGTACAATCTTACAATGGTGACGGTGAACCAGAAATACATGATTTAGAGACATCTCACTCATGGTTAGGACATAGAAATAACTACAAAATAAGGAACTTAAAATCAAATAAGTTATTTCAAGGTATTGTTGCTATATGATTTGTTTATTTAATATAATTAATATATACACCTACATTTTTAGAAACATTGCTGAAACAGTTTAATATGACATGCACTGATTTTGATCAAATCACCTTGGTGTGGATAAGGCTAAGTAAAGAGACTCCAGAGGGAAAAGAAGGGCGAAACTATAACCCTCCAAAACAATGGGTAATATCCCTTAATATTGCCAACTCGCTTACAAGAGGACCTCGAAAAGTCTTCTAAGAGAATATTTTCCGTGGTTAATTATTGTTTGGTTTTTGAATATTCATTTGTTTTGCATTTTTTTTTTATATTTTATTATCATTTAGTATTTGAATATTTTTATTTTTGCAATATTTTTTGTCATTAGGTGTTTTGTTTTTAGTTTCTCTTTTTTATGTTAATAAAATAAATGTACTTATATGCATCTATTTGCTGTTATTTTAGTAACTAAGTACCAGCTACTAAATTCCAAAGATAGATAAATACCATTTACAATATATAAATATTAAATTGTATTAAGTTGCTTTAGGTTTGTAATATTCATAAGGTAGGTATTGAATAGTAACAATAGTTCCTTAATATTTTGGCCATCAACACTACTAAAAATATGGTATTCCATTTCATCTATGAAAAATAATGTTACAACAGATTTTTCTGAATTTATTATAAATTAAGAATTTCACTGACTATTCTCATAGATCCAATGAAATAAAATATTTTAGGTAAGGGGTGAGGTAAAAGAAAAATTATGTAACTTTTGTTGCATCAATATTATGTAATATTTAATACATAAATATTCTCTAGATACTATCTCATTTTTACATATATATTACATAGTAATTTGGAAATATTTGAGATATAATTTATAATATGTATTTCTTATATTATTATTGTTCTCTAGCTGTGCCGGCCTTTGTCAGTATTTCATACATAAATATTATCTAGTTGTGACTTCAGTTTTATATAACTGTGACTTTTATATTTCAAAAAATATGTAACATATATGTATTCAATATGTTTTTGTGTTTGATGGGTGGTTGTCATGCGCAAAATGCTAAAATTGTGAAGCAATGAAAGGTTATGTCAAAAAAATAGAAAAATATGTATATATCCCATATATTATTTATATATTTTTTCGATGGTAAAAAATTATTTTGCACTGTTTTTCATTGGATAATTTAAAAATTAGTTAAACATATATATTATCCAAAACGAATTAGATATGGATGAAGTGGGAAATATATTTGAAATTTTTGATGACTTTCTAACATATGATGATATGATCTTTGCATTTTAACCCGAGAGTTAATCCTCGGGGTAACTCAAGATATTTAACTCTACTTTATAAAACCGGGCATTAGTAGTTATGTATAATCAGCGTTTTTAAATGTTCATTTTTTAAAACTGATATTAAATGTTTGTGATGTTGTCATCAAAAGTATCTTTCTGTATTCATGGCTGTTCAAATATGCTGTTTAAAAATACTACGCAGTTGAAATTTCAAACTTTCTCCGAAAATTCATTGAACACTGCGTGGATAACCTTGAAACGTCAAAAATGAATAAATGCAGTATAAACCCATATGTAATTAAAATGTTCTAATTAAAACATTTTGTGTATAATCAGTATGATACTACAATTGGCAGCTATTAGAAAAGTTCTAAACTTTCTTTCTACATAAATAAAAGATTATTACCGAGAGAATAAAATGTTGTTTTCTGTACGATTTCATTGATTATATAAAATAAAAAGCTAGTAATATGTTTGCTGACTTTAATATTATATAATAAGTTCAAATAATTAAATACTATTAATATAATATATAAGGGGAAGAAAGTAAACATTTGTACAAAACGAATCACTTCAAGTTTTTAATCACCTTCCAGAAAACATCGGGAGGATTGGGAACCAAATAAAAATACTAGAATTTGCAGTGTTCATTATGTCAATAATCAAAAATCAGATAATCCCCTACACCCATCTTACTTACCAAAAATTTTTCCTGGCAAGGAAAATAAAAAGATCTATTCATTTTTTGCATTTTCTAGGTTGTTTATTATACTGAAATGTAACTTCTGTCATTCTGACGATGATATTGATTTATCGAAACAATTGTCAATTTTTTAGAATTTTCAATAACTTGTATTATATTGTGGAATTAACTAGAGACCTTGAGTTTCATTTAAAAACACGTTTATTATACTGTTTACATCACAATGTTTTTCTTATTTAACTCCAGGGCGCTCTACTTTCGGCATCAGTGCTGCCTCTATAGTTCCGTCTCGATCCCTATATTACGAAATCTTCAATGTTGTTGCCTTGTCTAATGATTACAGCTTATCTTGAAACATCGCTTACATGAGTTTTTAAAATCAAGTATGTCGTTAGAAGGGTTTAACTGAAAAAAATCCGATATTTGCTGCTAAAATTAGACTATTATAATAATTCGGAACGTAAATTCGATCCTCTCTCCTAATGAGTCTTTTAGCGGTTCCGAAATTTCTGTCACGTTATAAAACCGATTGGCCTCACATAGAAAATTTTCTCAAAACAATTCATTGCAACAAGAGTGAGAAATAATCTTATAAGGTGTTATTTCTATTTTGTCCCCCGCAAGCATAGCTAGTCGTATTTTAGGCATTGGTATTGGAGGTTTTTCCAAAAAAATTCATGCATTATTTTGACGTTTAGGTTCGCTTCTAAATATTATATATTTGTGTTTCTGTAATGAGATTGTTTTAGGGGAAATGACCGGATATTTTCATCAATAGCCTTAATAGTTTCGTTTGTTAAGACATTACCTCGATAACGATGCTGCCCTCATTTATCTTCAGGTAGTTTTCCCACCGATTCATGGGAAGTAAGGTAAAAAAATAGCCTTATTTTTTATAGCGAATAAAATGGAGAAAGCTTGATGGGATACTTGAATTTTTTCATTTCCTCTCAAAGCACGTTTTTTCGGATTTTCGCGTTTTGAACAGCGGCGATTAACCATTGCGTATTCAATGAGACTTATCATATACGCCATGTTCATTTTTCAGTCGTCCATTGTGAACGAATTCAAACAACTGTTGTTTTTTTCTCACTACTAAACTTCTGAGTGCAGTTTTTTTACAGATGTTAGATTTACCTGTCACCAACTTCCCAGTACTTGTACTCGCATAAGATTGACCAAGTAGACGCTGTGACTTCTGTTTTTTCTTTTTGTACAAATGGATTAACACCTCTTCTCTTCTTTTTCGGAGTCTCAGCTTCTGACTCATTATAAGGCGAATCGCTACAGCTACTTCCACTGGTCATATTCAAACTTTAATAATGAAATAATCAAATTTATAGGTTAATAATCTCCATGACGTGATGCTAAATGAATACAGTCTAATCACAACTAAAATGGCGGCTATTAAATCGCTAGTATCACCAATAGCGATGCGTTTGTGTTTATCGAAAAAAAAACAGGCAAAAAGAAACACTATTTCTAAACTAGCACAATTGATTGTTGATAGAAGGGAATAAAGGAAGGATTTGTTCCTTTCTTCCAACTAACTATTTTCATAGCCGCATGGATCTATATGAAGCGAATGGTTTTTGTTCTCGAACTCGAACTCACAAGTAAGCACTATGTCTAAAGAACGTAAAAGTGTAGAAAGATGAATATGTCAAAAAGTGGCGTTTATTCCCTTTTTCCAATTGGTGGTTCAATTATAATATAAATATTACGAATGTGATACTTGAGGGAAATGCACATAAATAATTCTCGAGGTTGAATCAAAATATATTGCCAATTTCGCTGTAACTCCGCCAGGGGCAACTGATGGGTAGATTGAGTAGCTTGTCAGTTGTCACTGCCGGTCCCAAGCCCGGATAAAGGAGGAGGGTTGAGCAGAGGGCTAACCTACCACTCCCGTAAAAAGGAGTCTGGTTATGAAAACTGCAATTTTGCCTCGGACCCGAACAGGAACAACACAAAGACGACAATCGCAACGGAAGAGGAATATGAGTATTGGAACCTAGAACGTCAAGAGCTGGTATAGAACCGAAGCCGCTACAACCCAGACAGCAAAAATACATCTTAAATACGTCTTTAAGACGTCCATCGTAAGATGTTCAGGACGTCTTAGAGACGTCCAGTAAAATCTTAGAGACGTCCAAAAGACGTCTTTAAGACGTCCATTGTTACAAAACGGTCTAAAGACGTCTTCAAGTCGTCCATATGGACGTAAATAGAACGTCATAGAGACGTCTTTGGAATGTACCCAATATGGACACAAATTAAACCTTTTCTGTTTATTAAAATACTTTGATATTCTATAAATTTCAGGTTCAAAATGTAATTGAGAAATAGAAAATGCAGAAATGTTAGGCTTATTTCAGAATGAAATAGGGCTATTGTAGAGAGTAGCATGACGCGACTTCGGAAAAATGTCAATGCAGTTTTTCGTTTTGGTGTTCCTAGATGCCAAAATCACCCTCAGTTTCAAAGGTTATATATATATATATATATATATATATATATATATATATATATATATATATATATATGTATGTGTTATAACGGAATTTGTAAGCACGATAGAGGGCGTATTTTTTGACGGATCGAAACCAAACCCGCCACAAAAATCGTTTAGGCGAAAATCTTGGACGAGTTCGTTAATGAGCCAAATCGGCTAAGTAAAAACAATATGGCGGCCTGTCAAAGTTGAAAAAAAATCGTATTTCCTTTGTTTTTAATTTGACGCAAAAAAGTTACTGAGCTTTTTCATAGACCTTAACACGTTCTACCAGTTTTGTATTTAACATTTTTCTCTAAATCGTACATTAAAACATTCATTTAAGAAAATTCACAATTATGACGGAATTTGTAAGCACGATAGAGGGCGTATTTTTTGACGGATCGAAACCAAACTCGCTACAGAAATCGGTTAGGCCAAAATCTTGAAATAGTTCGTTAATGAGCCAAATCGGCACAGTAAAAACAAAATGGCTGCCTGTCAAAGTTGAAAAAAAATCGTATTTCCTTTGTTTTTTATTTGACGCAAAAAAGTTACTAAGCTTTTTTATAGACCTTAACACGTTTTACAACTTTTGTATCTAAAATTTCTCTCTAAATCGTACACTAAAACATTTATTTAATAAAATTCACAAATTTACCAGAATTTTTGTTTTGTTTTTGATTTGATGCCAGAATGTTACTTCGGTTCTTTGTACATCTCAAAACATTCTATTACTTTTGTATCTTATTTTTTATTTTGGGTTTTATGCAAACATGTTACTGAAATAAGCCTGTCCAATTGGTCCTGTGCCATTGGGATTTTTTTATTGAATTTATAATGTTTTATTTTGTTTATATACTTAATATGCGGTCTCCTGCCCTCTTCAACCATAACTGTATCGATATGTTTCCGTTTACTTTCGATCTTTGAAGTCTATTGTCATTTCACTCGCACCTAGAACAATAAATTTATAAACTGTAGAATAAAAAATCCCAATGGCACAGGACCAATTGGACAGTCTTATACCAGTAACATGTTTGCATAAAACCGAAAATAGAAAATTAGATACAAAAGTAATAGAGATGTACAAAAAACCAAAGTAACATTCTGGCATCAAATCAAAAACAAAAAAATTAAAAAAAATTCTGGTAAGTTTGTGAATTTACTTAAATAAATGTTTTAATGTACGATTTAGAGAAAAATGTTGAATACAAAAGTTGTAGAACGTGTTAAGGTCTATAAAAAAGCTCAGTAACTTTTTTGCGTCAAATGAAAAACAAAGGAAATACGATTTTTTTTTCAACTTTGACAGGCCGCCATTTTGTTTTTACTGGGCCGATTTGGCTCATTAACGAACTCGTCGAAGATTTTTGCCTAACCGATTTTGGTTTCGATCCGTCAAAAAATACGCCCTCTATCGTGCTTACAAATTCAGTTATAATTTGTGAATTTTCTTAAATAAATGTTTTAATGTACGATTTTGAGAAAAATGTTAAACACAAAAGTTGTAGAACGTGTTAAGGTCTATAAAAAAGCTTAGTAACTTTTTTGCGTCAAATGAAAAACAAAGGAAATACGATTTTTTTTCAACTTTGACAGGCCGCCATTTTGTTTTTACTGGGCCGATTTGGCTCATTAACGAACTCGTCCAAGATTTTGGCCTAACCGATTTTTGTAGTGAGTTTGGTTTCGATCCGTCAAAAAATACGCCCTCTATCGTGCTTGCAAATTCCGTTATAACACATACATATATATATATATATATATATATATATATATATATATATATATATATATATATAAAAAGATTGGAAGTCTTTGCTGACCAGTTAGGAAAAATTAGCAAAAATATTGGGGTAGCAGCAAATAAAAGTACACTCTTTATAATATTTCCAAGCTTTCGGAAACGTTTATTTTCATCATCAGGGAGCACTACAAAAAATCACAAAAACGTTACAACAACTAAATGCGACCAACACCACAATCCGCCAAGCCAAAACAACCCCGACCAATCGCAAAATCTCTCTCTCTCACAAAAAGCAGCGAAGTAGTCAAGCATGTTTCAACTCAACAAAAAGCACTGATGGCGACACAAACATGAACTGTCAGAAAAGGTCAAACTGTGACAAAATTTTACCCGACTATAATACTGAAATAATTATATTTAATAAGAAAGCCAATACATTACATTGAAATTCTTTTGTAGTCAAAAAATTTTGAAGAATATTATCAATTATGTAAAAACAACTAGCTATTCAAGCACCACAAACTCTCATCTCTCACATAAGAGAGTGTATGTTGCAGGAATCAACCAGCTTAAAAAAATATATTCTATTTAAAATGTTTGAAGAATATTATCAATTATGTAAAAACAACTAGCTATTCAAGCACCACAAACTCTCATCTCTTACATAAGAGAGTGTATGTTGCAGGAATCAACCAGCTTAAAAAATATATTCTATTTAAAATATGTATGTGATAGAATTATTTCATTTTTGAATTTATCAAAGTAAACAAAAAACATTTATTGGGTATTATGGCACAATTCCAACCGTTTCAAAGCAAATTACGTCTATTATCAAAAAATTCCTTCATACTTACATTATGTTGAGATTAATTGTAGTGCTCCCTGATGATGGAAATAAACGTTTCCGAAAGCTTGGAAATATTACAAAGAATGTACTTTTATTTGCTGCTACCCCAATATTTTTGCCAATTTTTTATATATATATATATATATATATATAACCTTTGGAACGGAGGGTGATTTTGGCATCTAGGAACACCAAAACGAAAAACTGCATTGAAATTTTTCCGAAGTCGCGTCATACTACTCTCTACAATAGCCCTATTTCATTCTGAAATAAGACTAAAAATACAAAATCTTCGATTTCATGTGAATAAATTTTGGGAGTGCAGCAATAAACATTGTTATGCCTTTTGGCATGCATATAATAAATATTTCTGTAAAGCCATTTTTATGGTATAGAGTTGACTTACCTCAAGTGATTTTTTTTCCTTAATAAAACTCTTCAATTATATCGTCCTGTAGTATGTATATAATTGGTCAGCCAATAAATAGAAATACAATATGAACTTTTATTGGATCTCGAAAACACAATCCACAAATAATAAATACTATACTATATATATAGTGTGTGGTTGCCTTATGCTTAATACTACCTAGTAGAAGTTCTTGAGTGAATTAGTTGAAGAATTCGTCTTTTAAAGTGACTGAGAATCCCGGTAATCTCCGTAAGTCTTTATTAAAGCTTGTTTCTTCGTTAACTGAACAAACTATTTGAAATTACAACTTTGTTTAGTTAAATTGTGAGAAATATTATAAAAATAAATCCTAACCTAATATATATTTGCTACAAATCAATCATTAAATTCAAATTTGATATCAAAAAACCAGTTTCTTTCCATCAATAATAGAAAGCGTTCCATACACTAAAAATATGAGCATTGATGAAATTACTAACAAGCAAATATTGGACAAAATTACAAAAAGTTATGCTGATTTATCATTATTAATTAATGCTGTGGAAACAAGATTAAACTATACATTAGAGAATCTATCACACAGATTGAATACCGTTGACCAAGAAAACTCATATTTAAAAGAAAAAATAGAGCTACTGGAGAGGGAGTCAAAACGCAATAATTTAATTCTGTTTGGAATAGAAAGAGAAAGCAGCCCACTGGACATACCAAAGATTATCTCCACTTTTAACAATTTACTGGGTTTGTCATTGTCAGAGTCCGATTTTATCAACATTTATCCACTCGGTCGAAATAGGGACAGTCCCATTAAGTTTGAATTCATTTCGTCTCTAACTAAACAGAAGATCTATAGGAATATAAAAAATTTAAAGGGAACAAAAATTTCCATTGCTCAAGATCAAACACCAAAGCAACGGGAGGAAGCCAAAATTTTAAGACATCATTTATATTTGGCAAAACAAAAACATGATGAAAAACATTGCTTTATCAAAAACGGAAAACTTATTGTAAATGGAGATATATTCTACCCCTCGCAGCTTATGAAACATAGCTATGAGGATGATGAAGTTGTAGAAGTAGAAGAACGTAACACAAAAAGTAATCCCTCGACTCCAACTGTAACAATAGTAAATAGAGACTCCAAAGAAGCTGAACCAAGTAATCAGAATCCCTCGAAAAACACACCACAAGAGATAACTCCAAAAGGCCCCAAAATAAAACCAAAGGAACCCTCCAAAGAAATATCCAGGGAATTTAAACATCTTGAAAGAAATCCTTATAGAACGAGAAACAATTCTTCATCATCAGGTGCAAATAAAGTAAAGTGAAACCACATGAAATTTATTTTAGCTATCATCATCATCATCATCATCATCAAACAGCCTGTCTCGTCCACTGCTGAACATAGGCCTCCGTTAACGATCTCCATTTATTTCGATCCTGGGCATCCTGGATCCAATTTGGTGTTACTCTTTTTATGTCATCCGTCCACCGGGTCGGCGGACGACCCCTGTTCCTGAACGCATCTTGCCTAGGTCTCCACTCTATGATCTTTTTGGTCCATCTTTCGTTGGTCATTCTTGCGACATGTCCAGCCCAGTTCCACTTTAGATATGTTATTCGCTGGATTGCATCGGTAACCCCTGTTCTCTGACGTATCCGATCATTCGGAATCCTGTCTCTCAGCGTGACTCCCAACATGGAGCGTTCCATGGCTCGCTGGGCCACTCATACTTTATTTACCGATTTTCGTGTTAGAGTTAAGGTCTCCGAACCATATGTCAGAACCGGCAGAACACACTGATCAAACACCTTCCGCTTAAGGCATATGGGGGTTTCGGACTTAAAAATGTGCTTCAGCTTCCCATAAGCGGCCCACGTTAGTCCTATCCTTCTTTTGATTTCGCAGGTTTGATTGTCCCTGCCAATCGTGATATCATGGCCCAGATATCTGTAGGATGTAACTTGGAAAATTTCTTTTCCTTCTACTAAGTAGTTTCGGCTTGGGACTAGATTTGTCATGAAATTTGTTTTCGATGGATTGATTTTAAGCCCAACTTTATGTGAAGCAGATGTTAGTCTCATAAGCAGTTTCTCTGCCTTATCCAAGCTATCTGAAATCAGTACAATATCGTCAGCGAACCGAAGGTGACTGAAATTTTCACCGTTAATATTTATACCCATATTCTCCAACTCGACACTCTTGAACATATACTCCAACAAAGTGGTAAATAGTTTAGGGGAGATTGTGTCGCCTTGTCGTACACTGCGCTGCACTCTGAATCCATCTGTCTCTTCATGGAGTCTTACGCTCGCTGTTGCATTTTCGTATATATGTTGCAGTATAGCAGAGTATCTGTGGTCTACTCGGCAGTCGGCAAGTGCTGTAAACATCTCGCTGTGCTTTATGGAAACAAACGCCTTTTCGTAGTCCACAAATATTAACACGAGTGGCTTGTTGTACTCAACGGACTTCTCGATTAATGTCTTAATAACTTGCAGATGGTCATTTGTTCCGTATCCGGATCGGAAACCTGCCTGTTCTGTCGGCTGGTAGAAGTCCAATTTCGATGTTAGACGCTTAGTTAGAATTTTGGTAAACAATTTATAGAGATGAGAAAGCAGGCTAATTGGTCTATAGTTCTTCAGGTCGGCAATGTTGCCCTTCTTATGCATGATGATTATGATTGCATTGTTCCAGTTCGTAGGTGTTGTGGTTTCCATAAGACATTTATTGAATAATTTTGTTATGGCCTTTAACAGTTGTTCTCCACCTTCCCTAACTGCCTCAATCACGATGTCCTCATCACCTGGAGCCTTATTGTTTTTCATTTCCGACATTGATTTTAGGACTTCCTCCTCTGTTATGTCAGGCATTTCCTCCGATCCCTGGTTTAAAACTCGAGGGATGTCCCCTGTGCATATCAGCTGTTCATTATTGCAATATAAATTTGCATAGAAATCTTTCACAGTTTCCAGAATCTCCTGTTTATTTGTGACTATTTGTCCATCTGCGTTTTCCAGTTTAATGATTTCTGTCCTCCCCAAAGCGAGTTTATTTCTGAGTACTTTCATGCTCTTGTTTTCCTCTATGACCCTCGTTACCCATCTTGTGTTGTAATCTCTGATATCTATCCGTGCGGCTCTCGATATATTCCTATTCAATATTCTCAACGGGTCTCTGTTGATTGATTGTTTGTGTATCATTTCTCGCCTTTGTTTCATAAGGTGGCGGGTGTTCACCGATA
Source organism: Galeruca laticollis (assembly GCA_963921935.1). Lineage (NCBI taxonomy): Eukaryota > Metazoa > Arthropoda > Insecta > Coleoptera > Chrysomelidae > Galeruca > Galeruca laticollis. The sequence goes on along the minus strand of OY998175.1, from coordinate 39,281,509 downwards.
GTCTTTCTTCTTTATCACTCCTTTGGGTGCAGTGTATTTGCTGAGCTTCTCGTAGCGATTTCAGTATTGTGTCATTCAAGTCCTCTACATCCTTTGTGTCTATATTTCCCAATTTTTCAGCTATGGTTCTTTGATACTCTTCTTTGTTTGCAACTGTATTCCATTTCTTATTTTTTGTGTTTTGGGGCTTTCTTCTCTCTTTCCTTAAGTTCAACGTTATTGTTGCTCTCACCATTCTATGGTCGCTTCCCACTGATACTGTACTGTTACATCTTGTATGATTTGCTTCTTATCTGTAATGATGAAATCTATTTCATTTCTCGTGTTTCCATCAGGGCTAGCCCAGGTCCATTTCCGTTGTTCCGGTTTCTTAAAGAAGGTATTCATAGCATTTAGGCGGTGTTCTAAGAAAAACTGTAGCAGAAAGTTTCCTCTATCGTTTCTTTCTCCTATCCCATCCTATCCAAGGGAGAATTCACTCTCATCCTGCTTTCTTCCGAGTTTAGCATTAAAATCTCCAACTACCACTGTAAAATGTGTTGGGACCTTGGACAATGCCATGGCAATGTCCTCATAGAAGGTCTCCAAATCTTCATCGGAATAAGTGGATGTAGGTGCATAGACTTGAATAATCTTAATGCTGTATCTTTGGTTTAACTTCAGTACTAAAAAGCAAACTCTAGGGCTTACACTCTCAAGGTGTTCAATATTCTCAGTATGTCTCTTATGTATTATAAAACCAACTCCTCCCTCTGATCTGTCCTCATTTCCTCTAAAGTAGAGCGCGTTTCTTGATTTTAGCCTGAGCTGTTGTTCTCCTCTTCGGCGAATTTCGCTAAGACCCACTATAGCTGTAACTAAAACAATAATTTCGAAAAAACTTTATAAATGTTTCAACCTGCTTCGGCACACAGAATAAATATAAGTGCATAAATGGTTCGTCTACAACTATTATAAACTAGTTTTTATTTTGGGTGTTCAACATTTACGTTTTTCTTTTCTTTATAAATTCTGAATTGTTTGTGTTCATGTCATTGCAGTGTATGTCAAATTTTAGATACTAGATACTAACTTTTTTTTCTCTCGTTCCTTTAAAGTGACTGTGAACAAAAAAAGTTGTTATATCTTTTAATGTCATTGTGCGAATATAAATCATAACAAATGGATTTGTATCTAAGTCGGTATGAGAACAAGGAAACCGAGGCCCAAGTAATAAATTCGATATCGGATTTTGGTACATATATACAAATTGCAAAACAGGTCAAATCTCAGTACTACATATGAATATCAGAAGTATCCAAAAAAATTTTGATGAATTTTTGCATTTTCTAAACCACCAGTCCGACTTTGATGTGATTGCATTGACAGAAACGAATAGACAGAAAGATGTAAGTATTTTTAATATAAATGGATATCACTTAATTTATAATGATGGGGACTATAATAAATGCGACGGAGTAGTTTTGTATGTAAATAATAATAGCTACTCCACTTAACTATATGATAAACAAATGCTTTAGTTCGGGAATCTTTCCTAAGTCGCTGAAAACAGGGTTAATTAGGCCTATTTTTAAAAACGGTGATATATCTAAAATGGAGAATTATCGGCAAATAACTCGCATTTCAACGATAAGTAAAATTTTTGAAAAGATCTTAAAATGTAGGCTAGTTAAATTCTTCAATAAGCATAACATTATTTCTGAAAATCAGTATGGCTTTAGAGATGGAAAATCCACGGAGGATGCAATATGCTCATTACTAGAAACGCTATACAATTCCTTAGATAAAAAAATCCCTGCAGCTTGCATCTTTGTGGATCTCTCTAAGGCTTTTGATACCGTTAATCATGAAAAATTATTAAACAAATTAAAATTCTACGGTGTGCGTGGATTAACTTATAAGCTGTTGGAGAGTTATTTGAGTGAGCGAAAACAATATGTAACCATCGACAATTGCATAAGCGAGGCTAGAAATGTTACCTATCGCGTGCCACAAGGCTCTGTACTGGGCCCGCTGCTATTCAATATCTATTCAAATAGCCTACTTTTACTGGACATAAGGGGCAAAATTATTAGCTTCGCCGATGATACTGCCATCCTTTTTACCGCCCCTACTTGGGCTCAGTTGAAAACACAAGCTGAAATCGCTTTTAAAAAAATAAAAACCTGGTTTCAATTTAATGAACTAACACTAAATGTAGAAAAAACAAAGTATATGCCTTTCACATCATACCAGACAGGTCTACCAAATCTCAGATATTTGGATATTGACATGACTACTAAAATTCCAGAAGTAGATAGGATTAAGTATCTTGGAATTATTATTGATCGTCATCTCAAATGGGATCTGCAAACAAAAAATATTGCTACAAACTAAGAGGATTACTGTGAAGGTTTAAGTACTTGAGAGACATCTTGGATATACACCACTTGAAAATGTTGTACTTTTCGTTAGTGCAGTCACAGCTGAGCTATGGCATCTCTGGTTGGGGTGGAGTATATGATTGTCACATTGAAAATGTAAATGTACTACAAAGGTGGATATTACGAATTATTTACCAAAAGAGTATCAGGTTTCCAAGTGATGAGTTATATGTGATGAGCCAAGTTATGGATTTAAGGCAATTATACTGCCTTAAAATACTGCTCTACCTAAAACGATACTGTCAATACTAAAAATAATATTCACTTAAATGTATCTTTATAATTTAATTTCACTGTATCTATTTATTATATCACACACAAGTTGTTGGTAACCTAGTTACTCTCAGCTTTAGTGATTAATTGTTTACTTCTACATCAAAAAATGTTATTCAAATTTTTTAGTTTGTATATTTCTGTTTTGTTGTGAAATAAGCATATATTATTAATATTATTATTATTATTATTATTATACGATCTCAAACAGAACTGGCGCCACAGTTAAACCTTATTCTATACAACCCACGAGGATATTCACGAATTAGGTGGGATCTGTTTGTTGTATGAGCAGGATGTCTAGAAAATATCGATATTGCTTAGTTCGATATACCGATATTATTTAATTCTTCGATGTATCGATATAAAATTTCGAAAATTATTGTTCATTATTTTAAATAATTAATATTTGATTTATTAGAAGTAATGTCCTTGATGGGTATTTATTATGAAATGGTTGAGCTAGATTTGGGCAAAATTCCGACATTTTTTATTAAATCTATCAAATCGATATTTGGAAAAAATATTATTACGATATTCATCGATACTTTTTGACACTTCCGATACACTGTGGCTTGAATAGTAGCTTCCGACATCCCTAAGACGAAATATGGCGAGGAGTCCCGAGTCCCGACGAGTCTAATACTAATGCATTTCTGAGGATTCCTTTATTCTAATTTTATGATTGATTGAAAATGGACATTTGTCAAGTTTCACCAATGAAAATATCGGATCATCATTCTCATATTCCATGGTACCGAAAATTGGTAAAAAAAACGTTAATAGTCTATCATTCGTTCATCGTATCTAGATGAACAAAATGAACACTTTAAATAACGATTCGAACTTCTACATCGACGACCACCTCGTATGTATTAGGTAGGTATATAAAAGAAAAATGAGGAATGTTAACATCTTAATTTTTTTCACTTCATTAATGAAGTAAAATGTCAAAATTATTAGAATCTCGAAAATGTTCTCACACGGGAAATTCTCAACAATAACATCCTCTTTTAAAAAAACTTTGATGTCACTCATTGGGTAAAAACAACAATCAGGACTTATTTGGGACGTCAATTTATGTACGTTATTGAGACGTCCCGAAACAGACGTCTTAAAGACGTCCACTAAATGCCTCTGGACGATCTGACCTTATAGGGACATAAATTGTACGTCTTTAGGATGTACAGTGCTGTTTGGGAAATGCCATTCAACGACTCGAAAATATAGGAATGGATATAACAGCATTCCAAGAAATAAGATGGCCTGGGGACGAAAATGTAAAGATGAGTAAATCTGTTATATTTTTAGCGGCAGTGAACAGGTAAAACATGAATTTGGAACAGGTTTTGTCATTAGAGAAGATATAGTCCAAAACGTTCTAAATTTCAAACCAATAAATGAAAGAATGTGCTACATTAGACTAACAGGCAAATTGTACAACATATAGATCATCTCAACACATGCTTCAACTGAAGAGAAGGACGAAGCCACTAAAGATGCCTTCTACGACATCTTAGAGAAAACCATTGACACAATGCCCAAATAAGACTTGCGACTACTCTGTGGAGATTTCAATGCCAAAATAGGCAAAGAACCCTGCTTCAACCCAACGATAGGCATACACAGCCTCCATAATATATCCAATGATAATGGGCAAAGACTTATAGAAGCGGCCACTTCCAACAATATGATGATAAAATCGACTATGTTCCCACATAAAGACATCCACAAACAGACATGGATTTCAAATGACCACACCACCCGAAACCAATTAGACCATATCATCGGGTATGCGGGTCACGGAAGCAACGTCCTAGACGTAAGAAGCCTCCGAGGGATAGGTGGGGATACAGACCATTACCTAGTCCGAGCGAAAGTGAAAATGAGAATATCGATCCATACATACACCAGAGCTAAGACAACCCCTCAATGGAACAGGGACGAACTACAAAATGAAACAAAACAACGACAGTACAGAGAACAACTCGAACAAACTCTAGACTCTGAGACAGAATGTAATGAACCTGAAAAGTTGTGGAAGGGAACATCAAAAGTAATAACAGAAACCGCTCAAAAAGTATTCAAAAAAATAAAGTAAAAAGGGCACAAAAATGGTTTGACGACGAATGTCAGATTCTCCTAGAAGCCAGACAAAAGACAAGGAAGATAATGCTACAACTCCAAACAGAGAAAAGTATAGAAGAATACGCAAGGTGCTGAAAAGAGACAAGAAAACTAATAAGAACAAAGAAAAAAGAGTATGAACGAAGGAAATATGAAGAAATAGAAAGATACCGCCCCAAACCAGGCTCCAGTGAATTCTACTGGGCAATTTCTTTTGAGAATAAAGGCTTCAAGACCAAATCCATTCCGACACATAGGAACGACCAAGGCCACTTAATACTCAAAGAAGAAGAACTGACCGAAGAATACAGAAGATACTTCAAGGACTTCCTAAGCATAAAACCAGAAAAAGTGCACAAAGAAGAGACCTACATAACAGCAGACCCACCAGTGTAAGAACCCTCCCTTCGAGAAACAAAAAGGGCATTGAATGAGCTAAAGAGCTTCAAGGCGCCTGGCTCGGATTAGATACCGGCAGAACTACTAAAATATGGTGGAAATGCACTCCATTTGCAAATTCACATATTAATAACTCTCATATGGCGAGAAGAAAATTTACCTACAAAATGGAAAGAAAGTATTATCGCACCCATTCATAAAAATGGAGATAAATCAAAATGCGCCAACTACAGGGGAATCTCACTAATAAACACCGCATACAAAACACTCTCAAACATCCTGCTATATAGATTAACCCCATATGCAGAAAACATTCTAGGTGAATATCAAGCCGGCTTCAGAAAATACATGTCAACTATAGACCAACTTTTCACACTCAGGCAAATTCTAGAAAAGGCTTGGGAATATAATAGAACAGTACATAACCTCTTCATAGATTTCCGACAGGCTTATGATAGCATAGAGAGAAGCCAAGTATGGAACGCAATGGCGGAGTTTTCAATTCCAAAAAAGCTGATCCAGATGACCAAAATTTGAATAGAAGGGGGGAGTATCAAAGGTACGGATAAACAATAACCTATCCAGCAGCTTTGGAATAAATAAAGAAATAAAACAAGGCGATTGGCTCTCGCTACTACTGTTCAGCCTCGTCCTAGAGAAAGCTGTGAGAACAGCTGAGATAAAAACTGAACTTCTAACAACGAAAGGTCCCAAATTGCTGTTAGCATACGGAGATGACATCGACATCATCGGGGATTATGTCGTAACAATAAAGGACATTTTCAAAAGATCGAGAACACAACAAGCGAAGTAGGACTAAGAATTAACGAGGAAAAGATTAAATACATGTTCGTAGATAGATCGGCACGAAGAGATAGATTACGACAAAACGTCACAATAAACAATTTCAACTTCTAAAGAGTAGAACACTTTAAATACCTTGGTGCTACAATTACAGCAGACAACGACGTCACTGGAGAAATCAAACGCAAAATCCAATCCGCAACCCGCTGTCTTTTTGCACTCAATAGCCTTATGAAATCAGAGTCTAACAAGGGCTTCAAGAATCAAGATATATAAAACTATCATCAGACCCATAATAACATACGGTAGCGAAACATGGACAATGACCAAAGCAAACGAAGATAAACTCAGATGCTTCGAACGAAAGATTCTCAGAAAGATATCGCATTAGAACTAATGCAGAGGTCCAAGAACTATACACAGATAGCGATATTATCCAGGAGGTTAAATCCCAGCATTTAAGATGGGCAGGACACGTACAGAGGCTACACGATGAAAGACTTGTAAAACTGATATGGGAAGAGACTCCAACAGGCAAAATACCACTCGGACGCCCCAGAATGCGTTGGAGAGACAACATAAGATCAGACCTCCAAAAAATGAACATCACACTCGATTACAGGTTGATGGAGACAGGGCCTCCTGGAATAAACTTGTGCGGTCAGCCAAGATCCACCCAGGGCTGTAGCGCTAAGTGAAGATGATGAATTTCGCTGTGGCAAAATGAAAAGCTTGTCTCGAACATATTGCTATTGGAAAAATATTGACCGTGACATTGAATTTTTCGTGAAGAGTTCTGATGCTTGCTCTTCAACTGCATGTACCCAGCTTGCTGCACCTTTGTATCCGTGGGGAGAGTCAAAATCAAATTTCCAACGTGTCCATATCGATTACGCAGGCTCGAAAAATGGTTATTACATTTTGATTCTGATTGACGCTAAATCGAAGTGGTCGGAGATAATATTCTCAAAAGCTGCGGCGACGTCAGCTTCTACAAACGAATTTTTCAAAGGCATATTCAGTGTTCATGGCTTGCCAGAAATAATTGTGTCCGACAAAGACAAAATTTTTACTAGTTCCGAATTCATAAAATTCTGTACGACAAATGGAATTTTTCGCCATCTAATTGCACCGAGGTATCCTCAAAACGGTTAAGCTAAACGTTACGTCCAATTTTTGAAACGAAAATTGGATGCCATGAAGTCCAAATATTGGTCAATGCAATCGAAAATTCAAGAAATCTTATTTCTATATCGCGCTATCCCTTTACGTTGTGAGAAAAGACCTGCGGAACTCTCTCTAGGTCGACAGATCCGCACAACATTGTATCTACTCAGGCCGATCAAGCCGCCAACTCGAAGAAATTTTCAATCCCTTCGTTACGCTCCTGATTGAGGTCGTTTAGTGTGGGAGACAGAGTTCTCGTGAAAATTTTCACCAGTAGGAAAGAGACATGGAAGTGAGGAGTTATTTTCGAGACATTCGGGAGACTACACTACAGAAAGAAGTTAGATGATGGCTATGTACTAAAGCGCCATGCCGACCAGCTTCGGCAGTCAGAGCTCACACGTTGAGTTACCTTCGCAAATCCACCAAAAGAGAAGGTACATTAAAAGAAGAATTGAAACTTGTAATTGGTCTACTTAGATTATCGTTAATATAAGTTGTTGTATTTATGTATAATATACTATATTATAATACATTTTTTTGTAAAATTAAAACCCCCCCCCCCCCTTTGTTAAATCCTAGATCCGCCCCTGCCAATTCCTAACCAAGCGGCTGCAACCGTCGCTGAAGCATTTACGAATGATGTCATCGCAAGACACGGAGTGCCATTGGAAGTACATTCCGATTAAGGAAGAAATTTTGAATCAGAATTGTGGACAGAACTAATGAAAATCATCGGGATTGAGATAACTCGAACTACACCAATGCATCCAGAGTCTGATGGTTTAGTTGAACGTCATAACAGAACAATTTGCCGAAATCTATCGTTATTTGTCTCCCAAAACCAGCAAGATTGGGATGAACTGATTCCATTGTTCCTCTTATCTTATCGGAGTGCACAGCATTAATCCACTGGCTATACACCTTCATTGTTGACTGGCTCGACCCTTACTTCGTGGAATATGCTCATATTAGTGTTTTTAAATGAAACACAAGGTCTCTAGTTAATTCCACAATATAATACAAGTTATTGAAAATTCTAAAAAAGTGACAATTGTTTCGATATTGATTTATCGAAACAATTGTCAATTTTTTAGAATTTTCAATAACTTGTATTATATTGTGGAATTAACTAGAGACCTTGAGTTTCATTTAAAAACACTAACCTTCATTGTTGGTCACTGGTCGAGAAATGAAGCTTCCTAGCGATATCCTCTTTGGAGAACTTCCTCCTTCGTCCCGAGAAGAAGACCAAAGTCTGCCTCAATATGTGGAAGGCCTTCAACAAAAGTTAGAGAAGATTCACGATTTTGCAGGGACGCGACTGAAACTAACCAGCGAAAAGGTAAAGAGACGGTTGGATAAAAACCTTAAAGAAGAGATATTTAAGCCCGGTGATGCAGTTTAGTTGTACCAGTCCAGAAGAAAGAACGGGATAACTCCGAAACTTCAACGAAATTGGGAAGGTCCCTACCTGGTGATCAAGAAAATCAACGACCTAATTTATCGCATTCGTCTGACACCAAAAAGTAAACCTAAGGTCGTTCATATCGAGAGAGTGCTATTCAACGCGACAATCGATTACAATAATTTCCTGTCATTTAAAAAACAACATGTTCAACAATACATTTTCGATATCAATCGATCACTATGATTATAATCGGTCTAAAAGTATGATGCTATTGAAAACAATCGTAAATCGGAAGCATGTGATTGGTCGAAAAATTTAAATAAACTACCGTTTGTCTATGGGTTATGTGATGTGTGTGATATTTTGCAATTGTATATTACATTTTTAGTTAACAGAACAGCTTCTATAAAATTAAACGTGATTAAACTGAATGAACTTGTGAAAAGTGTGAAATACACGTGAAATGAACCAAAATAATGACAATTTTTTTTGGTCGTTCAACAAACATCAATCCGTTTTCGATTTCGATTACAAACAAAATCGGAATCAGGATCGAAGTGTTGAATAGCACTATTGGCTCGCTATTACGGTGATGACAAACCTAATTGGTTTCAAGAAGACGTCAAAGTCCCTGTTATTCGACGCGAATAACTTGAAGAGGGGAAGCAATATTACACCTGTTCTATGAGTGTCAGAATGACAGCTTGGACTGAAAATAAGAAGATGGCTGAATACTCGGAGTAGTCACAGTCACCTGTCAAGGTGACAGTCTAGAATTTTCAAGATTTTTCTATTGTGTTCCATATGAACGTACTAGTGTGTTATAGAATATTCTAGTCCTTTCTGGAAAGTTCTTTCTATATATAAATAGATATCAGTCAATAGTTTGATGTGTTAATAAGTTGAATTGTTAAAAAGTAGTATTGTATTCTGCCAAGTATTGAATAAAGTTGTGAAAGTTATAACAATATTAAAGTGTATCATCTGCTATTCTCATATCAATTACAACCAGCCCCTTTAAACCAAATTATAGTGTATAACAGGTGCCATTAGGCACTGGGCACTTAGATTGGCGAAATAAAATACGTTTTCTAACGTCATCTACATTCGCGTTCCAAAAACCAAAAGTTTACTTAAATTTGGTATTTTTATTCCGTATTGTTGGCCATTATGGAGCGTAGCAGGTTGCAATCATGCATCAACAGGGAAACAACGAAAGATATGACAATTTGACAACGATAAACAATGTTCATTTTACAAGGGTACTTGATATTGCTTGTTTGTTTGTTTGTTCATCTAATTCAAAGATTATTCATTTATCTAGTTATATTTTTGTGAAACTACGTGTGTGTATAATAGCTTAGAGATTAATATGAGTGGAACAATAAAGAAATGCTGTGTGCCCCGGTGACTGATAAAGAGGCGAAAAGGTAATTATATTAAATTAATATAAACTACTATTAACAATTACTAGCAGTTCAGGGATTAGAATGTACACATTCTTTGTTGGTGATATGTATAAAAGTATATTATGTTGAATTTAATGGGTGATAACTAAAAATTAGCATGCATACTTAATAAATAAGTTAAAATTGAAGGCATTGAATGAGGTTTATCTATAATTTCTTTTTATAGACATTCCATACCTACCAATAAAGACGTTTCTGGAATTTGGTTGCAAAGAATTAACAACCCTAAGTTATAATCTGAAGGTACATTATTGTCGTCATATAGAATATGTGATAATCATTTTGAAGAAACTTCCAAATTCCCTAATGGCAAATTAATGAAGCTTTCACTGCCAACACTACATATGCCTTGTAAGTATTCAACTCTATATTTACTGTTGCAATAATACTTGTTGGAGCTACAATAAACCTATGGGGGATCATTGTGAAAAGTTATGCAGATAAAAAGAATAGTTATTTTCGTTTTTAGGTTACCGAAAAGGTGTAGATGTTATAATTTGGGTACAGGAGCAGCAACCATCATTTTTAACTCCCAAAAATCTAAAGGATATAGTATATTAAGTAGTATTGTGGAAGGTGTATGCAGTCAGTGGTGCAACACTTTATTCTTGTTTCCTCATTTTCCTTCCTTTTCATTTATTGAAACTAAAAAGAAACATTTTTCAGAATCCATTGCTGCACTTAGTTCTTCTGCTACAACCTGTACTGGTGCTAGCCCAATACAAGAAGTAAGAAAACCTGTTAAGGTGTACACAAGGAAGCGATTATTTCAAGCGTTAGAAGAAGAACCTTGTAAGTATAAACATATATTGGTAAGTCGTAGTCACTACCATTGTCACTGTCTTAATTATATCAAAATGAAGTCATGCACGTCAGTAGAAGTATTTACACATAGTTTTCATTTTTATTTGTAACCATAACCACTATAAAAAATGACAACCCTTAGTGACAATCGTTCTTACCCACTAGCAGCACCAAGTACCGTGGTTCGATTTTCCGAAGGTTTTCGCAATTTTGAATTTTTTTTAGCTTACAGTTACAATCTATTATTAACCATATTCTCAAGGTTTTTCAGGAAATGAAAACAGCGAACCTTAGTATTATTATTTCTATGTTTGCATGAACCTCTCCTTGTTTGAGTTCGATTTTAGGTTAATTCGGGTGATTCTTTATATTTTGAGAAGAAAGCTTTCAATACTAGTGGGAGATTCTTATTTGGCTAGTTATTTCAAGTGTTCTTCAAGAAGTCCAAACGCCAGCCCTTCCAGAAATTCCAACCTTTTTTTCTTATGATTTTCAGCAGCATAAATAATAAAAGCATTTACGCCAGCCATGTTTAAAAATCTGAAAAAAAAATAGCTAGTGGTCATCTGAATGTTTTTCTTTTTGTAGTAGTTAGCACATATTTGATCGACATGTGATGACGCCCCCTTTTGTGCTATTGTAGTCTAGAATTATTTGAGACTTTTCGGTTTTGGGGCAAATGTTGTCATCGTCATGCATGGTGGGGAGAACAACTATGCATTTATTTATTTTAGACATGTAAGACACAAGTGTACAGGGTGTCCCAAATTGGTGTGTTTTGCAGGGTATCTCGTAAACTAAAAGAGATAGAAGAAAAGCAGTTAAGATGTTATGACTTCTTTTTTTGTTAAAGTAACGATAGCCTAATTAAATCTTTAGTAACTCCCTGCAGTTGGAAGATACAGGGCGATTATTGAAAACTGTCGAAAACTACAAAGTACTATAAAAAACGTTATAAAAACTTTCGATAGGCGCACAGAATTTTTTTGTTAGGGGGCTCAATAAGGAAATATAATGCAAACTTATGTTGTTTTAAATGGGACACCCTGTATATTTTGACGTTTTTCGTTTTCTTTTTTAATTCTCATTCACCTGATATGACATATTATATATCCATTTTCAATGGTTGGAGCTACAGTGCAAATAAACCATGTATGGATGTTATCAGGTGAAACACACTTAAAAAATTGAACACTCAGTAATGAAATTTAACATTTGATTATAAGGATACTGATGGGTGACAATTTTATTTATCAAAATTATAATTAATAAAAAATAAAACCAGATTAAAAAAATAAAAACAATAAACTTATGAAACAACAAGAAATATTGTAACAACTAATCTACCTATAACTAATTTTATTAGAATGTAAAAATTACATTAAATGTTCAAAATGTCCTCCGTTTTCATTGATTCGTTTAAATAATCTTCAACCAATTCAGCATTACCAAAAATAAAATCAGTGAACAGTGAAACAAAGTAGGTAAATATAGCTGATTATTGATTTTAAGTACCTATATTATTATTTTGAAATTATTGAATCCGTTTTTTGGTAAATAACATCACGAAATAAGATGTCTGTATTTTTTTACCGATTTTACTTTTATTTCTAATTATGTTTAACCCGATATGTTGTTATATTTTAGTTTGTTTACCTCAATTGACATGATTGTTATATCTTATAAGAATGTTCATTTCATCAAGTAGGCTTTGGTCCTCTTACCATTGAAAATAAAACAAAACCTGTGTTACCTGTCAGAATTAATTTTACGACGTGCAGTCTTGTCAACAACATGAATTTTGAAAATTATGAAAAATATGATATGCATGTGGCATATATTGAATGTCAAAAGAATGTTATTGATGCGTCTGAATTATATTTTCAACGATATCCAGAAAGAAGGCAACCTGACAAGAGAATTTTTAAAAAACTCGATTCAAATTTAATCGAGTATGGATGTTTTGTGAAACCACGGCGTAAGTACGAAAAGAATCATGAAGAAAGAGAGGTAAATACGTTGGGATATATCTAAGCACATCATGAATCTTCTCTACGTCAAATTGAAAATGAAATAGGTGTTCCAAAAACTACTGCAGGAAGGATTTTAAAGAAATATAAATTTAGGCCTTATCGGACATCCGTCCGTCAAAAATTATACCCAAACGATTTTTTGAGAAGAACACAATTGCACAGTGGTATATAGGAAAATGTAATGAACATCCAAATTTTTATTCAAAGGTAATATTTAGCGATGAAGCTCGCATAAGCAGTGCAGGAATATTTAACAGACATAATGAACTATATTGGAACTACTCAAATCCACACTTAGTTCAGGCGATCAGGAGACAAGGCAGATTCGGCTTTAACGTTAGTTGTTTTGTCAAACATAATAAATTAGTTTATTTCGTCGTATGGTACAAGTGAAATGCCACTGACTTTAGACGTAGACGTATTTTCTTGGTTTAACATTGTTTGTTGTAATCTATTTTGCTGTTGTTGCATATTTGTCATTGCATCCATCATACTTGCTAATACTTTTGCAATTTGATATCCCATCGTCATCGCCAATCTGTTGTGTATTGAATAACAATAATAATAGATTCCAGTTATATTTTATTCTTGAACAAACTTATAATATACATGAACATTAAGTCATCTCATTGACAACTATATATTTCCACTGACAGCTGACAAGGAGCGTTTTCACTAACGGTGCGTTTGCTATGTATCTCCGTAACATAAAGAAACACAAAAAACCCTAAAATTGCAATTATATTTTTATGAAAAACATTCTTGCACGTTCATTATAAAAAATATTATGTAAAACTCTTATCACAATGACATTTTGTACTACTCGTGCTTTGCGTAACTCACCACTTCGCGGTTCGTTACGCAAACTGCACTCTTACATACTACAAAATGAGTCATTGTGACACTTGTAAAATATACTATTTAAAAACGGTCTTCAAATTCATTAATCTTTATCTCTTGCGTTCTATTTACATTATATCATGAACAGAATTATTTCTGTAATACATCTTCACATAGATTTTGGTAATTTATCCCAATTCATTTGAAATAACAAAGATCTTTATAGTTCTAGAAAAACGAAAGATCTGACAACAGTGTAAATATCGGCAATACCTATTACAAAACCTTTACATGCCAAAATTTATCAAAATCATACAAGCCCTTTCGGAGATACTTGTGGCATTCTATACTTTCGTTTTGTTTCGACTTTGTCACTTATCAAAATTATAATCGGACATTGACAACTCTGACATATAAATAGTTACGTCAGTCACCACATAAATATCAAATTACAATCCAATAATTTGATATTCATGTAGTGAGTGACGTAATTATTTTCAACTCTTCCTAGGCATTGACATAAAAAGTTCTATTCCATTGATATAATAAAAACCCCTATACAAACAGTTCAATTTAAAGAGCAATTTACATTCAGAAAATCCAATTTTAATTCATGCTAGTAGCTATCTGCCTATTTGCAGAAAATTCTAGATACCTAATAGATACGGAATATAGTCGAAAAATAGTTTTTTTGTAACTTTTTACCAATTTAACTATCATCAGATAGTAATTTCATGAGCGCGTCGGCGTTGTATCCTTAGCAACAGGAATTCAGAGGGGATGGTATTTCTGCACGGACCTTTTGATAAAATAATATCAAATATCAGTTTGCGACAAAACTAACGGTGAAACGTTTGATATTTCACGTAGCGACATCGTGTTAATGTTTCGTAAACTAGAACTATCACTTTAACGGAGCACAACGAACGCAATTAATTTGGCGTAAAAGCCGAGAAAAACTACATAGTGGGCTTTGAGCTTTCTTGGCAGGCGTTAAAAGAATTGTGAATATTGTGTGTTTAACTAAAAAAATTTGTGTATTTTACTTTGTTATAAGAACTTATAGAATTAAGTGACTCGACTGAAAAGGAGTGTGTGCTGCAGAAGTTACTAATTAAATTGGTATGTACTTACAATTTTTATAATTAGATTTTTCTGAATTTTAGTAACAGCATCGGTTCGTTTTGAGGTTAAGTGATATGTTCACAAGTTTTACAAATTAATTATGCATTTTAACCATTCTATTGTTTCTAATATGAACTTATTATCACTTCATTACTCTTTAAAACTATGATAGATATACCCTACCATATATTTACTATTTCTTTGGTTAATTTATATAATTAAGCATAGACTGGATTTATAGTGACGCATTTTTTAGTATATATCTATAAAAACAACTGTAGATGTAAGTTTCTTGCTACATTCAGTTTAAATTGGTATAGTAATAGAGTGTATACAATTTTTTTACTTAATTAGCTATTAGATACATTCACATTTGCAATTATTTGATTAATATTATAAATAATCCTTAGTGGTTGCTTTAAAATTACTCTACTTTTAAAGTGTGGTAATTTTTTGATGATATTATTGTTACTTTTGACAGATCAAATTATTTAAGATTTGTTTTGTGGATATGAGAAATATTGAAACATAGGTATGATGATAGATAGCTAACTTCCGGAATGTATAAGGCATACAAAGAATATATTCGGACTAACACCTGTGTAGGTACATACCTATGTCGACAATCACCATTACAGATGGTGAACTTTAAAAAAGAGTTTTTGTTAAGTCTTTAAATTATAGGCACTTTGTTATCAAAACACATTATGGATGAATGAAGCACTGCTTTTTGTCAGTCTCTTGCAAGGTTTGCTAGTAGGTTAAGTTAGGTTAGTTTGTTACAACAAAGAAGATAGTAGGTATATCAATGACATTCAATTAAAAAAAGTAAAATTTCATGCATTCTTCGAATATGACTGACAACAAATTGATAATAATATGTCACAAATTTATTTTATTACAATCAGCTACTAGTTTCGGCATTTGATGGCCATCTTCATGCAAAGTAAACATAGAAATTTGGCAAAATTTTTGATAAATTGATAAAATAGGGTTAAATGGGAAATGAGTATATATGTTAGTTATATTTATGTTGTAACATATGGAAAAATTAGAAGAATTTAACCAAAATAATTCTAAGAATAGGTAAATGTTAGTGCCTTATAGTTCATAATGATATAATTGGACATTTATTATTATTTACCAACTCCTTATTATAGAGGTGGAGTCCAAATATATTTGGTTAGGTGTAAAAGTTGAACGTTAGGATTAGCTTTACTGGATTTTTGTGAAGTAACTTCACATTATGTTAAAGCGAAAATATTGTGGCTAATATCAAGAACAGAAAACGCAACTTCTCATTCTTTGCTCAAATCCTCTTAAGCTACCTACTTGTAATGTTCAATTTTTACAACTTTATGATAAAGAGTTGGTAAATAAGAATTATAAATTTCCAATTTTCAATGATATCATTATAATCTGTAAGGCACTAACCTATTCCTATTCTTATCTTAGTATTCTTTTTAACTTCTGACTATACTCATTATTCTTATTTCACTTTCGATCTATAATTCAAAAATTTTCAATTTTGATTAATTTCTTCTAAATTTGCCATATTATCACAACCTAGATAACTTACATATACATGTGGGTAAAGTTGGCCCAACCTTTTTCGAAATCCAAAAAATAAAAGTTTTGCTGAAATGTGCTACATGTGTTGCAAAATATTTCTTCTTTTTTTGGTTCTATGGGATGATAAAAATTTTCAAAAAAGTAGCCCAGCCATTTTCGAAAAAAAATAGGGTTAAATTGTCCTACTTGTGCTGCTGGACAAAAATTATAAAAATTAATTAGAACACCTTGAAAAACAATTTTGTTTTCAAGAAGTTTACCTAACCACTTTGGGGACACAGCAATTTATTATTTCAGAAATAAATGGTATGCTAAGCTGTACTAGCATCCGAGGACACTGTACTGTCAATACCAAAAATTCATTCGTCAAAATTAATGATTAAACTCTGATAATTGTGGATTTCATAGCGGTAAAAAAGTTGATCATCCTCGTACTCGACACAGCAATTTTTTATCGCAAAAATAAAAAAGTTTTGGTGGAATCATAGGACACTGTGCTGTCAATACACAAAATTATTTGTTCGACAATGATGATTAAGTTCCGATAATTGTGGATTTCTTAGGGGTAAAAAAGTTGATCACTTTCATACTCGACACAGCAATTTTTTATGGCAAAAATAAAAGTTGTGCTGAGTTGTGCTACCATCCGAGGATACTGTGCTGTCAATATAACAAATTATTAAATTATTATATGAAATTAACGTTCTCGACTTCGTGGAATCTACTCATATTACTGTTTTAAATGAAACTTACTGTTTCAAGATAATTCCACAATATATTCAAAAAAATGTTAAAAATTCTAAGAAACTTGACAAATGTTTTGATATTAAATATCATCGTCAGAATGACAGAAGTTACATTTCATTTGATGTTTAATACTTATTCTTGGCTAGTCCCAGAAGTGATTGACTTAATATATGTTAATAGAAAAAAGAAGATATGATATTACAAATATTAAATCTTAGATATTGTATTATTAGCCTTATGTGGATATCTTGATATTTTTCCCAATTAAGATCAGTATAACTGTGCAATGATATAGAAAACCAGGAAAACTATTTCTGCTGATCTTTACAATTATCACTTAAGAAGACAGTTTAAAAGTGGAGAACTCCCTAGATTTATCTGTTCATTGAAGAGAAAGTATCGATACTCGTCAACGAAGCATGTGTTTATTTTTTGGTATACAGTAGTGAAATGAAACAGTGGTAAAAAGTGTATCAAAAATTTTGAATTTTACACAGTGAGTACTATATGATTGTATCTACTAAACAGCATAAAAGTATACATATTTTATAACATCGAGATTGTATAAGACGAATGTCAATAAACAAAAATGCAACTCTTAACTCTATAGTAGAGGCGCAAAATGCAAAATGAATTAAATTGTATATACTTACTGTAATCAAAATTAAAAAATTAGTGGTAAAGACGATATCTTAATATCTTAGAAACATTGAAAACATTTATTGAAGAACAAAATAGCAAACTAGCTGAAAACATTACCAATCAACTGACTAAAGAAATTGCGGAAATAAAAAAAATGTTACTAGAGGACAGAAAAAAAATTGAAGAACTAGAAAGTGAAATAAGTAATCTTAAATCCAAGAACAAGCAATTAGAGAGACAACAACGAATAAATAATATTGTGATATTCAACTCGAAATTCCCAGGAGGAAACTTAACAAATTTTACTCTTAACCTACTAAACCAATAACTAGAACTTAACCGAACAAGATTTCAATACAGTAATTACTTTTGGTAAAAGTGTAGATAATAAACCAATATTAGTGAAATTTGTCTCTTACCTTACGAAGCAAAAAGTTTTAGGATCCTGTAGAAAACTCAAGGGGACGGATATACGCATAACTGAAGAACTGCCTCAAGAAGAAAAAATAGTTAGGAGTACATTGGTGGATCAGCTAAAAAGAGAGAAGCAAAATTATAAAAAAGCACATATCTATGGACAGAAACTCTTTGTTGAAGGAACAGCATACACGTACGACCAAATTATCAAAAATAATCCTGTGACTGGAAATACACCAAATCACGATAATAATATCAATAGCAGCACCGATAGCAGCACAAATAGTAAGAAACCCAAACCAAATACCCAGAACCAAATAAGTGAAAGCAATAGTAAGAACCAACCAAAAAGAAAACAGAACGAGCTAGGAAATCCTGCGGAAATTGTTGCGAAGAAACCCACTCTTGAAAATTTTGTAACAAGACAATCACCAAGACTACAAGTGGCAAATAATAATTTAAACTGTTTTCCTTTTATTTTATCATTTCTTTTGAGATGTATATGATGTTTAATATTTAAAACTTTACTTATATTTTAACTTATTAATTTCTTAACTCAAATCATTTGGAATGAATAATTATCTCCTAGACTTCAAAATCGAACAAGTCAATACTAAAGAAATACAAGATCTGCCAGACTATAATATATTAATTAATGACTTCAACAAAAACCAGAGCATATCTATTTTTCAAATGAACATAAGAAGTGCAAACAAAAACATTGAGTTAAAATTAACTTTGGAACAGGTAGGTATACAATTCGATTTTATGGTAATTACAGAAACAAGAAAAATACTAGACACTTCCTTATATCAGTTGGACGGCTACGACTTATTTTATAATAATGGAAGTTTGAATGAATGCGATGCTGTCATTATCTTTGCAAAAAAAGAGTTCCAGGGTTCATGTGAATTAATCAATTTTAACGAAATTATAATCTTGGAACTCGCATGCAAGGTATATAACAAAAATTTAATAATAAATGGAATTTACAGACCGTGTCCTTCGCGTATAGATACTTTTACAACAGACCTAGGGACTTACTTGAAGCAATGTAAAAAATCTGATATCCATATAATAACAGGCGATATAAATATAGATATATTAGATAATGCATCAAACTTTGTACACGACTATTTGAACCAAATGACCGAAGGGGGTTTCGAAAGCTTAATAAATAAATTCACTAGGGTAAAAGACCAACAAAAATCATGTCTAAACCATATATTCTTCAAGACTAATATAAATAATTATAAAAATATTCTGATAATATTACAAACTAGTATCACTGACCATTTTTCGATCATAAATCATCTTGTACTACCTGAAACAAAAAAAATACTCCATCAGAAAGGACAAAGGTTATATTCGATATGAAAATGTTTCAAAATCAAATTAATCAAGAAAGTTGGCAGGACATTTATAACAATAATGACATAGATATTTGTACAGAGGCCTTTATAAATAGGTTTAAATTTTACAGAGACAAATCAACAATAACAAAAAAAATAAAAAAAACTGTCATCAAACGTAAAAACTGGATTACGCCAGCTCTTGTAACTTCTGTTAATGAAAAAAATAGGTTATATAAAATAATGAAGCATAATTACACACCACATAATATATTGGCTTTTAGGAGATATAGAAATTATTTAAATACATTAATGAAGCAAGCTAAATCATATTACTTCAATAAAAAAATAAATGACAATAGGAATGTTGGAGGGAAATTGTGGGAATGTGTTAAGGAAATCTCAGGCACCCAACGACAGAAAAAACCAATAAATGAAATTATAACACATACAAATACTGTAGTACATAACCCAAAACAAATTGCAAATGCACTCTGTGAACACTTTACAAACGTTGGAGAAAAGATGGCTAACAAGATAAGCAATGAAAATGTGATGAAAATATTAAACAACAAAAGATATCTAAAACAATCTTTCTTTCAGACACTGATGTAAAAGAGGTAATAAAAACCGTGATGAGTTTAAAAAATAATAAGTCACCGGGGCTGGATGGTATACGATCAGAAACTCTTAAGTCAGTAAGTGCAGAAATTGCACCTGTGTTAACATTCCTAATAAATAAATCAATAAATGATGGTAAGTTTCCGAAAATATTGAAAATTGCAGAAATTTTACCCCAGTTTAAAGATGGAAATCCTAAGGAAACTTCAAATCATAGACCAATATCATTAATTTCAAATGTAGGAAAGGCATTTGAAAAAATAATACAAAAACGAATCGTATAGTTTATAAAAAAATATAACATATTATCAGACAGACAATAGGGTTTCGTGAAAAAGTATCGATGTCGGATGCAGTGGCTAGGTTGCTGGAAATGATAAGTGGTGCTTTAGATAAAAAACAACCATCCATTGTCATCTTTGTTAACTTGGCTAAGGCATTTGACAGTGTCGATCATAACAAGCTTTTATTGGTTTTGGAGAATGCAGGATTTAGGGGTACGGCTTACAAGCTACTTGTGAGTTACTTGCACGAAAGAGTGCAGTGTGTGAATGTTGGTGGAGCCCACAGTGAATCAAAAATTGTAAAATATGGAGTACCCCAAGGAACAATCCTGGGACCAATCCTCATTAACCTATACCTTAATGATATATTTTTTCAGGATACAAAGGGAGAAATTGTGAGCTTTGCTGATGACACCGCTGTATTCTATAAAAATGACAATTGGTTGGCTCTCAAGAATGATATCGATTTTGTTAAAATAGTTGATTTTTTTGAGAACAGACTACTTACAATAAACTATAAAAAAAACTTTTTTTGCCGTTTACTTCATACAGCACCGGCTTGCCACCATTTGAGCAAATATCTATTACTGTGTCCACAAGAGAAATGTTTCATATCAAAACAACAAATAAAATTAAATATCTCGGAATTTTCCTTCATTCCCATATACGATGGGATCACCAAGTAAATTATTTAATAAAAAAACTTAGATTTGTACTATATAAACTTAAATACCTATCTATCTAATATTCTAAAATTAACTTACCTTAAAATTCTTTATTATGCACTGATCGAAAGCCACTTAACATATGGTCTTGGGTTTCGGCTGGGAAGACTCTCATCGAGTACCTACAAAAAGTCCAAAAGAGTATATTACAAGTTTTATTTCACAAACCCAGAACCCACCCTACAACTCAGCTCTACCAAGAAACTGGAGTACTTAACATCTGCCAACTATATGTTAAAGTCATTTTACCAAAGCAATATAAAGACAAAGCCACTCTAAAGGCAATTCAACATAGTTATCCAACCAGTTATAAGGAAAGTGCTGCCGAAATACCATTAATGAAAAAGGCTATAGGTAAAAAAAGTTTCACGGACCTGGCTCCAAAGTTATATAATCAATTACCGTCTGATTTTAAAAAAATTAACTCTTCAAGTTTATTAAAAAAAAATTAAGAACTGGATCCTCTCTTTTCCGGCCGATATAATGCAAAACTTTATTTCTCCTCGAAATTAAACTTATTATAGTCTGTCAATTTTATCGTGATTTGTAAAACCTGAAAAAATTTTGTCTTATCGATATTCTGAATGATTTTACTTACGTTTTTGTTGTTGTTTGCTACTGTGTTCTATGTGTTATAGCTCATATTTACCTCTGTAAAGGTGGCAGAACCATTTCGGCAGAATCAAATAAAAACTATTACGACTTTTAGTACTCATATTGTACTAATTTGAACCACAAAAAATAATTTTGCATCTTTACTTATTAAAGAAAAAAACATGGCGCTGCCAGCTTCATGTTAACCTAGAAAGCCCAAATTAAAAAAATTTGAAAAAAATGAAAATTAATACAGGAAATTGAAGAACTGAATTTGTACTAATTTGTACCACAAAAAAAATAACATCAACCCCCTCAAACAACCCCTATGGCGATAAATTGAACAGCAAGCCCATACTTCTCCGATCTTTTCAATATTTCTCGAAAAACGAAATAGTAAAGTTGATTCTATTAGCACCAAATTCGTACTAATTCATACCACGAAGAATATTTCAAAACATTAAAATCAACCCACTTAAACTATCCCTGCTTTTAAAAATTGAATAACGTGCCCATACTTCTCCGATCTTTTCAATATATCTTGAAAAACGAAATATTAAAGTCGATTCTATTAGTTCTAAATTTGTACTAATTTGTACCACGAAGAATATTTCAAAATATTAAAGTCAACCCACTTAAACAACCCCTGCTTTTATAAATTGAATAGCAAGCCCATACTTCTCCGATCTTTTCAAAATTTTCTGAAAGAAAAACGAAATACAAAAGTCGAGTCCATTAAAACTAAATTTGCACTAATTTGTACCACAAAAAATATTAACGTCAACCCCTTCAAACAACCCCTGATCGATAAATTGAATAGCAAGTCCATACTTCTCCGATCTTTTCAATATTTCTTGAAAAACGAAATATTAAAGTGGATTCAATTAGTACTAAATTTGTACTAATTTGTACCACGAAGAATATTTCAGCCCATTATCCTCCGTACTTTTCAAAATTTCCTGAAAAACGAAATATAAAAGTTGACTTCATTAAAACTGAATTTGTACTAATTTGTACCACCAAAAAAATTAACGTCAACCCCCTCAAACACCCCCTGTTACGATAAATTGAATAGCAAGCCCATTATCCTCCCGAACTTTTCAAAATTGCTTGAATAACGAAATATGAAAGTCGACTCCATTAATACTGAATATGTACTCATTTGTACCACAAAAAAAATTAACGCCAACCCCCTCAAACAACCCTTGTTGCGATAAATTGAATAGCAAGCTCATACTTCTCCGATCTTTTCAATATTTCTTGAATAACGAACTATTAAAGTCGATTCTATTAGTACTAAATTTGTACTAATTTATACCACGAAGAAAATTTCAAAATATTAAAGTCATCGCACTTAAACAACCCCTGCTTTAGTGAATTGAATAGCAAGCCTATCCTCCGAACTTTTCAAAATTTCTTGAAAAGCGAAGTATAAAGTCGACTCCATTAAAACTGAATTTGTACTAATTTTTTCCTTTCTTCGATATCGTTATATTCAATCCAAACACTGGCTCTCAAACACATTGATTGTGTAGTCATTGTCATGTTATTATTGCTAGCACCCCCCTATTTCAAATTAAAAATAAATTGATGTATATTTTAGGACTAATTTGTAACGCAAAAATTTGAATTTGTACCCCAAAAATTAGAATTTGTACCTCTTCAGTTTTTCTAAAAATCCACTATTTAATGTGGGGGTGATAGTTTGAGCTCAACCTAGCACCCTACCTTTTCAAAATCAAATTTTAATATCATACATTTAAACTTTGAATTTAGGACTAATTTGTACCCAAAAAATATAATTTTTACCCACCCAGTTTTCCCTGTAAAAGGTTTTTATAAAAACAAATAACTGTATGGCTTTAAACTTTGAATTTGGGACTAATTTGTACCCAGAAACGTTTTTTAATGATTATATAATTTTGTTTATAAAATAAAATAAATTACACCACGTGTTTTATTAATTTCCAAGTAACTAAATAATGTTAATTTGAGATTATAGGACTAATTTGTACACATACAATTTTCCCTGAAAAAGGATTTTTAATGTAGTGTCTTCACCTCGCAGCAGTCGTTCTGATGTAAGTTAAAAATGGGCCAAAATCTAAATAAACTGTTACATGAAGTGTTTTATTAAACCTTGTCTCCTACCTACTTCCCAATCATTTTTGTTTTGATATTATGTATTGTTTTGCCTCTAATAATAAATATATTCTTATAATTACAATTTGAAATCCATATTTTTTGACATAGATACATAACTCTTATTTTCAATGAGGTCTTTTGGGGTAATCGCGGCAATTCTTTGACGAGACAAAAAAATAAGTTTTCTTTCCCTCCTGCACGTGCGTGATACGGTGCAAATAGTTCTAGGAAGTTAGAAGATAAGAATAGCATCATACTCTGGTGTTATCATTTTTTTTTACTACTTGGCGGCTTAGTAAAGATTGAAAAACATTTTTATGTTTTACTGTAGTAAAAACCGATAGGAGTCAGTGTGGCGATTTTTTTGTTTTTCAGATGAGAGGCGTCTGATGTCTGATCTACCGCTCCTATTGACTTTTTGCTGATTGATGCCTTTATTTAATAATTCTTAATAATTTTTCTAGTTGGAAATATTTCCTCATAGATTTTTTGGAGTAATTATGCAGTGCACAAAACGCCAAAAGGTATTTTTGGTACTTCAGTCTAAATATGTGTTTAAAATATTTTGTGGTACAAATTCAGTTTTAATGGAATTTACTTTTATATTTCGTTTTTCAAGAAATTATGAAAAGATCGGTGGATAATGGGCTTGCTATACAACTTATTGAAGCAGGGGTTGTTTAAATTGTTTAACTTTAATATTTTGAAATATTTTTTATGGTACAAATTCAGTTTTAATAGCTACTTTACTATTTCCTTTTTCAAGAAATTCTGAAAATATCAGAGGATAATGGGCTTGCTATTCAATTTATCGCAACAGGGGTTGTTTGAGGAGGTTGACGTTAATATTTTTTGTGGTACAAATTTAGTTTTAATGAAGTCGACTTTTATATTGCGTTTTCAGGAAATTTTGAAAAGATCGGAGAAGTATGGGCTTGCTATTCAATTTATAAAAGCAGGGGTTGTTTAAGTGGGTTGACTTTTATATTTTGAAATATTCTTCGTGGTACAAATTAGTACAAATTTAGTATGAATTGAATCGACTTTATTATTTCGTTTTTCAAGATATATTGAAAAGATCGGAGAAGTATGGGCACGTCATTCAATTTTTAAAAGGAGGGGTTGTTTAAGTAGGTTGACATTAATATTTTGAAATATTCTTCGTGGTACAAATTAGTACAAATTTGGTACTAATAGAATCAAATTTAATATTTCGTTTAACGAGAAATATTGAAAAGATCAGAGAAGTATGGGCTTGCTGTTCAATTTATCGCAATAGGGGTTGTTTGAGGGGGTTGATGTTAATTTTTTTTGTGGTACAAATTAGTACAAATTCAGTTCTTCAATTTCCTGTATTAATTTTCATTTTTTTCAAATTTTTTTAATTTGGGCTTTCTAGGTTAATATAAAGCTAGCAGCGCCATGTTTTTTTCTTTAATGTGTAAAGGTACAAAATTATTTTTTGTGGTACAAATTAGTACAAAATGAGTACTAAAAGTCGTAATAGTTTTTATTTGATTCTGCCGAAATCGTTCTGCCACCTTCACAGAGGTCCTATCTTCATAATTTCTTGAAAAATATATAAGTAGATTCCATTAAAACTGAATTTGTACTACAAAATATTTTATACACAGATTTAGACTGAAGTACCAAAAATGAAAATAAACCCTTTTTGCGTTTTGTGCACTGCTTAATTATTCCAAACAATCCATGCTAAAGTTTTTCCTACCACTAGAAAAATTATTAAATAAAGTGTAGATGAGACGTCAGACGCCTCTTATCTGAACAACAAAAAAATCACCTTATTGACTCCTATCGGTTTTTGCTACAGTGTAACAAAAAAATGTTTTTCAATCTTTACTAAGCCGCCAAGTAGTCAAAAAAGTGATAACACCAGAGTATGATGCCATTCTTCTAACTGCCTTATCACGCAGCTGCAGAAGGGAAAGAAAACTTAATTTTTTTGTCTTGTCAAAGAATTGCCGCGATTACCCCAAAAGACCTCCTTGAAAATAAAGAGTATGACAAAAAATATGGATTTCTAATTGTAATTATAACGTTATATTTATTATTAGAAGCAAAACAACACAGAATATCAAAACAAAAATGACTGGTGACAAGTTTATCTAGATTTTGGTCCATTTTTAACTTACATCAGAATGACTGCTGTGAGGTGAAGACACTACATTAAAAAGCCTTTTTCAGGAACAAATTAGTCCTATATTCTCAAATTAACATTATTTAGTTACTTTTAATACTTTCAAATTTTTTAACGTTTTACTTTGAAATTAATAAAACACGTGGTCTAATTTATTATATTTTATAAACAAATTAATATAATAATTAAAAAATTAAATTAACTGTCTCGACCCTTACTTTGTGGAATCTACTCATATTAGTGTTTTAAATGAAACTTACTGTTTCTAGTCAACTCCACAATTGTCAATTTTTTAGAATTTTCAATATACTGTGGAAGTTAGCTAGAAACAGTAAGTTACATTTCAAACACTAATAATTAAAAACGTTGTTGGGTACAAATTAGTCCCAAATTCAAAGTTTAACTCCATACTGTTATTTGTTTCTATAAAAGCCTTTTACAGGGAAAACTGGGTGGGTAAAAATTATATTTTTTTGGTACAAATTATTCCTAAATTTAAAGTTTAAATGTATTCTATTAAAATTTGATTTTGTAAAGGTGGGGTGCTAGCTTGACCTCAAACTATCACCGCCACTCTAAATAGCGGGTTTTCAGAAAAACAAAGGAAGTACAAATCCAAATTTTTGGGTTACAAATTAGTCCTAAAATATACATCAATTTATTCTTAATTTGAAATAGGGGGGTGCTAGCAATAATAACATAGAATTGTCATTAAAAAACATCTATTGACAAGGACTACACAATCAATAGGACATTATACGGTAATGTGATTGAGAGCCAGTGTTTGAATTAAATATAACGATCCCAAAGAAAGGAAAAGCTGGTTAAGGAAACATATAAAATAATACCAGAATCGACTTTAATATTTCGTTTTTCAAGAAAGATTGAAAAGATCGGAGAAATATGGGCTTGCTATTCAATTTATCGCAACAGGGGTTATTTGAGGGGGTTGACGTTAATATTTTTTGTAGTACAAATTCAGTGACAATGGAGTCGATTTTTATATTTCTTTTTTCAAGAAATTTTGATAGGATCTGAGGATAATGGGCTTGCTATTCAATTTATCAAAGCAGGGGTTGTTCAAGTGGATTGACTTTAATATTTTTAAATATTCTTCGTGGTTAAAATTAGTACAAATTTAGTGCTAATAGAAATGGACTTTAATATTTCGTTATTCAAGAAATATTGAAAACACCGGAGAAGTATGTACTTGCCATTCAATTTATCGTAACAGGGGTTGTTTCAGGGGGTTGACGTTATTTTTTTTGAGGTACAAATTGGCACAAATTCAGTTCTTCAATTATTATTAATTTGGGATTTCCAGGTTAACCAGGAATCTAGCAGCGCCATGTTTTTTTTCTTGAATGGGTAAAGGTTGAAAATTATTTTTTGTGGTACAAATTAGTACAAAATGAGTACTAAAAATCGTAATAGGTTTTATTTGATTCTGCCGAAATGGTTCTGCCAGCTTCACAGAGGTTTTAAAATCAGTAGAGCAATTTGTTGCTAGGCTATGGCTACTAAAATAGGATGAATTTCGATCAAAAAATACTCGAGGAATTTGGTGCTGGTGTATTACTGACCAAGTATAGACTATATCTCTTTGAAATCAGTAGGGCAATTTGTTGCTAGGCTATGGCTACTGAAACAAGATTAATTTCGATCAAAAAATACTCGAGCAATTTGTTGCTGGTGTATTACTGACCAAGTATGGACTATATTTCTTTAAAATCAGTAGGGCAATTTGTTGCTAGGTTATGGCTACTAAATCACGATCAATGTCGATCAAAAAGTACTCGAGGAATTTGTTGCTGTTGTTTTACTGATCAAGTATGGACTATATCTCTTTAAAATCAGTAGGGCAATTTGTTGCTAGCCTATGGCTACTAAAACACGATGAATTTCGATCAAAAAATACTCGAGGAATTTGTTGCTGGTGTATTACTGAGGAAGTATGGACTATATTTCTTTAAAATCAGTAGGGCAATTTGTTGCTAGGCTATGGCTACTAAAACACGATCAATGTCGATCAAAAAGTACTCGAGGAATTTGTTGCTGTTGTATTACTGATCAAGTATGGACTATATCTCTTTAAAATCAGTAGGGCAATTTGTTGCTAGCCTATGGCTACTAAAACACGATGAATTTCGATCAAAAAATACTCGAGGAATTTGTTGCTGGTGTATGACTGACCAAGTATGGACTATATTTCTATAAAATTAGTAGGGCAATTTGTTGCTAGGCTATGGCTACTGAAACACGATGAATTTCGATCAAAAAATACTCGAGGAATTTGTTGCTGGTGTATTGCTGACGAAGTATGGACTATATTTCTTTAAAATCAGTAGGGCAATTTGTTGCTAGGCTATGGCTACTAAAACACGATGAATTTCGATCAAAAAATACTCGAGGAATTTGTTGCTGGTGCATTACTGACCAAGTATGGATTATATTTCTTTAAAATCAGTAGGGCAATTTGTTGCTAGGCTATGGCTACTAAAACACGATGAATTTCGATCAAAAAATACTCGAGGAATTTGTTGCTGGTGTATTACTGAGGAAGTATGGACTATATTTCTTTAAAATCAGTAGGGCAATTTGTTGCTAGGCTATGACTACTAAAACACGATTAATTTCGATCAAAAAATACTCGAGGAATTTGTTGATGGTGTATTACTGACCAAGTATGGACTAAATTTCTTTAAAATCAGTAGGGCAATTTGTTGCTAGGCTATGGCTACTAAAACACGATGAATTTCGATCAAAAAATACACGAGGAGTTTGTTACTGGTGTATTACTGACCAAGTATGGAATATATCTCTTTAAAATCAGTAGGGCAATTTGTTGCTAGGCTATGGCTACTAAAACACGATTAATTTCGATAAAAAATACTCGAGGTAATTTGTTGCTGTTGTATTACTGACCATATATCGACTATATCGCTTTAAAATCAGTAGGGCAATTTGTTGCTAGCCTATGGCTACTAAAACTCGATGAATTTCAATTAATATGAGATAAGGGATGATTTTTTCAGTTTTTATCAGTTAGTGTCATCGTTAGCAACAAATTCCTGTGCATTTATTTTTATTCAATATTACTTATTTTTATGGTTATAGCGTGTGGCTACGCTAGCTTCATATAAAATAATAGTGAGAGGTGGGAAAATCGGGATAAGGGATGTTTTTTTCCAGTATCGGTTAGTTCCATCTTTTAGCAACAATTAGCAACAAATTCCTGTGCATTTTTTTTTCAATATTACTTATTTTTATAGTTATAGCGTGTGGCGGCTACGCTAGCTTAATATAAAATAATAGTGAGGGGTGGGAAAATCGGGGTAAGGGATGATTTTTTTCAGTATCGGTTAGTGTCATCTTTTAGCAACAAATTCCTGTGCATTTAGTTTTTTCAATATTACTTATTTTTATAGTTATAGCCTGTGGCTACGCTAGCTTAATATCAAATAATAGTGAGGGGTGGGAAATCGGGGTAAGGGATGATTTTTCCCAGTATCGGTTAGTGTCATCTTTAAGCAACAAATTCACGTGCTTTTAGTTTTTTTCAATATTACTTATTTTTATAGTTAGAGCGTGTGGCTACGCTAGCTTAATATTAGGCTAGCATAGTTTGCGTTTTCTTGGAAACGGCATTAGCAACAAAATCAAGCTCAGCGTTACAAATTAGCAACAAACTATAAGCCTGGTCCGAAGGATGCCCTGTAAAATGGCTACGCTAGCATAATATACATAGTGATGTGTGATGTAGTAGATACTACCGAAGATGCAGTGCTGACTAATATTGTGGATGATGCTAATTTGTAATGGTGAAACAATCAAAGACAGGTCGTTGCCAAGTAGTTCAAGGGAAAAAAACATAAAAAACAATAAACAAAAAATATTTTTCCTCGAAAAATCTCAACGCAACACAGCAGGTATAGAAATACAAAAAAAACCTAAAAGTTATTGATAGTTGTTTAAATAAAAACGTATAAAAATAAAACGGTCTGAAGATTCTATGTGTAACTACTTTCTCGAAGATTTCTATAGACTCACTATCCTTGCCCAGTCTGATCTTGACGGTTTTAATTGTTGACATCTACGAATTTGAATTGGACCATAAAAAATTTGGTCTTCTTCAACTTCTTGCATATCGTTCTGCTTAGGCCATACAAAATCGTCCAACTCTTCTTTCAGGAATTTAAGATTTATATTACGTTTATTTTCTTTATGTTCTCTTTTTTCATTGATGGTCTTACCTATGTATACCACCCTGTATCGTACATAACAGCATAATATTTTTCCATTTCGATTTTTGTTCCTTTTTCATCCTTTAAATTTTCTGTATTTTCACATTCATCAGAAGAATCATCCTCAAATGAAATTTTCGACTCATTTTCTTCAGATTCAGATACCGGAATTTTTGGTTTCATGGTTTTACCTGGCCTTTTTACTGTAGAATATATTCTACGATCGACATTCTTGGTATTTGTTCTAGATTTGAAACTTTCTAATCTGTCTGAACTGAGTTTTGGAGTGTCTTTATCCAACAACCAACATAATGAATTCTTCACTGCACCATTTTCCAGAACAACTCTCAAAAAAGAAATTCGATTTATCGTCAATCTGTTTATGAATCTTCTAAATTTATGTTTCCGTTAAAAGGTTTCAAAGATTCCTCCAAATCTTTATTTTCCTCATCATCGCTTATTTTTTCTTCCAAGTCATCGTTAAAAGTGATATCTCATAAGTCGTCTCTATTTCCTTTATAATTAATTACATCCCAATCACACTCAGTTTCATCATCAGCATCTTATTTCGAATTACAGCAGTCATTTTCTTCTAAATTTTGTACTTCTGTTTTATCCATCATTAATGTTTTGTCGTAACAGTTCCCAATTCCCGCATTTTCAGCTTTTTATATAGCTTCTTTTTGGGCTTTCAAAACGATGGCTCCTATGTCTTCATCAGTCACTCTCTCAAACTCTACTGAACGAACAGCGCTATATTTGCTACTTCTTGGAAAATAATAACTACCCTGCAGATCATTCTTAACATCTTGTAGGAATTGAATTCTATACATCTGTGTAAAATTTTTAGCATACTGTAGTTAACAACAGATCACAGGGTTGACTGTTCATTAGCCAAGGCAAAAACATGTCAGGTGTCAAGTTTCCCTCGGAAATTATCTTTCAAGGTGTATTTGTCAGATTCCTTGATCCACTGTCGCCAAATTCTGAGAAGAAATACTGAATACCACATTTTATACAGCCTATCATGAACTGTTACTTTTGCAAATAAGAGTCGAGTATATTTTTTAATATGATCAAAAATAGCACAGTGCCCTTACTGTCAGGAACTCCATTTTCTAATAACTCAACCACATTCAAGTCACATATTTTTAACACAGAGGCAAAATTCATTTTATCGTCACCTTTTAAGTCCGTTTCGAACAGAAAGTGAACACCTTTATCAAATTTATTCATGAGGTGTTTCAAATGATCAATAGACATAGACATTACCAAAAGGCAATAATATTTTTGGTTTTAACAACTGAGATCTAGTTTTGTACCTATATTTACAGTGTCTTGAATACATATAACTTCTGGATTTTTTTCAGTATGAAACCAAGGCCATTCGGAGCTTTGTTGTTTCGAACATAGTTTGTTACCATATTTCATGACTTTTAGGAGAATCAAGAAAATTATCATGGTTTATTTTATACCCTCAAAATTGAGTACGAAAATCATATAAACACCTGAATAATGAAAAACTTGTGTTCTCAAATGGCAATTCGGAATACGTTTTTTTTTATATTAAAAAATGGTCTTTTTTAAATTCGGCAGAGATATTTCTAGCGAAAGCATGTCAGACAATTCGTCCAGATTCAGAAACTTCGTTATGTTGTTTCATTTTCAAGATAAAATAAAAGATCAGTTTTTAAGAAAGAATATATCGATAGGTAACGATAATTTCAAGAAATTCAGAAATATGAAAATCACCTATAATAAAATAATATAATTATTGTTAGGTATTCAATTTATTTACTTCCTTGTACATTTAATAGCACAACAGAACGAAACCAGTCTCAGAAAGAAACGAAAAATACACAACAAATGAACAAATTCACTGAGTAAAAACGAAAATCCTTCGAGAAACAATAAGCATAAAAGTAGCGTTGACGAAGTTGAGATTTGTCCGAGCAATCCTTCTTACTGAGCATCAGAATCGAACAAGATGGTTGAATATGAATCGGTAGAAATAACGAAAAATCGGTAGCGATGATGCCGCTACTAGCTGTATTTTTCTAGGGAGGTGTCCATGTGTTTAAGAGATCTATGAAATCTCGCTTCGCTTAGGTAGAAATTAACATCGACAGTTTGCGTGTGCAAAAATGATACTCGAATTGACTTAAATCTCCTCGAATCACCCTGGATCTCCTCCCACTAGAAGCATAAAATCTCCTCGGTGGTTACCCCCCCCCCGGTATGCCCGTAAGTGTTCACTATATCTGATTTCAAAATTTCTAAGGGTTTGACCCAAATAGACAGCATTACAGTCTGGACATTTAAGTGTTAAAATGTAAAAACAAAAATATCCCCGTTAAAGAAGTCTGGTATATATATAAACTTAAATGTCCAGAATATAATGCTGTCTATTTGGGTCAAACCCTTAACCATTTTAAAATCAGATACAGTGAACACTTACGAGCATACAGACTAAAACAACCTGATAAATTCCACTACGCAAAACATCTACTTGACATCTAACACAGAACTAGAAATACTACATATTTCTGAGAAGAAACAAGAACTGGATTTCCTTGAAGAATTAGAAATTAGAATACATTTAGAAACCCACAATATCAAGTTGTCAATGAACAGATAAATATAGGGAGTCCTCCACTTTTAAACTCTCTTCTTAAGTGATAATTGTAAAGATCAGCAGATATAGTTTTCCTGCTTTTCTATATCATTGCACAGTTATAGTGATCTTAATTGGAAAAAAAGATATCCAGGATATCCCCATAGTGCTAATAATATCTAAGCTTTAATATTTGTAATATCATATCTTCTTCTTTTTTCTATTAAAATATATTAAGTCAATCACAAGGTAGGTCATTTCTTGGTCTAGCCAAAAATAATTAATAAACAGCAGGTAGGCATCAAATGAAATGTAACTCCTGTCATTCTGACGATGATATTTAATATCGAAACAATTGTCAAATTTCTTAGAATTTTTAACATTTTTTTGAATATATTGTGGAATTTTCTAGAAACAGTAAGTTTCATTTAAAATAGTAAATTATTTTATCGTAATTTATACTTTAATCGCAATAATCATGGATGTTTGAGGAGAAAAAAGAGTTGTGCTAGCATTCAAAGATACATAAATAATCGCTATGTCGAGTACGAATGTAATCAACTTTTTTACCCATATGAAATCCACAGTTATCGGAGTTTAATCATCAATTTTGAAGAAATAATTTTTTGAATTTACAGCACAGTGTCCACGGATGCTAGCACAACTCAACACAACTTTTATTTTTGCGATAAAAAAATTGATGTGCCGAGTACGAATGTGATGAACTTTTTTCTCCTCATAACATCCATGATTATTGCGATTCAATTATAAATTTCGATAAAATTATTTTTTGTATTAACAGCACAGTGTCCTTGGATGCTAGCATATCTCAGCAAAACATAGCAATTAAGGCAAGATACGTCTAAGTCAAAGCGCTCTTAGTAAGGAGTGTGGTAAATTGATAAAAAAATGTTAAATTGCAAATTGAATATATGTAATGTGGGTAAAGTTGACCCAGCCTTTTTCGAAATTCAATAACATAAAAGTTGTGCTACAGAAGATTTTTTCTTTTTTTTCACTATTAGAAGTTCTATGGGCTGATGAGAAATTAAAAAAAGTCATTTTAGAATTTCGCAAAAAAATAGGGTTTGATTGTGCTAGTTTTGTGCTTCATGCTGCTGGAAAACAATTAGAAAAATTAATTACAACATGTTGAAAAAAATATATTTTTTAACCACCATGTCATACGACATAGCAATTTATTATCGCAAAAATAAAAGTTGTGCTGAGTTGTGCTAGCGTCCGAGAACACTATGCCGACAATACAAAGAATAATTTTATGTAAATTTATAATTGAATCGTAATGATCATGGATGTTATTAGGCGAAAAAAGTTGTGCTAGCTTCTTAGGGTACATAGAAAATTGCTGTGTCGAGTACGAAGGTGATCAATTTTTTGCCCCTACGAAATTCACAATTATCGAAGTTTAATCATCAATTTTGAAGAAATATTTTTTTGTATTCACAGCACAGTGTCTTCGGATGCTTTTTAATTTCGAAAAAGGCTGGGTCAACTCTACCCACATTACATATACTTTTAATTTGCAATTTAACATTTTTTATCAATTTACCACACTTCTCATCGTTTCTAACAGCGCTTTGACTTGGACGTTTTTTGCCTTAATTGCTATGTTTACTTAGCCTGAAGATGGCCTTTAAAGACCGATACTAGTAGCTGATTGTCATAAAAAAATTTGTGACATATTGACTTTTGAGCTTACTTCAATCACATTAAGTTTATTATTATATGATGAAATAAAACAATTTAAATTGTTTAAAACTTCATTATATTTGGACTAATGTTTAATTTATACTAGTGACGCGTTTCGCCAACACAGTAGCTTTCTCAAACATTTCAGAAAGCTACTAGTTTATATTGAACATTAGTTCAAATATAATGAAGTTTTAAACAATTTAATTTGTTTTATCTCATCGTTCAGTATGGATACTCATCAAATAAAATACTCATCTATTCAATTTTTAGTATTATAGCTTTACGTTTAATTGTTTAATTACTATAATTTTATTAACTCTATGTTTACTAGTAATTCGTTTAATTCTTTTTTACAATAACTTTCACCTATTTTGAAATAAAACATTCATAATATGTTTTAATAATAATAAAGTATGATTTAAAGACGTAACAAAAGTATTTTTATTCAACATCAGTACATAATGACTGTCGACGTACACCGGTGATAGTCCGAATATATATGAAGGATATGAACAATATTCATTTTTAATAATCCCATAAAATTAATCTAGAGGTATCAAATCCGGGGACCTTGCTGGCCATTCGATAGGGGCCATCCATAAATTACATCACACTTCAAGGGGGTGCAATGAACGAAATGTGATATCGCGTAACAAGGAGCAGGGTGGTCAAAAACTTTGTGACATCCCATGTTAAAATTTAAAATATTACGACGCGAAATTTTTATGTAAATGCTTCTTAGTTAGTCCTTTGTTTTATCTATCTCAAATTTTTGACATATTAATGGAAATAAAAAAATAAAGACGTCAGTAAAGCTAGCACCCCCACTTTTTCAAATTTAAAAAAAACTTATGTGTAATTTATAACTAATTTGTACCCAAAAAATTAGAATTTGTACCCACTTAGTTTTTCTGAAAAATCACTATTTAAAGTGGGGGTGCTCGCTTGAGCTCAAGCTAACACGCTCACATTGACAAAATCAAATTTTATTGGCATAAATCTAAACATTGAATTAAGGACTAATTTGTACCTACTCATCTTTTCTGAAAAACCGTTATTTGAAGTTTAAGCTCAAGCTAGCACCCCCACTTTTACAAAATCAAATTTTAACAGCATACCTTTAAACTTTGAATTTAGGACTAATATGTACCCAAAAGCGTTTTTCCGTTATTATATCATTTTGTTTAGAAAAGATGATAGTAAATTAGACCACGTGTTTTATTAATTTCCAAGTGAATCGTTAAAACATTTGAATCAAAGATAACTAAATATTATTAATTTTCGAATATAGGACTAATTTGTACCCAAAATATTAAAATTTGTACCCACACAGTTTTCCCTGTAAAAGGAGTTTTAATGTGGGGGTGCTGGCTTGAACACCTCCACCTTTACAAAATCAAATTTCAACAGCTTACCTTTAAACTTTGAATTAAGGACTAATTTGTACCCAAAATCGTTTTTTGATTATTAAGTATATCATTTTGTTGATAAAAGATGATAGTAAATTAGACCACCTGTTTTATTAATTTCCAAGTGAATCGTTAAAAGATTTGAAATTATCAAATGTAACTAAATATTTTCGAATATAGGACTAATTTATGTACTCATATTTTACTAACTGTGCTTAAATACTCCTAAAAATAACTTCTAAAATTGTTTGAACCAATAGAGAATTATTATGAATCAGAAATAGGAGCGGTAGATGAAAGACGCATATCATCTAAAAAACAAAAAATATATTTGCGAGGGTAACAAAAAAATGTTTTAAAATTGTTTAGTTCCTGAAAAGGAAAGTCTCACGTGATATTGCACATATTTACTAAACCCGCCAAGCAGTCAAAAAAAAGTGACAACACCATAGTACAATCATTCTTTTAACCACTTTGAACTATTTACGCATTATATACACACGTGCACTAGTGAATTTTTTTGCCTCGTCAAATAATCGCCGCAGTTATCACAAAAGATCTCACTGAAAATAAAAATAAGAGTTATAGTATCTATAATAAATATGGAATTATATTAATATAGTATTTTATTAGAGACAAAACAATATATAATATATGAAAACAAACATTTCTGGGAAGTACCTGGTTAGGTAAGTGCCATGTTTCATAAAACACTGCATCTAAGAGTTTGTCTAGTTTCCCGTCCATTCTGAACTTTAATCAGGATGACTGCTGTGAAGTAAAACACATTAAAAGCCTTTTTTAGGGAAAACAGTGTGGATACAAATACAAATTGGTCCTATATTCGATAATATTTAGTGACTTTTGGTAATTTCACATTTAACGATATACTTGGAAATTAATAAATAACGTGGTCTAATTTACTATCATCTTTAATAAACAAAACGATATGATAATGAACAAACGCTTTTGGTTACAAATTAGTGCTAAATGCAAAGTTTAAAGGTGTGCTGTTGAAATTGGATTTTTAAAGGTAGACGTGTTCAAGCCAGCACTCCCTCATTAAAACTCCTTTTACAGGGAAAACTGTGTGGGTACAAATTATTCGAAAATTAAAAATATTTAGTTATCTTCGATAATTTCAAAACTTTTAACGATTGACTTGGAAATTAATAAAACACGTGGTCTAATTTACTATCATCTTTTATAAACAAAATGATATAATAATGAAAAAACGCTTTTGGGTACATATTAGTCCTAAATTCAAAGTTTAAAGGTATGCTGTTAAAATTTTATTTTGTAAAAGGGGGGGTGCTAGCTTGAGCTTAAACTAGCACCCCCACTTTAAATGACGGTTTTTTAGAAAAACTGAGTGGGTACAAATTATTATCTTTTGGGTACAAATTAGTCCTAAATTCAAAGTTTAGATTTATGACAATAAAATTTGATTTTGTCAATGTGGGGGTGTTAGCTTGAGATCAAGCTAGCACCCCCACTTTAAATATTGATTTTTCAGAAAAACTAAGGGGGTACAAATTCTAATTTTTTTGGTACAAATTAGTCCTAAATTAGTTCTAAATTACACATAAGTTTTTTTTTAATTTTAAAAAGTGGGGGTGCTCGTTACTGACGTAAAATTAAGTCCTGTCGCCACATGCTTTTAGTATTAAAATTTAAATTCTTTGACAATTTGTTTACTCTGATTTTTATCGCTTTTATCGTACTTACTGACTGTAAAACCTACTTGATTTAACGAAATGGAACCGATATTCATATCACGTTTATCATTACAAAAACTGCAAGAACTTTTCTTAACTTCAACAAATACCAAGTGGCCCATTTTCTTTTTTCTTTGTGTTATTATCAACGGTTGCATTAAAATTGTTTTACCTAATTTCTTCATATTAATGGTCAATATAGGCTAGTGACACTGTATGCTGAATCTACGATAATGAAATTTAGCTACCGAAAATTCAAATAACATAATAAATAGAAAAGTCTGAAGATAACTAACTCCATGTTAAATTGAACACGAGTTAAATAAATATTGATGAAAACTAGTATATTGTTTAAACAATTAGAGATGGAGGTACGATAAATTGACAATTTGTGAGATAATGTATCGCTAAACAAAATTGTTTTAAGGTTTATAGCTGTATTTTCATTATTTATTGAGTTGTAAGTCATAAGAGATACGAAAAAGTTAAAAATCTCAAAATTTTATAAACAAATGCATGTACTAGCTGATAAACAATAGTTACAATCTTGATTTTTAGCTTATTTTGAAGATTAATTAATGCTTTATAAAAACGACCTGAATGTCTATTATCGTATCTCGAATAGTTTATAAGTTATATTAATTTTTTACTTGACAAATCAAGTGTCCGGTGCAACTTTGGTATCGTGTAATTAAAAGCGTTATAAAAAATAGAAAAAATTTTTTTTGAGTATTTTCATATATATTGCTGTTTTTGTTATTTTTTTAGCTCTAGAAAAAAAATATAAGGGTAGTTAATAGTAATTTATGCAACAAGTGCATAAAGTGGCACTTTTTTTCAAAATTCCATGAGTGAAAAAATATTCTTGGTCATTGAAGAAGGAATACTTTTTCAGTTTTAATATTTTTGTGTTAGTTTTGTGAAAAATTGATATAATATACAGTGTTAATTCATTCAGTTTATTAATAAAAATAATATTTAACTGGATTGTAATTTAAATTTTGAAAGTTTTCTGAAGAGTATTTCTTTCAGGTACAGGGCACTTGCAGCTTCTGCTATAATTCAAACAGTTAATTGATGGTATTTTTTCCTAATTAACTTGAAAAAATTAACACATCTTAGAAATAGCAATTTTTGGGCAACGTTTGAACCCTGAAAAAATTCCACCAGCTCTTATTTTGAACAAAATCTATACAAACCTATCAGAAATGGTAAAAATTATGAAGGCGGTTATAATGGAGGGAACCTTATTTTCGAAGATGCAATTTCTTTTACATATAAAAGTTGACTGGTGGTTCATCTTTTTTTTTCTAGATGCCATCCACAACTGTTTGGAGGATAGTGTGAATTGTACTAAAGATTCAGTCAGTTGCAAATGCTCTCTAAAACACATCCTCAAAAGAATACGTCGCAGAATTATCCACCCTGTGTTTTTAAGCGTCAACATTTATTATAGAAAAAATAAGCAACCCATGACATGTAAATAAAACAATATTATCCAAAATATTATTTTATTTCTTTATAAGCTTATAAACTGAAAAATTTGAAACAAAACGGAAACTTCTAAAACTTATATAAAGTATTGCATTATAATATATTCTCAAACTGTATGAAGAAACCAAATGAAGTGTTGATAATTATTACTCATAAACAGAAAATATTCTCTAATCAAAATGTATCCAAATCATTCTCTATACTACTAATTCTATCACAGTAAAAAGTAATAATATTTGAAATATTCTGCAGAAATGAACTAGTCTGTCACAATGTAATCACAGCGAAGTGTTGATTCTAATTTAACTAAAAACATATTGTCAAATAAAAAACAAAAATAACATTCCATAAAAACTATCAATTCTGACACAGTGCTTAGAATTAAAACGAAAAAACTAAAAACAGAAAAAATATCCTTGAATAATATAATGAACAATAATAATATTTTGTTAAAGAAAGTGTAAGTAAAAAACTCTTAAAGAAACTCTTGTGAATTGGCACATACACATTTCCTTTGTTTTAATATCTGATTCCTTTCTTTTAGAAGTGAATTTCTCTCATATATTGCATTCAACCTTTCTTTTTGTATTCCTAACTTCTCCCTTTCAATTTTTAATCTTTCTTCCTGATATGCCTTTCTGTCTTTCCTCATTCCTGCTAACGTTTGATCTCTGTTTATAATAGGAGTTCGTTTTCTTTTTAATGAACTACTACTATTTTTCTATTACATTATGGAATAGTAATTTATGCACAAGTGTATAAAGTGGCACTTTTTTCACGAATGGCTCGTGCGGCAATTCCATGAGTGAAAAAAACAATTTATGCACATGTTGCTTATATTATTTTTTCTACAGCCCTATATAAAAAAATAAAATGCAAATAGAAATTTGGGATATTTTAATTAAGCTCCTTTGGTAAATTACAATTATATGTATTCCAAGTTTCATGCAAGTCCATCCTCGATGCCCAGCCAAGTTTAATTGTGTTATCTTATGGAAAGCGCGAAATAAAGTTAACGTTATGGCACTTTTTTGACGCTTTTTTACTTTTTTTCACTCTAACCATAAACAACTACTTTAAGCGCTACAAACCGATGAAATACAAGTTACTTTAAAGATAGGGCGTAGAAAATAGTAATTTATGCAACAAGTGCATAAAGGGGTACTTTTTTTCACGAATGGAGTGCGGCAATTCCATGAGTGAAAAAAAGACACTTTATGCACATGTTGCATACATTATTTTTTCTACAGCCCTATACAAAAAAATAAAATTCAAATAGAAATTTGGGATATTTTAATTAAGCTCCTTCGGTAAATTACAATTATACGTATTCCAAGTTTCATGAAAGTCCATCCTCGATGCCCATCCAAGATTCATTGTGTTAGCTTATGGGAAGCGTGAAATAAAGTTAACGTTATGGCACTTTTTTAACGCTTTTTTCCTTTTTTCCACTCTAACCATAAACAACCACTATAAGCGCTGCAAACCGATGAAATACAAGGTACTTTAAAGATAGGGCGTAGAAAAATTTGTTTATAACAAACATTGTTATCAAACAATGAAATTATTAATAATTTTTTTTATTTACCTATGAAAAAATGCCAATTATGATTTTTAAAGAGGAAATCATTCCTTAACTAATCATTTAAACAATCGAAATATAAAAAAAACGGTTATAAACAATAAAAAATTAATTTAAGAAAATTTTTTTTTTAAAAATCATATTTTGCCAAGACAACATAATGGTAAAAAAATTCTTGAAATATTATTTTATTGTCTATTTGTTTATATACAATTTCTTAACAAATGATGTAAAATTTTTTTTTCAATGTTTCTTAAGGCCATTGTTGGATACGAAAACAGCAATAATATAACATTTGTTTAAGAAAATTTTTTTAATAACATTTCTTAGACTCCATTTTTTGTTAAGTTTAAAAAATTGTTATAAACAAAATTATTAACTTTTATCGCGGGATCTAGCTAAATATATATATATATATATATATATATATATATATATATATATATAAATGAATATAATTTCATAAAATACGAGGTGCTATATGAAATATAAATTTCGATTTTCTACTACACCTGTTTTAGTCGAAATTTCAATAATTTCGACTTATTGGCCTGACCGTTCTTCGAAGGGCAAAACAACTACATTCCTGGCTAATACCACGCAGAATATTGAATTACATCCCCTTCGAAAAACGTGACGTCGATCGGCCATTTTGCCGATACGGACATCTGTGGTGATTCGCAACTGATGGCGGAAGAGCATAGTACACTTACGCGTTTCGACCTTCTTGGGTCTCTTCAAGAGTGCCGTAATGCCTTCCAGTTCAGAATCTCTAATCCGAACTGAAGATTACACCCTCCGACAACCTCTCTTGGTTCGTGTAGTTACACAAGCGAGAAGTAGTCAGTTGGCGCCATCTTCACTTTCAGTTGCGAACCTGAGGTGTTGGTTCGCAACTGAAAGTGAAGATGGCGCCAACTGACTACTTCTCGCTTGTGTAACTACACGAACCAAGAGAGGTTGTCGGAGGGTGTAATCTTCAGTTCGGATTAGAGATTCTGAACTGGAAGGCATTACGGCACTCTTGAAGAGACCCAAGAAGGTCGAAACGCGTAAGTGTACTATGCTCTTCCGCTATCAGTTGCGAATCACCACAGATGTCCGTATCGGCAAAATGGCCGATCGACGTCACGTTTTTCGAAGGGGATGTAATTCAATATTCTGCGTGGTATTAGCCAGGAATGTAGTTGTTTTGCCCTTCGAAGAACGGTCAGGCCAATAAGTCGAAATTATTGAAATTTCGACTAAAACAGGTGTAGTAGAAAATCGAAATTTATATATATATGTATATATATATATATATATATATATATATAGCTCCACTGAGCCAAAAATGTATAGGCTTATTATTTAAACTTTTATGTCGTCATTTATGGAAACGGAGATAGGAAAAAAATTCGTTAATTAACACTTGCATAACTTTTTTAAAAATTAATTTAAAAATTTTTCCAACGGGAATATATTCTTTCAAGTATCTGAATGATACCATAATTTATTCAAATTTCTAAATTCATATTTGTTACTATTGAAAAATAATTTTATGTGGTACGCCGTCTTTAGCGGCAGAGCACCCATGCCGTAAAATTATTAATAATAGAGGCAGAGTTCTGGGATCTTGAACTTTTTTTTCGGAAATTTCCTCCTCTTTAAGGACCTTTTTTCCAAATATCGTAAATATTAATAGTTTATGAGTTATTAACAAAAACGTAAATAAGCTCTTTTTTTCATCTTATGTTGTTAATAACAATTGCAATTTTTTACGTGCAGTATAATCCTGAAAACTAATTTTTCTAGAGGTAATTCCGAATCCAATGAGCTATTGCTCATATTTTTAGGAGCTTTATCTCTATTTTCCACGTTTTTTAACTTGTTGACTGCACTAGTTGTTATGATGTTAGCGACTACCTACCTAACTAACTAAAGTTTCCTAAAGGAAGATAAATAGTCAATTAATCAAGAACAATAGTTATTGGCCATATAAACGAAGTAATTGTCCACTTAATTTACAGTGATTGACAAATGTTTAATAAAAAATGTAGGTAATCAAAGAATACAAAAAATGCATTCTTATACAGGGTGATTCATTACTAATTGGAAATAATTTAACAGTAGAATCCTGATATCAAATTATGAAGATTTAACACAAAACACCTCAATCAAATGTTGCTGTAGTTACAGGGAGTTTTGTGGACAAAGATTCGCTGTTAGTAAAAATTCCATGTATATTATGCTAGCGTAGCCATTTTACAGGGCACCCTTCGGACCAGGCTAATAATTTGTGGCTAATTAGTTGCTAATTTGTAACGCTGAGCTTGATGTCGGTAATAACTTGTTGCTTGCTGATACCTTCCCACGTGGCACACTAAACTTGATGTCGTATTTAGAGCAAAAAAAAATATTTTCATGAAGTATCATGAAGCCTAAAAATATGCGAATCCAACCATACAATCAATTACAGAAAAATTTCATATTATTTTTTCACCCCCACGTAAGTGCTGTAAAAATAAATATAGTTCGGATTTTTTGTTAGCGGATCTGTTAGTAAATTCAAAGTAATAAATTATAACGCCAAAACGAGATCGCTATCTATCAAAGATCAAAAGATAACCCCCATGCCTCGCCAGCTAAAAACTCAAGTCAGCGGGGCAAGGTGTTGACGCGATAAGGGTTGGAGCAAAAAATTTTTTAGTAACGTTATCATGGAGCAATAAATTGAGTTGAAGGCAATCGTAAAGTCACTTATTTAAAACTTTAATATTATTTTTTCACCTCCACTAATGGGTGGCAACTATTATATAATTTGGAATTTTGACCAGTGGATCTATTAGCAAATTCAAAGTAATAAATTATAGCGCCAAAACGAGATCGCTACCTATCAAAGATCAAAAGATAACCACATGCCTCGCCAGCTTAAACTCAAGTTGACGGGGCAAGGTG
The DNA here is from genome assembly GCA_963921935.1 of Galeruca laticollis. Taxonomy (NCBI): domain Eukaryota; kingdom Metazoa; phylum Arthropoda; class Insecta; order Coleoptera; family Chrysomelidae; genus Galeruca; species Galeruca laticollis. The sequence continues at coordinate 39,237,666 of OY998175.1, read as the reverse complement.
CTAACGCGATAAGGGCTAGAGCAAAAATTTTTTTTTTCACGGTAACAAATTAGCAATACATTAGTAACAAATTATAGCACTATTCTTTTTTGTGTCCGCTATAAATGCCCCGCCAGCTTGATAGACGCCAGAATCAAATCAAACCTATTATCATTTTTTGTACTAATTTGTACCACAAAAAATTATTTTGTACCATTACCTATTAAAGAAAAAAACATGGTGCTGCCAGCTTCATGTTGACCTAGAATGCCCAAATTAAAAATAATTGAAAAAAGATGAAAAATAATACAAGAACTGAATTTGTACCAACAAAATATTAACGCCATTCTCCTCTAACAACCCATGTTTCGATACATTGAATAGCAAGCGCATTCCTCTCAGTTCTCTTCAATATTTCTTGAAAAACGAAATACAAAAGTCGATTCCATTAAAATTGAATTTGTACCCCAAAAAATATTAACGTCAACCCCATCAAACAACCACTGATCAATAAATTGAATAGCAAGCCCATTCTTCTCCGCTCTTTTAATTTTATCTTGAAAAACGAAATATTAAAGTCGGTTCTAGAAGTACTAAATTTGTACCACAAAAAATATTTCAAAATATTAAAGCCAACCCTGCTTCCGATTGTTTTAATATCAATCAAGTTTATCTTTATTGCGAAATATTACATTGCATATATGCTTCATAATTCAATTGTGAAGGTCTTCCTACTTTTCGAATCATTATGTTATTTGAAATATTTTTCAACGCAGAATCTAAATGAATTACTACAACTTAGTCTATTTAAAATATTTTAAACACAGACTTAGACTAAAGTACCAAAAATTAAAATAAGCCCTTTTGACGTTCTGTGCACTGCTTATACTCCTAAAAATTCATGCTAATTTTTTTCCAACCACTAGAAAAATTATTAAGAATTATGAAATAAAACATCAATCTGAAATAGGAGCGGTAGATCAGACGTCAGACGCGTCTCATCTGAAAAACAAAAAAATCTCCACACTGACTCCTTTCGGTTTTTGCTACAGTCTAACAAAAATATGTTTTTCAATTTTTCATCCAATAAGAAAAGAAAGCATACAATAATACCATATTAGGCATATCTTTACTAAGCCGCCAAGCAGTCAAAAAAGTGATAACGCCGAGTAAGATACCATTCTTATCTTCTAACAGCTTTGAAATATTTGCGCCTTATAACACATCTGCACAAGGGAAAGAAAACTTAATTTTTTTGTGTTGTCAAAGAATTGCCGCGATTACCCAAAAGACCTCACTGCAAATAAAAGTGTACGTCTGTCTATAACAATTAATATGGATATCTAATTGTAATTATAACAATATATTTATTATTGGAGGCAAAACAATAAATAATATCAAAACAAAAATGTCTGGGAAGTAGGTAGGTGGCAAGGTTTATGTAGATTTTGGTCCATTTTGAACTTACATCAGAATAACTACTGTGAGGAGAAGACACTATACAATAAAAAGCTTTTTTCAGGGAGAACTGTGTGGGTACAAATTAGTCCTATATTCTATAATTAATAACATTTAGTTACTTTTGATACATTCTAATTTTTTAACGATTTACTTGGAAATGAAACGCTTGTAGTCTAATTGATTATATTCTATAAACAAAATAATATAATAATGAAAAAACATTTTTGGGTACAAATTAGCCCTATATTCAAAGATTGAAGGCGTGGCTGTTATTTGGTTTTTTAAAAGCCTTTTACAGAGAAAACGGGGTGGATTAAAATTCTTATTTTTGAGTACAAATTGTCCTAAATTCAAAGTATAAATTAAAGTATGCTATTAAAATTTAATTTTGTAAAGGTGGGCTGCTAGCTTGAGGTCAAACTAGCACCCGCACATTAAATAGCGGTTTTTCATAAAAACTGAGAAGTTACCTATTCTAATTTTTGGGTTACAAATTCAAATTTTTGTGGCACATGTTATTCTTAACCTTCATGGGACGGACATCAAAATTTTACGAAAAGGACTAACTGGGGTCCGAGAAGACCCCATGCGTAAAATTGCAGAAATGCTGTATTTTTCTTTAAATTAAATATATAGAAAAGAAGTTTTATTAAAGTTTTACTATTAACCATTTATTAGTCGAAAATCATCACGAACAAATACAAAATACCCTAATCACTAATACTACTAGCTACATATCATTTTAACATTTTTTACAAACTATCTCCGATTTTGAATGTTCTAGGCACACAAAGTTATTACACCTAATACATATTTTTCTGGATTTTCTGTCTTTTCCTCTTTGACACATATGGCAGCGCCCCTGGTAATGTTTTGTTGTTCAGCTCTATGTTCTGTTGCATCCAGTAGTTCGGGAAAAACGTCTGTCATATGCCGTTTTCTATTCGTCTGAATGTATTTATTATTATATCGCCGGAAAACGTTTTTCTTTATGAGTTCTTTTCCTAGTCCCAAAATATACATTTTACGTTTATCCAAACTGTTTTTACGCCAATCCGGGTTTTGCAGTAACCACAATTTATAAGCATTTATTCCTGCGATATCTATAAGATGCGAAAATATTGCCATTGGCCAGCGGTTTGACTTTCTCTGCACTGTATATTCTTTGGCCAACTCATCTGAAGTGTCGACAGCACCTGTTCTTTTGTTGTAATGAAGAATAATTTCTGGTTTATAGTGCTGTTCTTCTCCAGCTACTTTACTATCAGTATGCTCATTTGAAAGTAAGATGACAGCATGTTTTTGTTTTGGAACATAGGATACTAGCGTTCTTTGATTTCTAAAAGCAAAAATACTTGAAAACTCTTTCTTGTACGATGCTGGTAGAAGTTCCCTGGGAATAAATGTTTTATTTTTCCGGAGGGTTCCACACAAAGTAATATTTTTATCCACAACTTTTCAGCAAGTTCTAAACTTGTATAAAAGTTATCGGTCGTTATTCCAAATCCGCCTTCCAAATGGTCTGTCAAATCTAGGACAACCCTTTGACCTTGACCCTTTTCCGCTTTGTTACCTTGTTTTCCTAAAAATTAATAGATACATAGGAATATAAAGTTTGCCTATATTGCTTTTCAATTAACTTACCCAAATAAACTTGCATGTTTGCAATATAAGAAGTGGTGCAGTCCACAAGAGCCCATATTTTGATTCCATACTTATCAAGTTTACTCTTCATATAGACTCGGAATGGTGCCTTACCCCTAAATGGTACAAGCTGCTCATCTACACATAGATGGTCGCCAGGATTAAGTGATTTTTTACAATTAGAAGTGAAAATATCGAATATATCTCTTATCGGAGCTAGCTTATCTACTAATTTTCGTTCTTGTCTTCTTTGAAAATTATCAAAGCGTAAAAATGAAGTAATTTGTTTGAATCTGTCTCTTGACATTGCAGCAGGAATTATAGGACGACAGTAAGAAATATCTTGACACCAGAGCATATCGATAGCCTCTTTCGATCCGTGAAGTGCGCCAAGAATAAGCAACAGTCCAATCTCTGTAGAATCAATAAGTACAAAAACTTTAATTTTATTCGGATTTTCTATATTCCATTTATCATAATATGTTTGTGCCTTTCTGTTTGTTTCGGTTACTATTATGTTCAGAATATCCGGAGATAGGAAAAGAAGAAAAGCGTCTTTTATACTTGAGATATCAGAACTGTAATTTGTAAGGCCTAGAGCATGTCTCCGAATATTAGCTTTTGAACGTCTAACTTTTGTGTTTCCTGGAGTTTTTGACCACTCAGTTCCATCTTTAGATTTATATACTGGAATGTCCTGGCTGTTACTAACTGTTGGTTCCTCTGGCTTCGTTTTCTCTATACTTTGATCAACAACTATTACATCATTTTCTTCCTCTACTTCTGTGACAATGTCTTCATCTTCTAAGTCACTCGATGTTTCCTCATTGATAACACTATCAAACTCTGGATCATCACTTTCAAGTATACGTAACATCTCATCGTCAGTAAACCCCTTGCGATTTTTTCTAAATAAATACTGACTCATTTTCAAAACTATGTACCCTACTCGCAATATCACAAGAGACTAACCCGAATATTCAAGTCTAAAAATTATATCGCAGTGCGGGGAATTCCCCATTTGAACTGGTAATTTACATTTTACAATTATATGGGTAAATTCCCTGTGAGTAAACAAACGTTAAATGTATGGGATTCCCCGATTTTACTAACAGTTACCGGGATTATTTTATCGGACGTAAAAGGCTGACCGAGGTCTGAAGAGACCCCTGGAATATAAAACTATTTTTTGTTTATACCAGCCAATAAAAACTACTAAATACATCATATTTTATCAAAATAATTCATAATCTGCAGCTAGATGAAAGATCAATGTTTAAAAATTTGCGTTTGCAAAGATACAGCAAATACATACGTCATGGGGTACAAACGGACCCCGGCCAGTCCTATGAGGGTTAAAATATACATCAATTTTTTTTAATTTGAAATAGTGGCAGTGCTAGCTTTACTAATATTTTTTTTAGGATACATCATTTTTGAAATATTTTCAACATATTTTAAATCGAGTAATCAAATTATACTAAAAGATAGTCATGCATGAATCCGTTCAATAATAGCATATATAAGTTACTTGGAATTGACACATATAAAAAACCTTCATTGACAAGGACTACACAATCAATAGGACATTATGGGGCAATGTGTTTGACAGTCAGTGTTTGGATTGAATATAACGATCTCGAAAAAAAGGAAAAGGGAAACATCTAAAATAATATTAGAATCGACATTAATATTTCGTTTTTCAAGAAAATTTAAAAAGATCGGAGAATAATGGGCTTGCTATTCGATTTCTCAAAGCAGGACTTGTTCAAGTGGGTTTACTTTAATAACATCATATTAAATACAATGTTAAGCAACAAAAAGATTATCTTTCTTTTTATTATCTTAAACTCTTGAATTCCTATTACCTCTGCTTATGAATTTAAGTTCTCGATAAGAATAAACGAAACCACTATCGTCCAGTGCGATAGTAAAATTGCTCCACGTATTCATATAATAGACTAATTTTATTTATAGGGTTGTTCTATATGGTATTTTTTCATAAATTTTTACAGAAGTATTTTTCATTTAATCCTCGTACATCGTTTAATACTAATAAAACTTGAATAATTTTGTGTCTTAGTTCGCATATATTTGAGAAATAGTATACGTACATCGTAAACGTCACTCACTATCTTATTATTACATTTTAGAACTCAGAGCAAAAATTCATGATTCTACTTTACATAAAATTGACTATAAAATGAGGCAGCTTGTGAAAGACTTACTTGAATATTATTTAATTTAATGGAGTTTTGGAACAAGAATAACTTTTTATCAAGAATGAGAAAAATAAAAATATTCTTTTTCTTGGCCACAAGAAATTTATAAAAAAATTTACTCCTCGATCGGTTTATGTACGTATATTATGCTAGCGTAACCATTTTACAGGACCAGGCTAATAATTTGTTGCTAATGCCGTTTCCAAGAAAACGCAAACTATTCTAGCGTAATATTAAGCTATCGTAGCCACACGCTCTAACTTTAAAAATAAGTAATATTGAAAAAAACTAAAAGTACATGAATTTGTTGCTTAAAGATGACACTAACCGATACTGGAAAAAATCATCCCTTACCCCGATTTTTCCACCCCTCACTATTATTTGATATTAAGCTAGCGTAGCCACACGCTATAACTATAAATATAAGTAATATTGAATAAAAATAAATGCACAGGAATTTGTTGCTAAAGGATGACGCTAACCGATACTGGAAAAAATCATCCCTTATCCCGATTTTCCTACCCCTCACTATTATTTGATATTAAGCTAGCGTAGTCACACGCTATAACTATAAAAATAAGTAACATCGAATAAAAATAAATGCACAGGAATTTGTTGCTAAAAGATGACACTAACTAATACTGCGAAAAAAATCATCCCCTATCTCATATTAATTGAAATTCATCGTGTTTTAGTAGCCATTGCCTAGCGATATAGTCCATATTTGGATAGTGGTAGCCCAGCAACTAATTCCCGGACTGTTTTTTAATTGAAATTCGTTGTGTTTTAGCCGCCATGGCTGAGCAACACATTGGCCGACTGATTTTAAAGCGATATGGTCCATATTTTGCCAGTAGAAGCCCAGTAACAAATTCCCCGAGTGTTTTTTAATTGACATTCGACGTGTTTTAGTAGCCATAGCCTAGCAACACATTGCTCTATTGATTTAAAAGCGATATAGTCGATATTTGGACAGTAATACACCAGCAACAAATTCCTCTAGTAATTTTTGATCGAAATTCATCGGGTTTTAGTAGCCATAGCCTAGCAACAAATTGCCCTACTGATTTTAAAGCGATATAGTTGATATTCGGTCAGTAATACACCAACAACAAATTCCTCAACAATTTTTTGATCGAAATTCATCGTGTTTTAGTAGCCATGACCTAGCAACACATTGTCCTACTGATTTTAAAGCGATATAGTCCATATTCGGATAGTAGTAGCCCAGCAACTAATTCCCCGACTAATTTTTAATTAAAATTCGTTGTGTTATAGCCGCCATGGCTTAGCAACACATTGCCCGACTGATTTTAAAGCGATATGGTCCATATTTTTCCAGTAGAAGCCCAGCAACAAATTCCCCGAGTGTTTTTTAATTGACATTCGACGTGTTTTAGTAGCCATAGCCTAGCAACAAATTGCCGGAGTGTTTTTTGATTGAATTTCAACCTAACCATTCTGAAAACAATGGCAAAATTTCTAATTTTTTTCTTCAAACTTTCAAAATTTCTTCCGATAAATAGACTTAAAAATGGAGGATGGTCCTAGCTATCGGACATGTAATAAAATAATTAATAGGAGACTTAAATGAAAACAAGCCTCAGTAAAATAATTTTTTACATGAAGCTTATACTCTACATAATAGTTAACATTTTATAACATATGAAAATCATTTGCTAATTCTTATTTGTTTTTATTTAAACGTTACTATTAACTATCTCAACTATCAATCAGTTTATGTACCAAATATCGGTCATTTCATGTACCAAATATTGGTATAGCATTTTATTAATGTGCTCACATAAATATAATATTTAATTAACTCTTTTATTTAATGAAATATGCTATGCCGACAACTGGTCGGAAAAATCATTCGTTTATCAAGAACTAATGTATTCTGAAATATCTTAGAAATTTTTCATCAGTATTGTGTAATGCAATTTAAAAAAAAACATAACATTGTTGTAGTTATTGGACACTTGTCCGGTAGCTGGTACATAACCCAATTTAATATGTCACACTCATCGGCCACAATTTTATAGGAAAAAACAACGATAAATTAACAAAAAAAAAACTATTGTGGAATAGTTAATATACAATATTATACTAGAAAAATTAACCATATAAAGATATTAAAAATGTGAGATTACTGAATAGCACTGTCTTACCTACTTCGCTAGCGAAATGACGCCTTTGTCTAATGTTGTTACCACTCGACTGTTTTCAAGCTTACTGAGAATTATAGAAGTTCGTAGACGGGGTAGTATATATATATATATATATATATATATATATATATATATATATATATATATATATATGTATGTGCCCAATTTATTTACTATTTTATAAACCACAGAATTGAACTTCCAGCTATATAACAATAATAAAAAAAATAATAATGGCCTAAAACAAGATTACTATAAGCGCTGGCAATAAATATTGGTAGCATACAAGGAAAAGCAAATATAAAAAGAATATAGCTGATCATAAAGAACACTTCGCGTGAGCTCAAGCGCAGGTTTTATATATTTGTAGATTATAACAATTATTAAATTACTCGGTAAAGTCAAACCAAGCCGCTATAGTACAACTCTAACAAAATGTATAAATATATACCACAACTAGAACGCCTAGTCCTAATGCTAGAGCAAAAAAAGAGTAGGTAAACTATTTCGAAAACATATATTATGAAAGAATAATCCAAATGTACGTCCTTTGGTTTTCTTACGAATATAACGTCTAATAACAAAATCTCTTCATTTAATAGAAAGTTAAGCGCAATATAAACAACAAATATACGCAACCTAAGCAAAATATACAAATAAAGTAATAGTGGCAACTAAATATTCATTAAAATATTCAGTTGGATTCAAGTAAGCAATCACAATCAAAGATAAGTTTATGCAACTTGCGTGTATATCCAGCGATGGTAGATCACCCTGTTTCTACTACTGTCAAATTAGCGTAATAATTTCTTTTAGTAATCCAGTAAACCAAAATGGGTCTTTTTAGTAGCAATTGAGCTCGAAATTAAAATCCAAAAATTTGTTAGGTAGGAAGATAATAGATAATTAAGTACCCTAAAAAGTACAAAAAAAATAAATAAGAATGCCGAAATAAAAAGTTTGCCAAGACGCACCTCTATTCAATATTATGCTTTGATTAATGGTAAAAATGAAAATATATATGAAAGTTATTTTGAGAACAAAAAAATAATATAAATTTAATGTTCAAATATTGAATTTTTAATCACTTAGCCAATATGGTAAATAACAGTATGAATATTCGCTCACCTGTGCCAAATGGTACTTTACTAAAAATATTTCGTCAGCTTAAGAGATTAAAGGCACTTTCTAGATGTTTTTGATTTATTATAACACCTCCTGCAAAGAACAAAAAAGTTTACGATACGAAAAGAAAGACAACAAAAAAACACATACCTTATTGGTAAAACGTTGTAAATCGCTGGAGTTGACTTGGTATTAATTGAACCTCATTGAGACAATTATTTGGGAATAATATCCTGGAAGCATCCACGGACATCCAACAAAATCCCACAATAACAAATACAATTTTCAAGTTTATAATCCCGCAAGGTTGAAGAAAATATCATCAGATTATGAAAATTGAAGCACACGAAACCAAACACAACGTGATATCAGTTTCGACAAACGACCAAAAAAAACGGCAATGTACGACCACACAGGTGAATTTCGCACGCATATGCAAAATTTAATTAATAATTCGGTACTAATAGTGACACCTACCGACGAATAATTTACGGGCGTACCTTTTTTCATTGTAGAAATTCAACTAAACTTGTTAGTCGGAGAAGGATAATACCGCCATAGTATATCCAAATTAAATTATATATTGTTGTAACAGATTTTTAAACTGTTACAGTAGGTTGCGTCGACAATGTTGCCCAAATGTGCAATTTTTCAGAAGAATATTTTTCAAAGATATACACTTAACTTATTATTAATAAAAAACCAAAAAAGTGTCCGATTCTTTTACAATTAGGCTAAAATTTTTTATTAAAAATCACCCTAAAAAAATTTGTCGCGGCTACGTTTATGAATTGGAAAGAATGACATTAGTGAAAATCGAAAGAGGGTAGTAAGGACAATCATAAAAAAATACGGCACTTTTCCACTGGCATTACAAACCGAGTCATAAAACATCAAAGTTGAAATAATAAAACAATTCAACACCCCGTATCTCATTAACGACAAGACTTATGAAAATGGAGTGACGAAGCGTCCACTACGATATTTTAGATTACTTAGGAAACACCCTTTATAGTAGTGACAAACAGGAGTTTATTTATATATTTTTAAAGAATTGTTTTATTCCTCAGTATAAAAACCTTTTGTCTTTTTGTTATCTTTTCATAGAATTTAGTTTTGTCCATAACAAATCGAATGGGATACAAAAAGGGTTCAGTTCACGTCTGGTATCCCGTTTAATCCGAACACCCTTTCAACAATTACATAACATCAAATACCTCATAGGTATTGGCAGGTAAACAAAATATTAATACATTTCAGAGTTTAGCTCCGTAACTTGAATTAAAGGGGATATACGATTACATTGCTACACAATACCTACGTTTTAAGCCCCCACTCCGTTTTTATAAAAAACCGTTACTTAAAGTGGAGCTTGCGCTCACGCTAGCAACTCCACAAAATCAAATTTGAATAGCGTAAATTTAAACTTTGAATTCAGGACTAATTTGTATCAAAAAAATTAGAATTTTTCCCATCCAGTTGTCCCTGTGAAAGGGTTTTTAATTTGGTGCTGGCTTGATCTCACTGCTCCACATTTACAAAATCCAATTTTAACACCATACATCTAAACTTTAAATCTAGGACTAATTAGTACCCAAAAGCGCTTTTGACTTATAATTACACGACAGCTTTTTTTTGTCGAAATAAACTTGAAATGTATGAATAAAAATTTTGTTGCCTGGCAATTTAATGAAAAAAAATGCCTCTGACAAAATTACGAGTCCGTAGAACGAGTAATTTTTTCTGGCAGTTTTTTGAGTTTAATTACCTAATGGCAACAAAATTCGAATTGTAAATGTGAAGTTTACTTCGACTGAAAAAAAGCTGGAGTGTAATTCGGTAAGACAATTTATCCCTGGAGTACTGGCGCTCTTCCGTAGAACACAAACGTTGGTGCCAAGTCTGTGAGATCCGAAATTAAAAAAAAAATACTAGTTGAAATAATCGGAAAATTCTTAAACTATAGCCAGCAATGGTTTCCTCTGTTGTTTTTAAGGCCTACTATGTACCTATTGAATAAAAATTGATCTTATTGTTGTACATACTAGAATGATAGGTATACAATGTTGTAAGTTCTGATGAGGGGTTCCAAAATTTTGAAAAAAAGAATGAAACTAATTTTTAGTTATTACATTTCTGACATTTAAGTAAAAAGAACAAATAATCAATCGTCATCAATTTCAAGTCTATTAATGCAATCACGGCACGAAAATATAGCATGGGAGAGACATAAAAATGTTTTGCAGAATGTACAGAAATACAGTGTTTTTTAATCCTTTTCGCAGGAGAAGCAGCACTTTCTTTTGTCGGGAATATCCGGGTCTCCCAAGGGCGCGTCCGAAGAAGTTCCGGTCAATTCATGTCTACTCTTGCGTACTTGTGGCGGAAGATTTTTCAAATAAGACCTCCTCTTCAGGCGGTCTTCAGTCAAGTTTGTTGCCAAATTCCGCAAATAAACACGTCTTAAGATGTTACTTTCTGGGTTATTTGCCGTATGTATTACTTGGGAATTGATGCCTGCCATGTTCATGAGCGCATAGAAAACCACTACAGGCCATCTTGTATTTCGGGCGACGTTGTACAGGGCGCACAACTGGTCCACTGTGCCAACTCTGCCTTTGGTTCTATTGTAAAACGTGATAATTTCAGGTTTACCATCGTCATTCGTTGCTGGATCAATTGCATCGTCATGATGCATGCTTGATTCCGAAAATCTCGTTCTTACCTTTCTTAGGAATATGTCTTCGCTAAATCCGAAAATGATTGATTTCTCTGCTTGGGATTTGGTGTTGAGAATTCGGAGGAAAGTTCGCGCTTGTGTTCCCACATAGGTGAGGTTATGATTTTTGGATAAGCTCGAGATCAAATTAAAAGAAGTAAACCAATTACCGCACGTCAAATTTCTACTAGTTCCGGAAATAGGCTCCCCCATCCTCTCAACAATATTTGCTGGATCATTTTTATGGCAATATGGTCCTTCAGGATGTAAACCGGCATAAATTTCAAGGTTGCTTGTATAATGCGTTATAGCATCTACTAGGGCAAAGATCTTCACACCGCATTTATTTGGTTTATTTGGAATATATTGCTTGAATCCGCACCTGCCCCGAAATGCCTCCAGCTTCTCGTCTGTAGTCGCATATTCACTAATAGTATGGGCTCGTTTGCTATTGGCTATGAATATTCCAAAAACTTGACAAATCTGAGCTAATTTGTCAGTTTTTCTTCTATCCTCTCTGGTGTCGACATCGTCAAAAAGAAGACATTTCAGCAAAAACAAAAATCGGTCTTGTGACGTCGTCAGCCAGAATCTTTCAACACCAGTGGCATTTTATCCGTCCCAGATTTCTCCTGTATTCAGACTGCTACTTTTGAGACATCCTGCCAAGTAAAGTAAGCCTAACAAAGCTTTTATTTCCAAAACATCTGTTTCTTTAGCTGCACGCGCTCTACCGTAATTGATCGAGACTTTACGAATGTACTTATTAGTACTTTCGACGATAATGGCTAACCAATCGTTAGAGAAATGAACAGAGTTCGTTATTTGGAGACTTGCAATATTCTCGTAAACCTGGCAGACGACATATTATATTAGACTGCCGTGTCCTTACATTTCTGGGAACCACATGCTTTTTCCATTTTGTTTTCCCATCTTTTCCAATAAATGACGGGATTCTAGTATTTTTCATCGTAACTACCGGTATAGGAGCTGATGCATCGTCTTTGCTCATTTTCATTTCTTCTACATCACTATCTTCTGCAGTGTTTGCTACCAACCATTTACTGTCGGCCAACTTCTGATTTGCCCCTTGTGCTGTCTTCGTAAACACTGGGTTATATTCAACTCTTCCGGTCTCTCTTCCACGGTTGTCTGTCTCGATTTAAAAATAGAATACCTTACAATTTGCTGCTTCCCCACCTCTCCAAGCCAATTCATACGCAGCAATGTGATAAAATTTTCTTTGGAGGCCTACAGGTTCTTCTTCACTCCAGTACAGTGCTATTTCAAAAATTTCTCGTTTTGTGAGAGCATTAGAACTCACCTTCCTTTTTTCTAGGATTGCTTGTAAAATATTGCGTTTTATGTCGCGTGCATTTCTCGCTTTCTTAAACTATATGTCCGTGAACGGATTAAAAATTCTTTTATAATCTTTAAAGTACTTATCTTGTAACATTTTTCTTGAATTGTTCCAAATCGTCTTGACTGCACTCTCTTTATAATCTTCTCCATTGTTTTTATTCATGTTGAATGCCCAGTCAAATAAAATAGAAGCTAACTTTTCAGTGGAAGTTTCTGCAATGAGTTCATATTTTTTTTCGAAACAAAACATCGCAAATTGTCGCCAAATTGATGTAGTTGAACTCACAGTATTGCGAGGCACATTATCATTGATGGCTTTTTCAATTTCTCCACTCGATGATTCTCCAAATCGCGACAATTCCACACATGAAAACTTGACATAACGTCATCAAAAATTTGTTTACAGTGTTGGTTGTCATGCTTTCAAAAGTTATTGTCGCTGGAAAAGTTAGGGCAAACTTTTTTCGCTGTCATAATGACAAAATCACGCGGCTTATGTGATTTTTTATACATGGATTAAATTGTCATTATTATATTATTTTGTTTATAAAAAATGATAATAAATTTGACCACGTGTTTTATTAATTTCCAAAATCGTTAAAAAATTGAAATTATCAAAGTAACTAAATATTATTAATTTTTGAATATAGGACTAATTGGTACCCACAAAATTAGAGTTTGTACTTACACAGTTTTTCCTGAAAAAGGGTTTTTAATGAGTAGGTGCTGACTTGAGCTCAAGCTAACTCCTCCACCTTTACAAAATCAAATTTTAACAATATAACTTTGAATTTAGGACTAATTTGTACTCAAAAGCGTTTTTTTCTTGATTATATTATTATGATCATAAAACATGATAATCAATTAAATCACTTGTTTTATTAATTTCCAAGTAAATCGTTAAAAAAATTCATATTATCAAAAGTAACTAATGGCACCACATTTGTTATTCGCATCAGAGGAATATGATATCAAACCATTCATATTTAACTTATCTACAACATAGCATGCTTCCGATTGTTTCGATATCAATGAATTGTTAGCGACAAGTTTATCTTTATTGCCAGATATTACATCGCATATTGTCGAAGTCTTTCTACTTTTCGGACCATTTTGTCATTTGAAATATTTTTTAGACTAACTACCAAAAATTAAAATAAGCCCTTGGGCGGTTTGTACACTACTTGTGTACTAAAAATCCATGCCAAAATTGTATCCATAGAAACATTATTACGAGATAAATCACCAATGAGAAAGAAATAGAGCGGTAGATTAAAGACGAGTATAATCTGAACTGGCTCCTTTCGGTTTTTGCTACAGTGTGATAAAAAATGTGTTTCAATTTTTCATCCAATCAGAAATGAAAGCCCCCCATAATACCAAATAAGGCACATCTCACATTTTTACTAAGCCGCCAAGCGGTTAAAAAAAGTATTAACACCCGAATATAATGCCATTCTTATCTTCTTACCGCTTTGAAATATTTCCGCCTTATTGCGCACATGCACTAGGGAAAGAAAACTTAATTCTTTGTCTCCTCAAACGACTGCCGTGGTGACCGCAAAAAACCTCACTGAAAATAAAACTATGTATCTATGACAAATATGGATTTCTAATAGTAATTATGTCAATATATTTATTATTAGAGACAAAACAATATATAATATGAAGACAAAAAAGTATGGAGAGAAGGTAGGTGGCACCGGTGTGAAGTTAGTAACCCAAAGCTGGTAGCTCATTTGCCAAACAATGCCGAACGATCAGTGGCGTCGTTAATATCCTTTTGACTACGTATTGAATAATGAAGTAGCTGAAAACAACAGCGCAAGTATCTTGAGGATTCACAAAATATTCAGCCGGAAGAAAAATCATTTAAATATGGTCAAAGGGGAGATTCATTCATTTATAGTGGATACATGTAATTTTCACAGACAAAAAATTATCGCACAATTTAAAATTTGTAGTGAAATGAAAATTCCAGACGAAAGAAAGATCATGGAGTCAATCTGCAAGGGGTAGTTTTTGGTTCTTTATTTTAGAAATATGTCATTTTGACGGTGAATAAAATAACGGAGCGGCTCTAAATTTATAAACAAGTATTCTAATGATCCATCAAATACTCCACTGATAGGAAAATGACTTAGATAATTTCCAAGGGGTGGTTTTTGTTATTTATTTCAGAAATAAGTCATTTTGACGGTGAAGAAAATAACGGAGCAATTTTAAATTTATAGAGAGGTATCCTAATGATAAATCGAATACTCCACTGATAGGAAAATGACTTAGCTAATCTCCAAGGGGTAGTTTTTGTTATTTATTTCAGAAATATGTTATTTTGACGGTGAACAAAATAGCGGAGCAACTTTAAATTTATGAACAGGTATCCTAATAATAAATAGAATACTCGATTGACAGGAAAATTGCTTAGCTAATCTTCAAGGGGTAGTTTTTGTTATTTATTTCTGGAATATGTCATTTTGACGGCGAAGAAAATAACTGAGCAATTTTATATTTCTAAAAAAGTATCCTAATGATAAATCGAATACTCCACTGATAGGAAAATTACTTAGGAAATCTCCAAGGAGTAGTTTTTATTATTTATTTCA
The DNA here is from genome assembly GCA_963921935.1 of Galeruca laticollis. Classification (NCBI taxonomy): domain Eukaryota; kingdom Metazoa; phylum Arthropoda; class Insecta; order Coleoptera; family Chrysomelidae; genus Galeruca; species Galeruca laticollis. The sequence continues at coordinate 39,222,377 of OY998175.1, read as the reverse complement.
GAAATATGTCATTTTGACGGTGAAGAAAATAACGGAGCAACTTTAAATTTATAAACAGGTATCCTAATGATAAATCGAATACTCCACTGATAGGAAAATGACTTAGCTTATCTCCAAGGGGTAGTTTTTGTTATTTATTTCAAAAATATGTCATTTTGACAGTGAAGAAAATAACGGAGCAACTTTAAATTTATAGAGAGGTATCCTAATAATAAATTGAATACTACACTGATATGAAAATGACTTAGCCTATCTCCAAGGGGTAGTTTTTGTTATTTATTTCAGAAATATGTCATCTTGACGGCGAAGAAAAGAACGGAGCAACTTTAAATTTATAGAGAGGTATCCTAATGATAAATCGAATACTTCACTGATAGGAAAATGACTTAGCTTATCTCCAAGGAGTAGTTTTTGTTATTTATTTCAGAAATATGTTAATTTGATGGTGAAGAAAAGAACGGAGCAACTTTAAATTTATAGAGAGCTATCCTAATGATAAATTGAATACTACACTGATATGAAAATGACTTAGCTTATCTCCAAGGGGTAGTTTTTGTTATTTATTTCAGAAATATGTTAATTTGATGGTGAAGAAAAGAACGGAGCAACTTTAAATTTATAGAGAGGTATCCTAATGATAAATTGAATACTACACTGATATGAAAATGACTTAGCTTATCTCCAAGGGGTAGTTTTTGTTATTTATTTCAGAAATATGTCATTTTGACGGCGAAGAAAAGAACGGAGCAACTTTAAATTTATAGAGAGGTATCTTAATGATTAATCGAATACTCCACTGATAGGAAAATGACTTAGCTTATCTCCAAGGGGTAGTTTTTGTTATTTATTTCAGAAATATGTTAATTTGATGGTGAAGAAAAGAACGGAGCAACTTTAAATTTATAGAGAGGTATCCTAATGATAAATTGAATACTACACTGATATGAAAATGACTTAGCCTATCTCCAAGGGGTAGTTTTTGTTATTTATTTCAGAAATATGTCATTTTGACGGCGAAGAAAAGAACGGAGCAACTTTAAATTTATAGAGAGGTATCTTAATGATTAATCGAATACTCCACTGATAGGAAAATGACTTAGCTTATCTCCAAGGGGTAGTTTTTATTATTTATTGTTACTGTTACTTTTCGTAACATGTCTTGTTAGCACGATACAGCCTCCGGACTGCAACAAGTCACAAATGACATATTTCTGAAATAAATAACAAAAACTACCCCTTGGTGATTTGCTAAGTAATTTTTCTATCAGTGGAGTATTCGATTTACCATTAGGATACCTCTCTATAAATTTAAAGTTGCTCCGTTATTTTCTTCACCGTAAAAATGACATATTTCTGAAATAAATAACAAAAACTACCCCTTGGAAATTATCTAATTCATTTTCCTATCAGTGGAGTATTCGATCTATCATTAGGATACTTGTTTATAAATTTAGAGCTGCCCCGTTATCTTATTCGCCGTCAAAATGACATATTTCTAAAATATAGAACCAAAAACTACCCCTTGGAGATTGACTCCATGATTTTTCTTTCGTCTGGAAGTTTCATTTAACTACAAATTTTCTATCGTCTTGTCTGTGGTTGACGGAATGACTTCAGCAGGGTCTGGAATTTCTGCATTGGTTCTCTGTAGATGAGCCAAATTTCTTCGATAAGTTGTGTCTTTGAGTGTTACATTGTACGATCATGTATTAAGAGCTTCGCGGACTAATCCTTCCTTCCAATTTCTCTTGCCTATTTCGACTCTGGCACGATGTTTGTGCATATTTTGTGCATTTATCTGCATAGGTTTTTTGCTTACTTCTCGCTGGCAACAGATTTTCCGGCATGTTATAGATGACTTTAGGAGCGAGTCGTTTCTCGGATATAGGAATTACTGCTCTTGTAGTTCTACTCATCAGGCGTTGAGCAAGAGAACCTAGTTGTTCAGTGCGAGGAATGTTGCGAAAGTTTAATAATGCAAGTTGCACATCGGAGTTGTCAAGTTCACATTTTCTCAAAATCGATTTAGTAATTGCAACGCTTTTCTCTGCCAAGCCATTTGCACGGGGGAATTTTGGACTTGAAGAAGTCGAATGAATAAATCCCGTTTCTTTCTTAAGTTTTTGAACTCACATGAACTAAATTGCTGTCCATTATCCGATTCCAACACTTCTGGAATACCATGCACTGCAAACCTTTTTTAAATGTTTGATGACTTCAGCGGCAGTTTTTTTCATGTAGCATTTTAAAATCGAAAATTCCCTGAATAACCGATAGTAATAATAACATATTTGTTATTAGAAAATGAGAATAGGTCACTCGCGACTATTTGCCACGGTAAGTTCGGAATTTGCTTTGTAATTATTGGTTGTTTCGGGTTACTGCGTTGAACTCGTTGGCAAATTCCACACCGGTCTACGAAGTTGACATGTCTGTGCATTCCTTGCCAATACAACAGTTGCCTGGCGTGTTTCAAGCTACTTTGAATTCCAAAGAGGCCAGCGTGTATTTGCTTCAACATTTCTTGAATTTTTTACTTTGCTACAATAACCCTGTCATTTTTCATGATCAATCCATTGTAAACTGAAAGTTCTTCTTTAAAATTGAAGTAGTGACGAATATTTCTGGTTAGCTTTTTGATGTTTTCGGGCCACACATGCATAATAAATATTTTTACAGTTTGTAGCTCTTCGTCTTCTTCAGTAGCTCGAATAGTTTCAGTTTGTGCTGCCCCTGTCATGGCTAATGCTATTACTAGTTCAGTCTCATCGTTTTCATTCGCAAACGTTTCTAGTGAATTATCACAGCCTTTTATGTATTTGACATCTGGAACATATTGTGTAACTTCCAGCAGAATCTTTTGTAGTCTAGGAGCAGCGGTTGGTATTGACTTCTTGAAAATCGTCTCCAACGGTTTATGATCTGTTTCGATGCCATAAACATTTTCGTGCAATTTTTGTCACCCGAATTTGATAGCGAGTGCTTCTTTCTCGATTTGTGGGTAGTTTTGCTGTGCAGAAGTCAGCGCTCTTGAAGCATAGGCTATGGGCTGATATTCTTGCATTAAAACTGCACCTAAACAAGTGGAACTTGCATCAACTGACAAAGTTGTTAACATCATAAAATTGCAACTACAACAAAATAACAACTTCTTGATTTTCTTCACTGCAGATTCTTGTTCAGGGCCCCAATACCAATCAACTTCTTTTTTCAGCAATTCTCTTAACGGCTGTGTTATTTCAGAGAGGTTTGGTATAAATTTAATCAGGTATGTTACCATACCTAATAATCTTAGGAGCTGCTTCTTATTTTCTGAAGTTTTCATTGATTTGATTACGGCCGTTTTTTCAGGATCAATTTTGAGACCATTTTCGGTTATTACGTGTCCTAAAAATTTTACTTGATTCACCTAGAATTTGCACTAATCTGGGTTTAATTTTAGTCCAGCATTTCTTATGATATTTAATACTTTTTCTTGAATACTACGCAGTTCTTCTTTGGTATTTGCATAAATATATTAAAACATCATCCATTGAGCATTCGACTTCAGGTAAATCTTGTAAGAGATCAGTCATAACTTCCTGAAAGACTTCTGACGCTGAAGCTAGTCCAAAATACCTGCCCCATGGTGTAGCGAACGTTAGGTATTTTTCAGTTTTGTAACTTTTATTTGCCAGAATCCTCTTTTACAATCCCGCAATGTGCAATATTTCGCACCGTTTAGCTTAGCTCTCTTCGACTGTTTTTAGTGGGAATCTTCTTCGTAATATGTTTTTGTTGACGTCGGTTGGATCAATGCTAAGTCTGATTTTGTTTTTCTTTTTGACGATGACCATTGGACTGACGACTGGTGTTGGCTCACTTATTGGTGCGATTACACTCATTTTAACCATAGTATCCAATTCTTTCTTCTCATCTTTATAAAAAGTATGTGGAATTTTTCTAGGCCTCTTACATTAAAAGTAGGATTCTCGATTAAATCAATGTCATACTCATAATTTTTCAAGCAACCAAGGCCCTTAAACATATTATGATTAGATTCAATTGTAATGTTTTGAATACGTTGGATTACACCCAACTTTGTTTCTTCCTAAGATTGATGGACCTTTCTATTAACAATCTTGAAATTAATATTTGATGTCTGGTCTTTAATCTTGCATTGTAGAGTAACTTCTCCCATAACCTCAAGTTTCTTTTCACCAAATCTAACGAGTTGTCTTACTTTAGAAGTTTTGAGGTCTTCATTCAAAGCTTGTATTATATTCCATGAAATAACGTTACAGTCGGCACAAGAATCTAAGTAGATAGCGAATTTTCTACCTATGACTTCAACAATTTCAGTCCATCTTTCTTCTTCAGCTTCTGTATTTACTAAATGGATGAAAAATTCATGTACTTCGTCGCTGCTTGATTCGTCTTGAATTACGTGCACATTTTTCTGTTTATTCTTGACGTTAATTTTGGATTTTGACCAGCACTGTGATAAATGCAGGGCTTAGAATATAAAGTAGTAAGGAAGGATCGTTTCATTAAGAAACGTTGACCTAAATGGTTATCCAAAATGGCTACTTGTCAGCAGTGGCGTTCCATATGAATTTGGTTAATAAAAAATAAAACAACTTTTTAAAATTAAGAAATTTATATTTTACAATATTTACAAATAATATAAATATATAAAAATATAAGTTATTGCCCTTTAAATTGGATAAGTTTTGTATAAACATGTCTCATTTTATCGCAATTATTCCTTTTTGACTTACAAATATAATGAACCTTACATATAAAAAGGTTTGGCATACACTCTTGATTAGTAGTGTTTTGTGAGTTTCTAAAGGATTGTGGTCATGAAAAATCATTTTTATAAATATATCCTTATTGATGAAATATTTTAAAACCTGACACTCAATTTTATCTTTATTGATTATCTTATTTTCGGTTTGTTCGATTATTAAATATTTTTCACATGTAGAACAAATTTTCATTACATCCTCAGCAGGATAAGTCAGCCAACCCTTCGTTTTATAACGAATAATAGAATTTAAAAAATCACGTTCATTCCCTTGTACAATTATACAATTTTCACACTTTAAGGACTGTTGTAATTTATAAACTACAAACCCAGATATATATTTTATGACGTCCAATTTATATTGGGAGATATTATTATATGTATACATAAAATCGTGATCATCTAATATGTATGGAATATGATCCCAATTTTCATTCTCATTTATTGCCCTAACTCCAATACTTTCATTGAGAATTTGTAGAGCAGATTTATTGCTGCTTACATTTAAAATGTTTATTTGTTCTAATGGAACACAATTCCCAACGCCATGCTCCCGTATTTCAGCATGGATTAAAAAAATTTATATGCTGATGTGAATTGTCTGCACGTTGGATTGTCATTATACCCTCCTTTGGACCGAATTGTACCAAAAAATAGTTCTATATGGTCTAGGCAACATTTATATGAGGGGATAAAAGAAATGAATGTATTGGTCTCTACGTATTCCCTAAACATCTTAATTAAACATTCAAAACCTAAAAGAAAACCTAGGAACCCAGATTTTCTATTCGAATTTAAAATATATGTTCCATTTTCTGATTTTAAATTTTGGAAATAAAGGGATATTGTTTTATAAAAATCCTTTATATTTTCAATATTATTTTTACATGCTGCTTGCTTGTACCTAAATTGGTTTATTGTTCTAGTATTTAAAATATCGAAAGCATCATTTATTAACACAATAAATTTGACTGTTGCTTTACAATGTTGAAAGTCTTTTAATTTTAAAACATCTGCGCAAAAAATTAATGCATCAGCAACAAATTGACTCAATAATTGAGTCGCCAATTTAACCTTCATTTTTTGTTTGAAAAAATTTATGTGAGCTTTTCTTAATTTATTTCCCAAATGGAGCCCTTCACTTTCCTGTAAATCATTCAATTTTATTACATAATTAAAATCTACAATGTTACCATCAATATCCACAAATCTTTTCATGTCTCCAAAACAATTTCTAGAAGTACAAAATATTTTTTGTTATTAAATACATAATGGGAATTAATATTTAACATATCTAACTTACAACCTAATAATCTGAACATACTTATATTTGTATTACAGCCATCGCATGTAATATTACTTATGATAATTCCAATATTATTTAACAGTGACAAACATTGTTTTAATAATAATTCTTTTTGCTCACTACTAATACTAGATATAAAAAAATATCCTATAGGTAATTTCCAACTTTCATTAATTGAAACCAGCAAAAAAACCAAAGCTTGTTTAGCTATTTCGACTCCATCTCCATCTAAATTGTTGCCAACATTAACATATCCATAATATTTTGAACCGTCATATTCTATATGCTGTCGGATGGCCATTTCGTCCATAACTAAACTGCAAATAACAAGTTTAGGAGATTCTTCAATTTTGGCTTTAAGAAAATTTAAAGATTCAATTGTAAATCCGGGAGATGCATTTATCGCGCAATACCGCTTAGATAAAGTTTTAGAGTGTGGTAAACAATTCTGGATTGTACTTCTAACGTAATTATAAGCGCGAGGAGAAAAAAAAATGCAATGTAATGGCAAAAGATCTTAATTTTGGAGAATATGTCTTGCTCACTGTCTTACCTATAGTTTTTCTAAACAGTCGTTGAATAATTTCTTTGTTATTGCCAAAATTTTCTAAAACAGCATTTTGCTCTTCAAGAATTAAATTTTTTTTCTTCAGTTCCAGCATCAATGGTTTCAAGGAATTAATGATTTTTCGTTGTCTCCAAACGGTTTTCTGGTATTTCCTGTAATTGGGCACTCTTGATTTTGTTTTGTATTTCCAAAGTTCGAATGCGACTCTTCAATTTTATTTTTCGAGGAGAATCTTGAAGTTCTACACTGCGTTTAATAGTTTCTTCACATACAGAAGATCCATGAGAAGTTGAAGCAGTTGCATCACAAACTGTTGTTACCTCTTTAATAAAGGGATACTCAGTTTTTACCTTAAAAAAATAAAAATTAAATAGAGTGCGTTGCATTTAATATTTATTCTAAATTTAACAAAAAAAAACAGTTTATCGGTAGAATATAACTAATAATTACTAACATATTTCACTCGCTTCACTTTGATTGTAGCTACAGCATTTGGTAATAGTCTAACAATAATTGAAGAAGACCTATCGAATGAGTTTTCTGTGAAGTGTTTTGAGCATAAAAAGCTGTTTTTTCCAGGACACCAATTATCCTTGTCAACAACATTGAGCCACATTTTTCTCATATTTTCATCATGTGGAAATTTAGGTTAGGAATCATGATAATTAATTTCTTTGTGTGATTATTAAAAAAATGGATACCTACCGATGAAAAGTAATTTTTAATACGTCGTTTTTAGGAGTCTTTGAACATCCACAAGCACTACAACTAACCATTGTCTTAATAACTATATATATGCAATCACAAAATTAATTTTCTGTCTAAATATTCTTAATATGAACTAAATAATCAATAAAAAGTTACGTAAAAAGTTCAATGTAACACATAAATCAACTTTTCAACAAGAAACCACAACAAACATAACTCGAGTCAAAACCTTTGACGTCACAAATGGTTATCCAAGATGGCCGACTCAGTCCCCTATTTCTACTGTAGTGGAAATAGCGCACGCTCCTTCCTTACTACTTTATATTCTAAGATGCAGGGCAACTTTTAAGCTTATGCTTCATGCCGCACCTTTTACAGTTGCATTCTTCTGTGTCTTTGCGTTGATCAGTTTTGACTTTAGTTGCTTTACTTTCAGTCGTCACTTTATGCACCTCTGCTTCATCTTATACCTTTATTTCAGCCAACTGCTTTGTAGGTTGTTCAATAGCGTGCATACGGTCAAGCATCTGTTCAAAGTTATATTTTCTTCAGCTAATAACCTTTCTCTAACCTTTTCAGAACGAATTCATATGATCAGCTTGTCCATTACGAGACTATCGTGAAGTGTATCAAAGTCGCAAGCCTTCGCGAGATTTATTATTTTCGTTAGAAATACATCAAACATTTCACCTTGCTCTTGACTGGCTTTATTGAATTGGTATCGCTCAAAACATAAATTCGTTTTTGGACTGAAATGAGAGTTACATTTTTCTTTCAAGGTCGTAATATTCTTGCTTTGCTTTATCGTTAGATTGAAGCTATTATAGACTGGGAACAGCATCTGGGCCAATAACAGCCATGAATGGAAGAAAATGAATAGGCGTAGAAAAAGTATAGTACGTTACACGAGTTGTAAGCCCATTACGCACTCATGAAATTTATGCACTCGCCGCTGCGCGGCTTCGTGCATAAACTTTTTCATTTCGTGCGTAATGGGTTACTTACAACTCTTGTTACGTAATATAGTATTAAACGTTAACTTTTATTTTAATGATAATTACGGATCATTTTTTAGCTTGTAGTTTTATTAAAATTTGTATTGCAACTGATGACTTTCATGATTGACACATTGCCGTTCGAGGCAACCTAATATGGTGCCAACCGTATATAAAAATAACTATAAAAGTATTTCTTATGTTACAGTAATGTGAAAGGACAATTTTCTATATAAAATAGTCTTATTTTATAATTTAATTAAATCGATAATAATTGTTCCTAAGCTTATAATTTTTATTTCATCTCATTAAAATGTGGCATACTTTTATGTCAATTTCGCATTCGTTGGATAATTATATAGTAATTATATATTTGATCTAAATTCTCCGAAATTACTCCACCTGAAGAGCAAATACCAGCGCTCACAGTCATGTTTTGTTAAATTTCGCCCGCATTCATACTCTACTCAAGTTGTATGTCAATTATTAATTCCTAGTTTTCGAAAGCGCCCGCTTCTGAGTACTTGAGAATGATATCAAGTTTTTGTCGAGTTATGGCAATCTTCCAGTGGCGTAGCATAATATTGTCATAATCATCAACTATTTTAGCTGATGAGATTATGTCCAGATATTTGAAAACTCCGAGGAGCGAACATAACATTATACTCTTATAATTGAGGGTGATTGTTATCATACACAGGAATACTTTCAAATTTACGATAGATGGATTGCAAGTGCATTTTGCTATTAATCGTATCGTTCTTTTCACATTAAATCCTTTGTTTGTTTTTCTGGAAATATAATTGATTTTAAATGGATGATCCCGTATATATCCAATTTTTGAAATCTCCTGAATATTTCCTTTTGCCTAAATGTCCTAATTTCGTTGTTAAATTTACATTATATCCGCCGAGGATAAAATAGTACATTGAGAAGACTAATTGAATAAACTGGTTCAATTTGAATAATTTTCAATTTACAACAAACAGAATATTCGAGAACAAAATAAAGCCTATTATTACAGTAGATGCTCAAAATGTCAAATGCGATCTGCAAAAGTTTGAAATACATTTTGCAACGTGCTGTTCCGTGTTGAAAGCATATAAGGTATATATTTGCTTTTAAGAACTACATGAAAAGAGGTAATATCAATATCTTGTCCACTAATCCACAAAATGGTTGCTAAACATGAACAAAGCACACATTCTTAACATGTTAAATTGAATTACCAGAAATTCAATTGTCGTTATTTAAAAGTGGAAATGGAAAATTAACGAATGTATGATATTTGAAATGTAGATCCCGAAGAATATGAACAAGGCACTGCTGGTGCTGGTGCGTTAACAAATCACAACTAGAAAACTGTATGAACTTCGAACCCTACTTTCTGATCCAAATACGTTGATTCACCAGATTGGCGACGTAGAGTTGTTTCCCTTGGAGTTATAGATATTTCATCTGAGTTATCATCTGTTTCCTCATGGGGAACATTGTTTTGGTCCGCATTTGCTGTTGCTTCATCGGCGATCGCAAAGAAATGACCAGGAATAGCATTTTCATCATGTGGATAGATGCCGGTACCTTTAAATCCAGAAATGGTTTTTGCTGCTGTGGCAGCCCGCATTCACGCTTCTCCCAAAATTTCGACAAGTTTCTGCTGGGATTGCTAAGCACTGATTAAGTATGGAAATTCCCAAGATTTTTGTAATTTTGGAGAAAATCCTTTTCTCCTCGTCGGGTTGTGTAACCATACTTTGTCTTCTTCTTTAAAATCGCCTACTGTGGCCTGCGTGTCAGAGAGCCTCTTTTTTGGTTCTTCCTTTGGCGACTGCCTACCTGTGTTCTTTGAGGTGTTGCCCTTCTCCCCAGAACTTAGCAAATTGTCCTCCTCCATCGCTGTAGGAGAATTGTTGCTTGTTTTTGACTGAATAAGAATGCCTGCGGTCTCTTGGCCACATTCCAATTCAGGAGTTTTTTGTTTTGTTATCGGGTCATCCATCTGTTCCCACGAGTACCGGGTTAGTGCGGTCCATTCCCCCAGTGGCCCGTTTGGGAGAATAAGGCTAATACTCTGGGAGGTCGCCCGGTTTCCCAGAGGCTCCGTTTGCGACGGTGCTCCTCCACCGCCATGCACTCATTGGCACGGGTCGCTTGACACCTTGGGTTGGGAGATGTTTATCGACCTCCCGGTCTAGATCTGCTGAGTTCAGTTGCAACAGGGCCACCACGTGAAGGGTGTAATCTATGATCACACACTCCCAATCATCTTGGGAGTACCCAGCGGTCCTGGGACAGTTTAAGGAGGTGCAATGTCCTAGGACTCTCCGTGCAAAACCTATCCCCTGAGCTCTGCCTCCCTTTCAACTTTACGTCGATTGCGAGAGGGAACAGACCCCTAGACCCCATCATCGTTTTCAAGGATTCTTTTCAACAGCGCTTCTTTCAGGACAAGGGAGTCCCACTAAGCCCAATATTCCTTGTGTGTCGGTGAAAATCTTGACACATCTTGCCATGTAGGTCGCCGATTTTCTTCCTTCTATTGCCGAATCTTCTTTAGGTGATGATCATTCTCCTGATCTTCTCTGATCCTGGTGGGTAACCATTCTTCGTTGATTACAGTAGTTCTTGAAACTGTAGCTTCCCTAGATTCCACCTTGTTGCAGTGAGAGCAGTCTATTGGACACGGCCGTCTGGACAGGGAGTCGCTATTTCGGTGACTCAGACCAGCTTGATGTTCGGCCGTTTTCTGATTTCCCCTGTGACTGGAGCTCTTGGGTTGCAGGAGTCTTGGGACGCTTACACGGACTGCGTACGTGCTCTAGCTCGCCACACCTCCGGAATTTGATCTTCTTCGGCTTCTTGTCTGCCATACGTTCCAACAAGTTGACGATCTGGTCAAGTCTGTCATCGTCACTTTCTGCCTGCATGGTCCTAACTTTGTTGTAACCCGAAGCCTTCGTTGCTGCTTCATATTCAAGAGCAGCTATCAATGCGTCAACTAATGTTTTGGGGTGGGCTAAACGAAGCGTCCTCTGCATATCGGGGTCACGTAAGCCATCAATAAAGGCCTGGATGCCCAGACATTCCATCATGTTATCTGGTGTTGATGGATAAGCAAATCGAACGAGTCGGGCAATATTCATGTTAAAAACACGTTTAACAAATTATGTTGTTTTCAAATCTCGTATCATTTGCCTCAAGCGCACTCGATTGCCCGAACACGTGGTACCGCCTTTTTTCCCTTCGACATATATGTTTCTGTGGTTTTGTATCCCTCTCTTGGTGCGCTAACTGTTGTGAGAGCATGGTCTCTACCTTTTTCTTATACCATATAGATAAATATTAGTTGTGATTACTCTAGCATGAGTGAATCCGATGTATCAATGCATCATCATTTGAAATAGTGTTTGTATTTAATGGTAAGCAAATTAAATCCATTTTAAGGCTAATCGACTGCATGATTTAAGCTCAAATTGTCGGAGCATATCAGCGTTCAGCTCTCTGGCGGTGTTGCCTATCTCATTCGCAAATTCATCTCTCGCTTTATTATTTACATATTGTATAAACATTTGTATATTTATAAAACTGTTATTTATTGTTTACCGATTCAATCATTTCATTGTGTCGCGAGTGCCGTATTTAGTGTAATCAGTTACCTACCCGGCAGTTGCTCTATTTATCGGGATACTAATTAAAATATCATTTATTGCATTGTACTTTGCATCGCGAGTGCTGTAGTTAGTGTCATCAGTACCTACCCGGTATTTGCGCTATTTTTTACGGATACTCATCTGTGAGATATCCTTTATTGTATTCATCTTATGTTATGTTTATAGTTGGGATGTACCTAATAACTCCATCTGATCTGCCTTGACATACACGTTCATTGAAATAAATCTTAAGTCATACCAATTTAAAATTGCTTAATTATCCTTTCTCACGACTTATTGAGTGGTCCTTCGTTTCATCCTGTTAATTATAGTTTCCCACAAATTCTTTATATTATAGAGATGTATGGTTCTAGCTTAACCATCAGCGTCTAGACACCGCAAAATTTGTATGCAAATAACACCTGAAATGCTCATACGTGTTCGTCAAGAATTTTATAACCGTCTCGGTTACTGTTTAGCTCAAAACGGGGGTTTATTCGAACATTTGATTTAAGCTCATTGAAGAATTAAGAAGTTTTTTTTAATTTATTACATATCAGAATATTACTTTTATTTAAAAATTGTAGGTATCTTCATTAGAATTCGATTTTATGTTTATTTTCGAAAATTTGTAATGTGTGTGTTTACACAGAGGATTCGTTCTCATTTGCATACAAACGATAGTGAGAGGTCGCCTACGTCCGATCACGGATATGGCACTGTAAGAAGAAGATAAGGACACGAAAATTTTTTTTACTAACATGTTCGAACCACAGCATATGTTCTGAGACCAATTTCACGTTGCCACATCTGAAAAAAAGTAAAGGTTTTATCCGCTTTCAAACTGAAAACTAGAACAATTTCCAGCATTACAATAAAATGTTCAACGAATAGATGGAATTAATTATATCTTGATCTGTTACAACCTCTTGAATTATTATAATTAAAAGCTTCTTATAACTTGTTCTCATGTTATAACAATGCATTTTACAATTAATATAAATATACATGAAAATTGGCGACAATTGTTAGTTAGGCTGGCGTTGTAGGTTTGGGCATGTATTTTCCACTTTACGAGATCCTGTTAGCAAAAAATAAGAATTGAGATATTTGGAAACACATTATTATTAATACACATTAAAATACGACTTATTTCGCATGTTATGTTATCCTGTTAGCGAAGAAGAGTAATACACTGAGTTTATGTATGTATTTTGTCTCTTTCTAACACATTGACGGTAAAACGTATGTTCCCTCGTAATGTTCCCAACACTGTATATCTTTACTGCTTGGGGATAGTTTATTGTTACATGTCTTCTTTCTTTTTTGGAAAAATGTTGAACTTCAACAACTGGATCACAGCCTACATATGTTGACAACATATTAACAACTTTATTGTCAAACCAAGAGATCAGTGATAATTCAACATCATCTACTACTGCTACTTTTTCTATAATGTGGCCACGTCCAAACTTCCTCATATCTTTCTCCTTTGGTACCTTTATATTTGGAACTCTATTTGATCGAACTGTACCCAGTGGCCATATTCCTTGCTTTGTAAGATAAACTTGAAGTGGAATTAACTGTCAAAAAATACCTTAATTTTTGTTACGAGGGTCCGTTTGAGTCATTCTTACAACATTTGAACTAGTACCTAGATCAGGTGCATTTTCAGGTACACTATTACTTTGAGCCCCAGCAAATATATCGTAATCATATGACAACCCACTTAAAACAAAAGCTTTATACCCCCATTTGTTTTTTTTTTCGGATTGTACTGCTTCAAGGATTTTCTGGCTTTGGTTGGTATAATTTGTTCATCTACCGCGAGATATTCTTCTTTAGGAAGAAGATGCATGCGTTCTTTCAGATAATCTAATAGAGAACGGATTCTGAATAGCTTGTCATGACCTGTTTGTCCTGCAGGTATATAACTAAGATTATCAGAAAAATGGATGAAACTTTTTATCTTTTCCCAACGATTACAAGCCATCAAGTTATATATGAAAGGCTGACCCAAATGAGAACTCCAGGAATCTTGTAGAAGGTATATGACCAATAGACATATACATAATTATTCCAAAGAATTGTTCAAACAATTCTTCTGATATTGAAAGTGGTTTATCAGGTTTATTTTGCGTACGATACAAATTGGACTGAAACACAATTTTCTGGCATAGCTCCTCAGTAGAAACGAATTTGAAATACTGAGCAGGTGAAACCAGATTTTCTAATTCAGGAAGCATATTTTTTGAACCCAGCAATTGTAAATTCTCAGGTGGTACCGAAAGATGTGAAGATGTCCAATCTATTGGAGGTTTTTTGTTATTTACCTTTTTCAATTTTTTTTCTCCAACGTTCTAAGAGTGGCAAATCGTCCTCTCTATCAGTTTCTGATATTATGCCTATATCTTCATATCCATAATCTTAATGTTCTGAATCGGTTTCTTCTACAAGCACAACTTTATCGTTTTCCATGTCGTTTTTGGAAAGATTGTCATCGTCACTAATATTTGAATCAGGTATATTTATATAAGTTCGACCGTAAAATCGTGCGGGATCCATACCTATAAAACAAATACTATGTACCTCCAGATGCATAATGTGCCATATATGTCACGTAATAATTTTATAATGTAGTTCCAAAAAACTAAAACTTACCTTCAAAATATTTACGATAAGTTCTTCCTCAAACATGTATTTATTATATAAAAAATTCGTCACTTGTTATTTCTTCAGCTATATCACAAAACAATTTCAAAGTTTCAGTTTATATGAACTGAGTGCACAAGCTTAGTCAGGCAGACAACTAACCTCAAAAAAAAACCACGAAAATAGCGAAACCAAATTGACGGGTAAAGAACGCATCTTCTAAAAGTTATTTGAAATGAGTTTTTTAAATATTATACCTCTGCCTAATAGAGAGCGCTACTTTTATATAAAAATTTAATATGTCCCATTATGCAGTAAGGGGATAAACATACTTACTCTTTTTATGTTTATTTATGGCTGCCAAATAAAATCTGTCAACACGTTGTATATGTACAAATCCGAGTTATTAAATTGACTTTAAAAATACTATACTCCTTGTAGATGAAAAGGATACATAAGTTGTTCTTGATGAGCGATATATTTCGTTTTGTATTCTTGACAGTTTTGTACACTGTTGTCTCTTTTTTTTTGGTAAAAATCGTCCTAAAATATCTATTTTATTTTACACAACAGCAAAATAAATTGATTTACCTACGCATACGCTCAATTGTACGCTTTGAACATAAATTCATTACGGAAAGTCTTGTCAAAGACCTCTTGAATATAAATGCTAAGACGGAAAATTATTATGTCCATCAAATTACGATCTGAAACCACTTCAAAGATGTCTCTGGAATCTTTCATAAAAAAAATGATTATTAAAAGCAGGATCCGTCTCCTATAATCCCTCTTTTGGAAACCACTCTCTCATCCACGTCGAGTATATTTGCGAACGTAATTACCCACCGAATTATCAAGAAAAGTAAATTCATTATAATATTTTGTCAGGGTAAATTACGAAGTTTCGAACTAATTATAAAAAGACAGATTAAGTTTCTGTTTGTTTAACTTGATGAAATAAATGAATGACAAACATTTTATCGCTAGTCAAAAAAGAATGGGAATAATTAAAATAGCACGCATTGCAATGAGTGTTTTTTATGCGACGAAATGAATGATATTGAAAATAAATACAATATCAAAGAGTATTTATATACTGACGGACAAAATTATTGCATATTTTATTTTAGGGTCTTTTTCTTCCTTTTTGTGATTTCGGTTGCTTTATCTGTTACATTAGAGTCTTTTACGTTATTAATAATAAAATTAATTACATATTTGAAGCTTTACAACAGATTCCTGAAGAAATTAGTGAGATGGCCTGTTTTGTACAATAACGTTGAATTAACCCTTTCTGTGACACATGAGGAACAGTCGTCTCGAAAAATATTTAATTGAATATACATACGTATTTTGCAACCAAGTGATGGAATTTAGCACAAAAAAAAATTATCCCCTCCCTTTCTTTATTATGACATGTCCCCGTGGAGGGACAAATCCACTGTACGACTTGCGAAAAAAAATAATGTTTATCAGTTAGAAAATATTTTATTGTTTAGAACGTGAAACTACAAAAATTAAACACATACCTATAAGTATTTAAACACAATGAAATTTTTGGAAACAGTTTCTGCCCTTTAGAAAGCACATATGTACTTTGCTTTTTGTACAAAATACGTTTGTTTTTTCTTTACACCCTTCCAGTTTGCACCTTGAATTATTTTTGTTCTCATCGAATTCTCGAAAGTGCCATAACTATCATGTCTGTATTCTGCTATAGGTCTTGATTCCGTTTTTTGTCGTTTGAATGGTTCTTCAAGATTAACTTTTGAGGGTCTACCTCTTTTCACAGGTGGGCTGGTACAAATTAAATGCTCGGCTACAGATTGTCGAAAAGCCATCAGATCGAGGATCTTCTGTCTTGGAACACCCAAGTGAACAGCTTGACTCTTATATTCCAACCATGAGTTCACTAATGCCAAGTCTACTGCATGTGTAATTAGCTTCACTATCCATTTCCTACATCGAATATAAGATCTGTACATACTCAAGAGAAAATCTTGCTTGTCTACTCCTCCCATACTTGTATTGTACCTATACGTATAATTTCTGGCCTAGTTATATTGACATACTCTTTATTCAGTTTATCCCATCTTTTACATACGTCTTTTTCTTCTATACCGACAACATTTGACCCCAATACAACCTCCCTATTGTCGAACCATTTCGTAACAACAATGTCCCTACTTACGGACTCGACTGAATAACCTCTTCCTTTTTTTTATTTCCTTTTGAGTTGGTAGTTTCAGACCAAAAATACGATTGACTATAATTGTTCCTGCGGCAAATATAGACTTTGCAGCAAGATACTGCATCAGATTGAATGAGCTGAAATAATTATCAAACATCAGAATGTGATTTGGTTCAGTAATACGTTTGGAAAGCTGCATAACTGTAGCTGCGGATGCACCAAAGTTCATGTAAATTGGGTTGATCTCCGTAGTTTTCCCCTGATATATTACGAAGTCATAAACCATACCACTCTCTCCAGCTAGGACGTAAATCTTAAAACCCCACTTCTTGGGCTTATTTTTAAGATATTGTTTCACATCAATATTTCCCTTAAATAGGTCAATTTGTTCGTCGACACAAAGATTCCTCCCTAGTGGAAATTCTTGATACCTTTTCCTTAGTGCGTCATATATACAGCGGACCTTCCATAACCTATCCTTATTGAACTCTTCTCTACTAGTGATATTAAAGAGATGCAGAGTGTTCCGCAACTTAAAAAATCGTTTCAGGGACATATTATTTTTTATTATTTCAATACCATATGACGAGCTCCAGTACAATTTGACTCTAGGAAATTTTAAGTTCCCCATAAGAATATTAATTCCTATACACTTTTTTATCTCTACAAGTGTTGTTGGAGGAAATCTTGGAACATTTTGTTGATTGGCATAAAGATTTGTCATCGTCGCCATTTGTTCAAACAAATTGTCTGGTATGTACCGACTGAAAAAGGGTATAGGAGCAACTGATTCAACGGCAGGCTCTGCTAATGTATTTTGTCTGTGCCATCTGATATCCCTTGTTTGATATTGTGCATCAAGTATCCAGGCAATGTCCTTTTTCATGGTTAGACCACATTCTTTATGAAAATTTTGAAGTTCGTTTATTCTGGATATGGTCAAGTCTATCCATGTATACAACATACTGTGGATTCCAAATTATTGATCCGAAGCTCAAGACACTATTTACATAGGCCATAAATAGAGTTCGTAATGAATGTGAGGTCTTAAAGTCATGACAAGCCCTGATAATAAACCCCAACGCCCGATTAGCTTTTTTTGATATACGAGTATAATTGATATGCTGGTCGAAAATAAATTCCTAGATCTGTTATCTGTGATACCTTTTCTATCTGATGGTTTTCAATAAAATATTGATAATCAAGTATCCATCGTTTTCTAGAGAAAGTGATCGCGAAGCATTTTTTTAAATTCAAGAAAAGAAAGTTTTTTTTGCAATACGCAACAAGTCTATTTAAGTCACTTTGTATCAATTGAGAATCCCCAACATTGTCAACTTTGAGGTACATTTTGAAATCATCCGCATATTTTTTATACTTACAAAATTTGAAACATTGAGATATGTCGTTGTTGTAGATATTAAATAATAAAGGTCCCTAGTGGGATCCTTGAAGTACTCCTGAAGTTATATCACTGAAGGGTGATACATATTTACATATGACTACTGCCTGTGACCTGTTACTTATGTAAGATTTGAACCATCTGAGTAGATTACCATGTACACTGACTGCACCAAGATATGTAATTAATATTTATATCATTATTTGAAATTGTTTTGCTGGAGTTAGGGTTAGGAGGGTTAAAGACTGAACTAAAGTAATTTGAGAAGGTATTGGAGATTAATTGGCCATCAGTAATCAGACTCTTATTACTATCCCTAATGGCATCGATAGTACCAGAATTGCCTTTTTTGGACTTTATAAACTGCCAAATGTGCTTTGGTTTTGTAGTTATTTGAGATTCAATATTATTTATATAATTATCAAAATATAGGTTAAGTAAATACTTTGCCCTACCCCTCAAAAGCTTGAGTGTTAAATAATCCAAGTTATTAGAGTACTTTTTCCATTTAACATGAAATCTTTTCTTTTCTTTAACAACTTTGATGGTGCTTAAACTACACCAATGCGGGAATTTTGACTTATATTTAGGAACATGTTAATAAAATTCTCCAAATGGCAGTAAAACTTATTAGTGCTATCACAAGTATTTAAATTAAGAAATTCACTGTTCCAGTCAATAGAAGATAAATTATTTATAATTGAGTCAAAATTTGCCTTGTTACAATTAAATCCGAATTGATCTTCTGATTGTCGCGTGTGAATTTCAAAAATTTCATGTTAAACTCCAATGTTGTGTGGAAATGATCTTCAGAAACAAGGGGAAACTCACTTTCAATGACATTTTCTATTATAAAATTATTATTCAAGATTAATTCAAGTGTGTTTTTTGATTTATTGGTGGAAGTATTAAATTGATAAAAACTGCAATAAGAAATTGTATCAATGAACAGATTAGAATTAGTATCTGAAAAATGTGAGGGTGTACAGTAATTGTTTATGGGGTCTAGCGACCATTTTATGCAGGGCAAGTTAAAATCACCGCATATTAAAAATGTATCTTCAGGATTATCCTCAATAATAGCATGAAGCTTGGTACAAAACAAGTTCAAAGCAATTGAGTTGCCTAGAGGAATATACATACAGCAAATATTAAATTTGAAATATTGAGAAATGATAGTTACCCACAGATCTTCAGCGTCAGACATCCACTCACCACACACTACACTATGGAAGCTATTTCTCACTCCAATTAGGACTCCTCCTCCTTCTTTATGGGTAGATCCAGAATCCCGGTCGCGTCTGAAGATTGATAAAGAATCATTCAATATTTGGGAAGAAGCAATTGTGTTATTAAGCCAAGTCTCTGTAAAGCATATAATATCTTGGTCATAACTTAAAGAATTTTTAAAAATAGTCGTTATTTTAGATTTTAAACCTCGAACGTTTTGGTAAAAAACCGAGAGAGCCATTGCAAAAACAGTTTATTATAATTAACAGGTAAAAAGAAACAAAAAGTTGATTACAGATTGTTCAAGTCGTGTTCAGAAAAGATTCTCTTTACATGACTCTTATCATCCTTCCGCATAAACAGGCCACCATTTCTAATCCAAACATATTTGAAATGTTTCATCTGTGCTGTTTCTTTCGCCTTTTTGAGTAACGTTTTTAAAGAATTTGTAAGGTGTTCGTTTACGAACAACTGGTTTAAAATCTGATCCACTTTTAGTCCAGGGACCGAGCTGTCAGATTGACGACGCTTTATTTTGGCTGCGGCTATAAAGTCATCTGTTTTCTTTTTATGCAGTAATTGAATAATAATTGATTTATGTTTCTTGGGAACTCGAGAGTTTGTTCTAAAAATAGTATCTATATCATCAGCAGTAATAGGGCATTCAATATGTTCACCTACCTTCTGAATAACATGTAGTACATTTTCATTACTTTTCTCTTCAATTCCTTGTATTTCAACATTTTTAGAACGTAGGTTCTGTTCGAGTGTTTCTACACGAGAAGAGAGGGATTGCACTTCTTTTTTCAGTAGGGCGCTTTCTTTTGATAACCCTTCGATTGAATCCAGCATCTCGTTCATTTTATTAATTAGAGCTTCAAAATCAGATACTTTGTCGCTGCAGAAATTGACTGACTTCAGCTAGCACTTCATTGTGTTGTTTGTTTAGGTCGTTCATAGCTAACTGAATACTCTTAACAATCTTTAAAGTACATTTTGATGTAGATTCTTCCCCAGATACATCACTATCATCATTAACCATATCGTTGTTAAGCGCCAGTAACGATGTTCTTTTGCTTTCGCCAGTGGATCTGCATACATATCAATACCATGCAGCACCATAAACTTGATAGCCTGAAACCTCCTGCCTGCTCAAACCCACGCACTTGCCGTGAAAGGATTTCGAACACCAACCAGCATATTTCAGCCCGGGCGTTTTATTATTAATCGAGGTTGAAAATTTGCTACAGACCACCATTCTGGCTCACAGACTAATGTTATAATGCAGGCAACGAGTTTTTTCACTGGAAGCAATTAACTATTTTATGAGTATAAACCGTTTGAAAATTGAATAAATCAAATTTCACGTAAAGCTTGCATTGATATCATTTCACAAAGTAGTTGAAATGTAACAATCAAATTGTAGCCAACGGTACGTTAAAAAAACGAAATTTTTCGACCAAAAATTACGACAAAACTAAGCAAGTAACTCGGAGCGACAAACACACGTCTAGTCAAGACTAGCCTTGACCGAATGACTATTATTTGTGACTATTATACATCATTACTTAATAAGCTAAAGAAAGAAATTACAAAAAAACGACTGCATTTGAAAAAGAAAAAAGTACTTTTCCAACAGGACAACGTCCCAGCTTACACTTCAGCTATCGCCATGGCTAAAATTGACGAATTGCACTTTGAGTTTGTTGGCTATGCTCCGTATTCTCCAGATTTGCGACCCATTGACTTTTTCAAGTAACCTATCCAAAAAATGTGGCTTGGAGGACAGATATTTTCATCGAACCAGGAAGTGAAAACTTACGCATAGTGTAGAGAAAGACGGAAACTATTATTTGAAAGGCTTAAAAAAGTTGAAGCATCCCTGGCAAAATGTAGTTGGCTATGTTGAAAAATAAAACTAAATTTGTTAGGTGGAAAATTTTTTAGGTATACGGCTATTCTATTTAATTACTTGCTCCTTTACTTACTTTTCTACCTTGTTGTCATATGATAATTTAATTCCTAGCTATTTAATATCCCATCACCTGTTCTATAGTCCGCATTGCCTCTTATTGGTTATTTAGAGATTACTTCTAGAGCTTTTGTTTTTTCTGCTGAGATTTTTACATTAAATTCCTTATCCGTTATGTTGTTCGGATGTAGTAATTTCTGTATGTCGTCTTCATTTTCAGTTATCAGGGCCATGTCATCAGCAGACTACATAATCTATAAGATAAAATTTATCGTCTGAAAGCACACGCGCGAATGTTTTTTTACAAAATCCCTTGAATGCAAACCAACAAAGCCGGGTATTATCCTTCAAATTTGTCTAAATTTGTGTGAGCAGTTCATACATACAGTTCTATAATTAATCGTTGTGCTAAATGTAGGAATAACTCTTTTTAGCCGAGAGAGAATCCGACGATTTCGCGAATAAAGCTGTAATTAAAAGTTCGTAAGCCCAACGGCGGTAACGCAATCTGTTGTTTTTTCCTTTTTGTATTGTTTGGCAAAAAGAGGCCTCGCGGAAAGAGATTAATGTCTACTGTATTTCCATTTGGCTGAATGTATAGCTGTGCTATATCATCTAAGTATAGCCTATGTTTGTTTTCGATTTATAAATTATCCATTGCAAAATGAGTGCACAAAAATGAATTCCTCCCCGAGTTGATAATAAAATAAGAACTATTCGGGTAAAACCAAAATTAATTTAGTGAATACTATTAATACCTGCTAATGGCATCAAGAAATTTTGTTACGTTGAGAATTTGCACTAGCATTGTTCATCACTTGGCCTAAGTTTTTAGTTGAATATTGCTACCTTACCTTAGTTTATTTACAAATATTCGTTACTATTACCAGCTTAGCTTCTGTTATTGGATTTATGCTTTTAGATTAGAACTTGTCTTTCTTGTTTTGTCATTTAATATAATTTACGAGTATATTATTAGTTGTTTCGAGAATACCTACAAGTAATTGGGACATTTTATTCTGAAAGAATATTAGGGCGGCTATGTTTCCTTTAAATTCTGATGATAAAATTCCGCTTTGGAATAAAAGTATCATCTCACCATAAATTCTACCTTATTTGTTTGAGAGCTTATATTATTGTAACAATGTGTACCTGCCTGTAGTTTCTGATGGTTATGAAAGGAAGTATAAACCGTTCGTTTTTCCATTTTAATTTTGTTTTAGTGATATTTCTTTGGAATTATGGACTATTTTTGAGCAACTCAGTGTGTTTTGTTTACATTCGAAAACTGGTGGTTCGTCATACGTCAAGTAAAATGACAAGAACATAGAGACAGTTATTGTTTTGTCTATGGACAACAAGTTTGTTCTTTGATTAATAGTTTAGGTACGTTCGTTGTTTCAGCGCTACTGGTGTTAGTTTAGCGATCAGTCGGGGATTGTTTGTTGATGGGGTTGAATATTTCGCTTTTAATAATAGGTCATTGGAAGTCGCGTTGTAACGCACTGTTCGGGTATAACCTGATGTAAATATTTCATGTTTAAAAGATGTGAATGTCAAATCGCGCACGGGCGACAGTTTAGTTGACTTTGTATTAATGTAAATTTTGGGTGATTTTGAATGGGATTCGAATTCATATTACTGTATTAGACGATGTCTGATATTAGATTTAGGGTAGGGAATGCGTTGTTATCTGTTCATTTTGGGAACCGTACTTGGCATTGATATTGATGGTTGACGTGCTTCCGGCTAGAACAGGTGGTTTGTGACACTTACTGGTGGTGGTTCGCTAGAAAAGTCACGTGCGTCGTGGGTTAAAAATAATTTGAAGTTTTGGGAAATTACTTTCCACCCTCCGAATGGGGGATTTTGGTCAAATTGACCCAAGGTGATGTTTGGTTGGACTTTGATTGTGCTGGTTTTGTTGGGAACCAAACACTTTACCGTTGATACACGGGATATTCGCGCACACTCCACAAATTCGTCGAGATCGGCTATTTTGGCTATCAGAAAATCAAAGGTACCGAATCTTCAGGTATACTGGACTAGTATAGACGATATATACTCACCGAAGATCGCCGTTGTTTGGACTGGTAGAGGCCACACCGATATGAAGAAGATAAACCGTGGGGATGGAGACACTTCGTTTTTTTATGGATTTTTTTGGACGGCTGGATCCCGAAGCTCCGCATCTGATGGGGATGGACAGTAGTCGCCGCTGATAGAATTAAGTATATGGAGCTGATTTTTTTTTTGTAAATTGTTCAAGTAACGTTTTGTATATTTTTCATGACCAAGTAATGACATTTTCTTTCTCTTATATTATTTTATATATATATATATATATATATATATATATATATATATATATATATATGGTTCAAATAAATAACCTTTGATATATAGTACAGGGGATAATGGGGTTAATTTTTTGTATATATAATGTTCAAGTAAATTTTTGACATCTAGAATTGGAGTTAATGGGTTTATTTTTTTGTACAAACATTAGTTAAGAAATTTGTGACATTTGGGATAGGGCATAATTGGTTTTCACATGTTTGTACATTGATTTAGAAGTTTTTGATATTTGGGACAGGGCATAATTGGTTTTCACATGTTTTGTACATTGAATTAGAAGTTTCTGATATTTGGGATAGGGAATAATTGCCTTTCGCATATTTGTATATTGATTAAGAAATTTCTGACATTTTAGCTATGGGATTCGGGTGAATCCTAAAGTTTATGGCATAATGGTAAGTTGGTACCACGTATGGAGCTCGATACGAATTACCAAATTATTGTAATTTCAATATGTATTCATTTACAACTAGCGACTAAGGTTGAATAACTGTCGTTGGTGTTACTCTAGTGAGTCACAATCATTTTAATTGGTAGTATATTTACTTCCGTTATATGATAATGTAACGACTTATGTAGCTGTCACCAGTGTAATGACTTGTTTCTTTGCTAGCCGTTCTCACCAGTGTAATAATGTGGTAGTTCCTTTGTGCTAAAATTTCGTTGGGTCACCGCTGTCAGACGGTGTAGTGAATTCGTTTATTTATTATATTTTTTTTCCTTTTTTCTCCTTCCAAGATCGTTGCAGCGTGCTGTCACTCGTGCCTTGCGGCACAAAAAATTGTAGAACCAGGAATTCTCCCTGTGGGATTACCTCGAGGGAGGGGGTTGTTCCAGGCTCGAGCGGCCAAAGACGTCGTGGGGCCCCTTGGGCTTATACAGTGTGCCAAGCCCGAGTTCGTAGTGCAGAGTTAGCCGGTCCGTCCTACTTGACGGGTAGGGGGGGGGGTGAGGAGTGAGGTTGTGGAGATAAAATTGAAAGGTTAAAACATATATAAACATATGTTACAAAGAAAAACAAAACTGTGTCAAATAAACCTCGAAAAATAATAGATTAAGATATGACTGACGTGACCCCTAGTATAGGATAAATGTCTATCACAATTCTTTAACCTAGGATTAACTATAATCTCTAGTATAATGTAAATATCTCGCAAGTACACAATGTAAATATCTCTGGAATAGGATTAATTATAAATCTCAAGTGCAATGTAAATATCTCTACGCAATTATCAAAAATGTTAACCTAGGATTAACTATAATCCTTAGTATAACGTAAATAGCTCTAAAATAGGGTTAAATAAAATCTCGAGTACAGCGGAAAAATCTCGAGTACAGCGGAAAAATCTCTAAGATAGAATTGAGTACAATCGCAAGTAAAAACGTAAATATCTCTACGCAGTTATCAAAAACAAAAATAGTCAGATGAAAAAGGAACACTATGCACCTTCAGAAAAAGGGGTCCCTGAATATAACTAAATAAGCTGCCTCTACAATTTTAGGCCTTAACAGTAGATGAGGGGCGCTGATGTATAAGGAACACTCGATATGACTGAAATTCACTGTAGGGTCCCTTAACTATCTTGGGATACCCGGTTAAGTTAAAGAAAAATATAATAACGCAATCCAATACCCAATATAATAAATGAATTGTACTTTTAAAAACTTACGTTTTGGAAATCCCACTAGTCACATAAATTTTCACACTATTACTTCTTGAGGGTGAAGGTCCGTCAATACTCAGACTCGCCTCACCAGGGGAGAGATATCACCTATCTCTCACTGACTGCCTAACTGTCCCCAATTTTTTTGATATTTATTTCTAGAGTTCACCTTCAATGAAGGTTAATTATTCATATTTGTTTATGTTTGTGGTCAACAAAACCTGACCTGCTCATAATCTAATATGTTTGGATAACCTTGTTTTGTTTGTGTTTTTTACTTTAGTTGAGGTCGAGAATTTAATAACTATTTTGAATTAAAAAAGAAATTATCTATATAGGGTGTTTTTAGAATTTGTGTCATATCTTGTGTTTATTACATCACTTCCCCCCTTGTAAAAGTGTTGTGACGTTTCAGGTCCAACACCTTTTTTATACCTTACCTAATACATTAACATTGATTGTTTCGAGTACCTTACCGTGAACTTTGTACCGTTTATAGTTTGCTTTTACGTATTGCGCACTTGACCTCACTCGCGTTTCGGTTTAACTGTTTTGACCCTGACCTAGGTCACGATTATTTACACTCGCGACACTGCTGCTTAGTAGATCGTTCATGGAGTGATTTCTCTCCGTCCAGTGTTGCGATCTGGGTGGCTCGTCTCTTGATGCTGTATCTGCTCCATTTCTATCGCCTCTTTGTCTTGTTTCTGGGTTCTGCTGTGGGAATGTATTACCCGTGCCGTAAGGGAATCCCATATGCTGCATAACATCGCTATCCCACATCCTACAGTCTGCTGGATGCGAATTGCGTTTAGTATCGTGTCTACTATGTATTTTAGTAGTTGGTATGTGCAGTATATACCAATTATACCGCTTATTATTGAACCTATCTCCGTGAACCATTCCCAAGTATGTTTTAGGGTTGATTCGGCTAGGTTTTTGATTTCCTGGAAAATATCTTACACTATGTATTCTTGGCTGCTGCTTCTCTTTTTATTTCTTGAGAATGTCTCTCTTTGTTAGGCGTCGTCTATGTATTGCATGCATACGTGACATTTGTATGCTTGCTCTATTTATGAGATCGACATTCTGGGGTAGAATTGGCATCGTCGGTTGAAGGTTTTGGTTTTCTTCAAGGCAATGGCAATTCTCGGGTGCTCTGTTCGCTATATTATGATAGTAGGTTTCTCTTTTGTAGTGGTAAAGCGAAACCTTTGTCTTCTTCTTCTATGTCTTAAACTTTTTCTTTGGTTTCGGTTGATTGTTGATACAATTATATTGCTTTGTATCTGTGCGTGGCTCGGCTTCTTCTTCTTCTGCTGCTTGGTCGACTACGGATGTGTGGCTATGCATCCCGCAGAAAAACATGAGTCTGGTTACAACTACTAGGCATGACCATACTGGTCGCCGTTTGGTTTCGTTGCTCTGGATAACTGGAATGTTCGTGCTTTCCCTGGCATACGTCATCTCGGGCTCCGGGCACTTTTGAACGTCTTTTGGGGAGATCACTGTAATGTTTGTATTGGGGTTTGAACAGTCTGGAGCAATTAGCGTAATTGCTGTTTGAAGCCCGCACATAACGAATGTTACCCAGGTCAGAAAACGATCTGTCGTTTTATTGTCGCGCACTTATTATACCTTTACAATTATTTGAACAATTACATTTGTTAACATTCATCATTTACATAATAATTATTTAATACAGTTATTTATTTTTTCCTTCGGAAAAAATTATGTTTTATTTTTCCCATGTTAACGCCACATTTGCGTTTGTTCTTTTGTTTATTTTTCTCAATTGACCGAACTGTACAATCATTTAGGACTGTCAATTGAGTTTTCTGTGTAAGATTATTTCTTAAATTTCTAGTTGGTTACTACAATGTAACTTATGTGGTCACCTTGTAGTTATTGAAATTAAATCTTTTTGAACTTACTTTGAGTTGACCTTGCAACGGTGCAAAAATTATTTTTTAATATTGATTACCTAAAATGACCTTGCATTTGTCGATGTGTTATGAGTAGTAACGTAATTACTGCAATTTTCTTTCTGTTTATCTAAGTCGACAATAACATAATATATTTATTGTATGAATTATGAAATAATGACTAAATCTGTGTCTCTAATCTGATTTACCTATCTTAAAACCTATCGTAAATTGTTTATATATATATATATATATATATATATATATATATATATATATATATATATATATATATATATATATATATATATCTTTTTCCTAGACCCATTCAATTAATTTTTTTACAATGGTACGATTCGTTTGTTTCAATTATCGTTGTTGTCCTATTTTATCACATACTTGATTATTATTTAACTTACTTTGTAGACAATATAAAACTAATTATTTGCAACTTACGTAAAAAAATAGAATTGGTATATACAATTTGATTGTGACGTTTTGTGTTACGCTATTTTATCTTGGGGTTAATCCTCTACCAATTTTAAAGCTACTTTCTACAATATCTATTTACGACTTGATTTTGATTTGGGACTAAATGTTGGATTTACTAGTTTTAGTTATTCATTTCTTACTGTTAGCCTGTGTCTCTGTAGTTTTTTTTCCTCTTTGTTACTTATGTTTATTGTGTCACCTGTAATTCTTATTTCATCTTATCTTCATTGTATCTGGTTCCTTTGAACCTTATATGCTCCGTAATCCCTGTTTGGCGTACTCCTTGATTCTATTTATTTTTTTCTTTGGCTACTGCGGCCGCTATAATTTCTGTAATTCAACTGTCGCGTGTTTTCCTAACACGTCTTCTAGTCCCTATGCCTTGGCACTTTCTGCCACTGCATTATTTTACCTATTCTTATGGCGTACTTCTTCTGGCACGTCTTATCCTCATATACCTTGGCGCTTTTGGCCACTGTATTCTTCCATATAATTTCTATAATTCCACTGTTACGTGTCTTTCGCACGTCATTCTTCTCTATGCTTTGGCACTTTCTGCCACTGCATTATTTTATCTATCCTTATGGCGTGCATCTTTTGGACGTCTTATCCTCATATACCTTGGCGCTTTTGGCCACTGTATTCTTCCATATAATTTCTATAACTCTACTGTTACGTGTCTTTCGCACGTCATTATTTTCTATGCTTTGGCACTTTCTGCCACTGCATTATTTTAACTATCCTTATGGCGTGCATCTTTTGGCACGTCTTATCCTCATATACCTTGGCGCTTTTGGCCACTGTATTCTTCCATATAATTTCTATAACTCTACTGTTACGTGTCTTTCGTACGTCATACTTCTCTATGCTTTGGCACTTTCTGCCACTGCATCATTTCCCATATCGTACTCATTCGGCACGATTATTTTTTTCCACTTTGGCAACTCTTGGCCACTGAAATCTTCTATATATTGTCGGAGCCTAATAGTATACAATAAACAACCTTATGAAAACGTCTCTCTTTGCCATGCATACCACTGAATTATCCTCAGTAGCCTTCCAGACACAGCTTCATGTGCTTTAGCAATTTCCCAAATTCATTGGCTTCCGGTGAGTGTGTTGTACATCTAGTATTTTCCACTGTAATTAGCCCAGAACAAAATCGTCATACCCTAATTGAATTTAGTATTTATGTATCATATACTAATTTAATTTACTAGTTAGCATTTAATGCATGAATATTTCCCTAACAACTTTTTCCTTAAATCATTAATTTCTTCTAAATTAGCTAATGTCTAGTTTATTTATGAAATCGAATGGATAGTTTAGTTGACAATAGTTCGTTCGTCAATCAAAGTAAAACACAATTTCCCGTGAACAATTTCAATTTGTCAAACGTGATGCTATCCTCCGTACTATATTTTATATTGATATTCTAGTATTTTGCGAAAGCTTGTTGCTGACTTCGCGCATTTTTCCTTGCATATTTGCTGTTGAAATTCATACGTTGCCTAAATGCTTTTTACTTTTGTTTATGTATTTAAAAATAGATTTATTTTCAACGTATGTTGGCAATTGTTTTAAAAAAATGTTTTCGCGATATAATTATGAACTAAGTACCTATGAAAAAATAAATGATTAAGCGAATATACCTGTTTTATATATCTGGATGAAACTTATACTACTTTGATTATATATGAATGTTGCAATATTTATTTCGTGATATAAATACGAACTGAATAACTTATGACATTAAAAATAAATGGTTTTAGCGAATGTAACTATCCTACTTATATAGACGAAATTTATTATGTGTTAATTAATCTTAATTGAACTTAATTATCTACTCCTACCCTTTTGTTGCTTCTATGATGCCTGAAATGGATAGTATAGAAGGGGAAAAAAAGGATTATTTCTAGGACTTCCCCTCTTGTAACTCCCTGTCGTACAGACTCAGGATCTGGAACATCGCTATCACCAGTGTAATAAATGGATCGGTATTATCCATATTATTACGGTGAACCAATGATCAACTCAGCCGATGTTGCCGAGTAGGATTGTTTTTCGACCTTCTCTGGTCTAGATCCAGTGTGTTTTGTGTCGGCAGTGACACCTCGTGCAGGATGCGGCTCTTCACCACGCACACTAGTCTTGATCTAGCAGAAGCTGTGGTCCCGAAGGCTCTATGTTGCGCTATACTAGACCCTGGTGGTGAACCATCGTTTTCCCTCCTGGGTATGGCTGCTGAACCGCTCGTGGGGTGTGGTTCCAGTCAACCGGTATTACCTCTCAGAGAGAAAATGGTTTTATGCCACCGCTGTCACCAGTGTAATGACTTATGTAGCTGTCACCAGTGTAATGACTTGTTTCTTTGCTAGCCGTTCTCACCAGTGTAATAATCTGGTAGTTCCTTTGTGCTAAAATTTCGTTGGGTCACCGCTGTCAGACGGTGTAGTGAATTCGTTTATTTATTATATTTTTTTTTCCTTTTTTCTCCTTCCAAGATCGTTGCAGCGTGCTGTCACCCGTGCCTTGCGGCACAAAAAATTGTAGAACCAGGAATTCTCCCTGTGGGATTACCTCGAGGGAGGGTGTTGTTCCAGGCTCGAGCGGTCAAAGACGTCGTGGGGTCCCTTGGGCTTATACAGTGTGCCAAGCCCGAGTTCGTAGTGCAGGGTTAGCCGGTCCGTCCTACTTGACGGGTAGGGGGGGTGAGGAGTGAGGTTGTGGAGATAAAATTGAAAGGTTAGAACATATATAAACATATATTACAAAGAAAAACAAAACTGTGTCAAATAAACCTCGAAAAATAATAGATTAAGATATGACTGACTGTGACCCCTAGTATAGGATAAATGTCTATCACAATTCTTTAACCTAGGATTAACTATAATCTCTAGTATAATGTAATTATCTCGCAAGTACACAATGTAAATATCTCTGGAATAGGATTAATTATAAATCTCAAGTGCAATGTAAATATCTCTACGCAATTATCAAAAATGTTAACCTAGGATTAACTATAATCCTTAGTATAACGTTAATATCTCTAAAATAGGGTTAAATAAAATCTCGAGTACAGCGGAAAAATCTCTAAGATAGAATTGAGTACAATCGCAAGTAAAAACGTAAATATCTCTACGCAGTTATCAAAAACAAAAATAGTCAGATGAAAAAGGAACACTATGCACCTTCAGAAAAAGGGGTCCCTGAATATAACTAAATAAGCTGCCTCTACAATTTTAGGCCTTAACAGTAGATGAGGGGCGCTGATGTATAAGGAACACTCGATATGACTGAAATTCACTGTAGGGTCCCTTAACTATCTTGGGATACCCGGTTAAGTCAAAGAAAAATATAATAACGCAATCCAATACCCAATATAATAAATGAATTGTACTTTTAAAAACTTACGTTTTGGAAATCCCACTAGTCACATAAATTTTCACACTATTACTTCTTGAGGGTGAAGGTCCGTCAATACTCAGACTCGCCTCACCAGGGGAGAGATATCACCTATCTCTCACTGACTGCCTAACTGTCCCCAATTTTTTTGATATTTATTTCTAGAGTTCACCTTCAATGAAGGTTAATTATTCATATTTGTTTATGTTTGTGGTCAACAAAACCTGACCTGCTCATAATCTAATATGTTTGGATAACCTTGTTTTGTTTGTGTTTTTCACTTTAGTTGAGGTCGAGAATTTAATAACTATTTTGAATTAAAAAAGAAATTATCTATATAGGGTGTTTTTAGAATTTGTGTCATATCTTGTGTTTATTACAATAAGTAATCATACACTTATGAAAATATTGTAAGCCCCTCAGGCGTATGATTGTATTTCAGACACCTACTGATTTTATATCTAAATTGTCATATTAATTAATATGTATCATTAACCTTTTTTTTATCAACCATTGAAACTTAAGGTATTAGATAAAACTTTGCCTAAATTTTGTATTCACTAACTCATTGCATTTAGTTTGGACTTTGTCAACTAGCGTAGCTCATTATTCTTTTGGTTAACTTATATTTCAATTTATATTAGATAACTTTTATAACTATCACCCGTATTTTTTAATTTGGCCCTCGGGCAATATGGTGATTTATAAATGTGTTTTGACAACTACTCTTTAGCTTAAACCTTACAATGTATTAAAAGTTTATTGATATCCGGACTCCTGAATAAATCTGTGCTAACTGTCTGAGGTCTTTGATTGACTGAACCTGATTTTGGTAGTTTAGTTGGGTACAGGTATAGATAAACTGGGTACGTCATTGGGATATATTGGACTACCTGGCGCTCGTATTGAATCATCCTCATATTAAGCCCACTCCCTTCTTCGGCATTGAGCAGCCGGTGACGAAACCCAATTGCGACTAGCAAGAGGCGTTGTAGGTGAGTTCGGTAAGTTGTTGTGGTACTGCACAGTGGTTATTGCATTTTGTGACTGACATCTGTCGTATGGGTACGTCGCAGTTGGTCATCCCTCGAGGAACAACGGTGGTCTGTTATTTTGGCAATACATCGTTACCTTTGGGGTTGCATAAGACTCTTACAATTTTTGTACTTTTCTCATTATTCTGATTGTTTTGGATGTTGAATTTATAATTATGTATTTAGTACAGTTGGTTTCGTGTTGGAATTTTTAGAAAATTGAGCATTGAAAATAAAAAAAACGTCCGAATAGGAAATTTTGTGGTAAATCTTATGATACGGTAGTATAACATGATATTATATAAGATCTAAATAAACAACAAAGGATGTGACTTTGTCCTAGCAACATGGAGAATGGAAATTAAGGTACAAAGGAATAAAATTAAGTACAAGAAGATAGGTTTACATAAACTGAAACAAAAAATATTTCGACCTACATGTATCTTCTAACCAATAGAGATATACAGAAGGAAGAAGGGAAATTCCATATTTAATTTTTTTGGGAAAAATGTGACATACTATTTAGAAACAAAAGAAGATAAATAGTAAAATATAATATCGAAGACTTCTGAGAATGTGTTAAAATGGGGAAGAAAGAGAAATTTAGTTAAGGCAGCTGCTGAAAGGGCCAAAACATTCAAATGGGAAGAATTCGGAATAGAAATTAACGAAGTGTGTGCGATTATTAGAAATAGTAATGTGAATGCATTAGAGGAATTAAAAGAACTATGAGAAGTGGCAAAATGGGCTAATTATTATGAAAACAAATTGGCAACTAAGGAAGGAAAAATGGAAAATGACGAGAGAAAGAGAGAGAAAACGGATGAAAATGATGGAATTGAATTATGAAAAACTCTAGGAACAATGTTTTCTAAAAATAATGAGCGAATCATGGATAACAGAAAAAAAAGAATGATAATAAAATATTAAATTACCGATATAAGACAAGGGCGCATAATATGGCGTAGATACTATGGAGAGGTATGCTTTTTATCAATATATTTCAAATTGTATATGAGAATAATTGAAAGAAAATAAAAAAACACTTATTGTAA
This sequence comes from Galeruca laticollis, assembly GCA_963921935.1. Lineage (NCBI taxonomy): Eukaryota > Metazoa > Arthropoda > Insecta > Coleoptera > Chrysomelidae > Galeruca > Galeruca laticollis. The sequence continues at coordinate 39,188,981 of OY998175.1, read as the reverse complement.
GAAGAAGCAGCCTATAGAACAGGGGAGCAAACAAAAGACATTAACAACCATATCCCAAGCAACATATAGAAAGAAGTGAAGACCACGGAAAATAACTACATATTTGTAACTCTCATAGATCTAAGAGGGCTATTTGATAGAGTGAAATGAGATAATTTGGGGAAAACTAGAACAGGAAAAAAGGAGTTGTAACTTTATTTGTTCCGTAGTGTACCTTTGGTATAGTTTTATTTGTTTTTTTTATCCTCATAATCTATTGTGTACCTCATTTATATACTCATTTTTACAATTCATAATATTCCTCTATTAGAAAACTTCACTTGATATCTGTATTATATCATCATTACAACAAAATAGCTTGTTGTAATTAGTAATGTTATTCGAACTTAGGGCGTTCATTTAATTTGCTACTTTCCCATCTGTGTATGAGATTCTGAGCATTCTTTTGTAGGCCCACATTTCAAAAGCATCCATTCTTTTTAGATTGTCCATTTTTAGAGTACAGGTCTCATAGGCATATATGGCAATAGGAAAGATCAAGGAGTTTAATAATTCCAGTTTGTTGCGTTGAAATATAGCAGGGTCTTTCCATATTCAAGTTAGTTTTATCAAGGTACGTTCTATGGCCAGTCTGCATTTGATTTCTTCGTCACAACCGCCTTAGTTTGTAATAATTATCCTAAGTAATTAAATTTTTCAGTCACTCCAAAGTCATCGATCTGTCTATGTCTAACATTGGTAGGGTTGAGGTATATTATCATAATTTGCGTCTTCTTTTTGCAAGACCATGTTCTCTGCTGATTCCGTCCAACTTTCTCATGATTTCCGTGAGCTCTTCTGAACAAGGTGGTATCAAGATGTCGTCTGGTTATTAATTCTTGCTCCTCATTTGGTTAGTCCCCCTCACCAACCTTGTAGAACTTTTCTCATTATATACTCTCCGTATATATTGAAAACTATACAGCTCTGTCTTACACCGTCTTACAATTTGGACTAAAAGGCTTGGATAGCATGATGTTGATTTTCACCTTCCCGCAGCTATTGTAAAGATTCTTAAGCAAAATAATCATATGTTTTGGTACTCCCATGTGTTCCAAGATAAGCCACAATTTCTTGCACTCACACAGTCAAATGCCTTGCTGTAGTCGACAGAACACAAATAAGTTTTTACATTTAATTCATATGCTTTTTCTCTTATATGTCTTGCATTCAGGATTTGTTTCCTTGTTATTTCCTGGCATGAATCAATCCTGTCTGTTCGTCGGGAACCTGTGGAAGAAAAAACTGTTTTAAACGGTTGTTTATGATATGAAGCAGAATTTTGCTTGCATGTGACATAACCCTATTGTTATGTAGTTACTACAGTCTGTAGTACATCAAAATAATTAAAGCTTTAATAGATTCCTAAAAACAACCATAATATTTCTTTTGAAACTAACAATTCTGGAAAATAGCAGACAAAAAACTGTATACATGCTCAAATATGGCTGTGGGAGGGGTACTACCCCATCACTTCTTATTTTCTTTTTTGTTTTCTGTTTGTCCGCATTTGGTTCTCTCCATTTCCCTTATTTCCTTCTACCACTACTAGGTGTCCTGCTTCGGACACATTCTGTTGGACGACGCTGACCATGTTTTCTTTTTTTCTTCGTTTCTTTAACACATTGATTCACTTTTAATGACTCTTGTTATTGTTGTCCTAATTTAATTTAAATTTTTAATTTTTTGTTTGACGTTTTACATAAACATGTAATTTTGTCATTACTATTTTTATTAATATTTCCCTACAGTACTATTCCCTTATTGCCTACTGACATACGTTTGATTCTGCTGGAGGCCACTGACATGTGACAGCTTTCCTTTTATTATACTTTCCATATGGATTGTTGTGAACATTTCAGGTAATTCGATATATTGTGTATGTCTTATCGTTTTCTGTCTTGATACCATTTACAATCCTCATGATGACTCAGTGAGCCAAAACTAGTTGCCCCTTCATCTTTTATCAATATATGGTGTAGTACTGATTTTGAGTTTTACTGACTGCTATTTACCTACAGACTACATTTATGATGGATAGTATTTTTCAGAGTTCTTTTTGCTTCCCAAAGCTCACTCCCTTCTATTTTTGGGATTTCAGTTGTTATTCCGTCTTCCCCTGGACAATTTTTGCTTTTCATTTGTTTTTAGGCCATTTCTAATTCGTTTTGAGTTTTTTCTGGAATTTCCTCGGAACCTATGTTTAAAATTTGTCTTTTTTCTTTGATTGAATTTGAAGTCGAGTAAAGGTCGGTATAAAATTGTTCTACTCTCGCTGTATCCTTTTTTTCTGTGGTAAGCTTTCCCTATTTATCTCGCAATTTTGTTATTTTAGCTTTTCCTTGTGACAATTTGGATTTCTTCTATGGTGTTTTTGATTAATTTTATATTGTATTTTCTAACATCTTTTTTTATTTTATTTGTTAACTCTTTTATGCTCCTGCGAGCTTCTTTCTGTAATTCTCCTTTCCTCGATAAGTTTTAATGTATTGTGACTGAAACCTAATAATGGTCACTGTCAATTTTTCGTGCCCACTCTCCTTACTCTCGTGTCTACGACATTTTTTTTTGTATAATTTTCTAATTAATAAATCATAATCGATAACTTGTTTTTTGTTTACACTTTTAATTTCTCTGGTATATTCCATACATTTTCTCCATGTTGTCCTATTATATTTGGGATATATTCTACCTATTCTATTCTTCCCGGAATGAAACATTTTTATAGAATCCCGTTTGTTTTGAAATGCATCAAGTTCAAATATCCCAAGATTTTTTTTAAGTTTATGTCCTCAATCTTGATCGGTTTAATGACACATATATGTTTCTTGACATCGATCTCAATCCTCCTTCTGTTTGTACATACTTGTACGGGCGTGATCGTGTAACAAAGGACCCTTTGTATTCCTCCATCCGAAAATTCCGATGGAAACCTCCAAACACCCATGTGTATATTTCACTTTGCATGCAATGGGGACGATTCGGTGCCACACAACAAATAGAATTTGGTTAACCAACAGTAAAAAAAGGAAACCCTATAAAAACATATTAGTCGTTGGTTTGCTTGACTCCGTTTTTTTTTTTGTAATTGCTGCTGATGCCGATGAATATATGGCCTTCATGAGTAATATTGATAGATCACAATAACAAGAACCGGCAATGTATTTCGGAAACAGCTGATTAAAATATTTTAGAAAAATAAAAAAGACGCTCGTTGAATTTATACCCCTTCGGTTGAACAGGAAACCATTATCAGACAACAAATTGGGATCGGTCCTTGAGATAACTTAAGTCCGGCACCATCTTTATTAGAGATTAATTAGATAGTGAATAGATGTTGTTCATTTGTTGGTGATATCCGGACCTGCCTGTTGACGCGATTAGAAAAGTTAGGACAGTTGTTTTATTGCATGATTTCAGCGTAGATAAAAAAAATGCAGAAAAAAGAGGAGCATTTCAAATGTACAGGGTATGTTAAATTAGCTTACCCGGGGTGATGTGGAAATGTGTATGTGACTGAGACGGCACATCGGTATTTATGTATAGCCAATTTAAAAAATAATAATACATAATTTATAGTTGAAAATGTTATTCAATGCCACAAAAACTATTATTTGGTGAAAAAAAATTTGCTTTGCTTCGCTTCTAGTCCAGGAAATACATAATTTGAGATTGCAAAATTCAATGTAGGTCTGGACATAAGCTGGTTTTGTGTTTCCCGGGTCGCTGAGATTTTCAACCTCCCTCCTAAAATTAAACCCCCGCAAGCCCCACCCCCCATTTCGAAAAAAAAATAGTTTTTTGGAAAGAAACCGTTATTTTGTGCATGTTAGACGAAACTACTAAGAAATTTGGAAAGTAGACTAAATTTGCGACAATATCATATGATATTTTGACGTAGGGCGAACACGTAGGGCTTTGCGCGTCTCAGAACATCCACCACTGTGCCGAACTCGTCCGGTTTATCAGAAATAATGCTAACAGATATTCATTACAAGTTTAATAAAACTACCAACTAAATTTTATAAACTTGGAACATCAATCTGTTTGCATTATTTAAGAAAATATTTTTTTCCTTCGGAACTATGCGGAACGCGAAATTTTTACAAGAGTAACAAAATTAAGATAATTAATCATTAACCATATTACCGCCCCTAAGAAACTTTTGTCAATGTATGGTGGTGGTTGTAACCCTTCTACAATTTCTTTTCGCTGGTTGAAGCTACTCCGTTTTTTGAATTTCTTTTTTTTATTAAATGAACGGTAATCATTCCGTCCGTCTTAAGACCAAGTCCATGCAAGAACATTGTATTTGCATATCAGCAGGTCTTCTATTATATTATCAACAGATTCTCTTTGATTATTTTTTGTCAAAAAATATTGAATATAGTAATTTATTTTTGAAGATAATACCTCTTCTACCCTAGTTTTAACTCTGTGTTGATCAATATGGGAATTCAGAAAAGTCTTCTTTCGCTAAAAGTCATTTCCCAAAATAAAGCTCTTATGTTATTTCTTTCCAAGTCACCAATTTCTTTAGAATACTTTTTACGGCATTAATCAGTACAGGGAAGTAGTAAAGGATATTTTTCATTACTGTTTACATGTTTTTTTAACATTGGGGTTTGTTTATAATATCATCCAAAATTTCTTTACAAATGTATAGTATGTTTTCCCTTCCCTTAGTTGCTTCTTTCATATTATCCTCATCACTGAAGTTTTCTTGTATATGAACATATTTGATAACTTTTATCTAAGCCAAGCTGATATAGCTTTATAAATCCAGCCTCATCAGACATACCTAATTATTTTAAATTAAAAAATATTTTTCGTTTTTCTCATGTGGTTCAAAGTCGTGAATCATCAAAATCCGAAACTTCGTCAATAACTCATTATTTATTTGTCAGAAAACTCTGATTTTTGCTCTTTGTAACATTTTGTTTACGACTTTGACATTCAGATCAATTTTACTAAGATTAATTAATCATCTTGTCGGCATATAAATTATTGTTGCTGCTAATTGCTCAATACACTTGGTATGGACTCAAGTCGTGAACAGTGGCGTCTAATTCCAATCAAGTGATTATAATTAATTAATTACAATTACTAATGATTGATTGAAAAAAGCACAATTCATAACAACACTTGGATTTATTCCACCTTCAGAAAAGTTGTGTAAATGAATGATGGAATATAATGTTTTTGAAAAATGTTTTCTTAAACAATGCTAACAGATATTCAGTACAAGTTTAATAAAACTGCCAACAAAATTTTATAAACTTGGAACATCAATCTATTTACATTATTTAAGAAAATATTTTTTTCCTTCGGAACTATGCGGAACACGAAATTTTTACAAGAGTATCAAAATTAAGATAATTAATCTTTAACCATATTACCGCCCCTAAAAAAGTTCTGGAAAAAATGTCAGAATATGAGGGTTGTTTTAACCCTTCAACAATTTGTTTTCGGTTTCTTTGACTACCAAAAGGACAGTAATCCTCTAAAATGCACTTCTGGTAAACTTCTAAACACTAGTTAGGTTACAATGTTTATTTATGGAATTGCTTCGATTAAATAAAAGGTGAGATGACAATTTCGGGTTATTTGTCATTGCTTTTGTTTTAGGTTACATAGTTTTGGTTATCACACCTATGTCCTTTTATAAATGACCTCTTTTCAAATGCATTTAAAGGCAGTTATTATGACCTCATAATGTTGAAAAGAGTTAGCGACAAAAAATATTAATTAGGTTCTATTCATTTTAGTGTTTTAAATGAAACATACTGTTTCTAGCTAACTCTACAATATATTGAAAGAATGTTAGAAATTTTATTGACAATTGTTTCGATATTACCTAAATATCATCGTCAGAATGACAGAAGTTACATTTCATTTGATGCCTACCTGATGTTCAATTATTTTTCCTCTTTCTTATTAATTAGTTTATTTATCATATGTAATGGGTAACCGTTGGATGTTGCTATTTGTTTAATTGTGTTAATCTCTCTATCAATATTACATTTGTTCATAGAAACTGAAAATGATCTATGTATCATTGAATTATATGCCGCTAGTTTATGTGACATGGGATGATTGCAACTATATGGAATAGTCACATCAGTGTGTATTGGTTTTCGGTAAATCGAATAATCAAGTATATTATTAACTCTTTGAATTTTTAAATCAAGAATAATGATTGAACTATTTTCTTCAACTTCTAATGTAAATTTAATTTTTGGGATTTTAAATATCACTTTCAAAGATTTTTCTTTCTAAACTGTCCATAAAAATGTTTGCCAAAATTGGCGATATAGGGCTTCCCATTGGTAAACCTTCATTTTTAATATATATCTTATTAGTGCATATTCCACGAAGTAAGGGTCGAGACAGTCAATTTCATATATCTTATTGTCAAAAGTGAAATAATTCTGATTAATACATGCATCAAATAAATTAAGTATATCTGATATTATTCCTGGATTAATATTATTATCTTCTAGCAACTTTCTTACAAGTATAAGACATTCTTTAGGAGGAATTTTAGTGAACATATTGGTAACATCAAATGAAATAAGCTTAGATTTATCTTGCAAGTTGAATGCTTTTAATTTTTTGATTAGTTCTATTGAATTTCTAATTGAATATTTAGATGTATATCCGTAACTATAAAGTATATTGTTAAGTTTCGTTGTCAATATATTATTAGGAGTATTAACATAAAAAACTACAGGTCTAACTGGTTTCGATATTTTATATAATTTAACGGTTCCATGTAATTGTGGAGAATGAGGATTCTTATTTATGATGGACCTCTTTTCGTAATCACTGAAAAGTTCATTCGAATTATTGACAATATCCCTTACATTATTAGAAAACTTTTTTGTTGGGCCTGCTCTAAAAACTTTTACATCACTAAATTCTAGAAAGTTATATATCTTTAAATTATAATCGTTAGTTGTCAATATGACAGTGGCGTTCCCCTTGTCAGATTTTGTAACTGTTAGGTTATTATCTTCTACTTTCCTTTTTATTGAATTTAAAACTGTAATGTCATTTTTTGTTTGACGTTTAACTTTTGAAGGTTCAATATTTCTGATTAAATTGGCAATTTTCAGTTTAACATAAAGAAAATTATTTGAATTAGATTTTAAAGCACATTTCTGACTCTGTAGCCTTTATCTGTTTAATATTATTTGTAAATTTTGGTGGTATGCTGTACTTTAAACCTTTATTTAAAAATTCTATTTCTCTATCTGTAAAATTAGTGTTTGAAAGGTTTTCAAATCGTGTTGCAAAGTGTGTTAGTATGTAATTACTTACAGTTTCATGATGTATATAGTACTGAATTCTATGTTGTAAGTGGTCAAGTTTCTGTAGCTTTTATTTCTTAAATTTCTTGTGCTTCATCGTGTTGACACATATATTGTGGAGTTAGCTAGAAACAGTGAGTTTCATTTAAAACACTAATATGAGTAGATTCCACAAAGTAAGGGTCGAGACAGTTAGGTTCTATTTATTCTCTTGACAGTTTTCATTTAAAATAATTTTGACTGTGACATTTTTAGCCAAAATACTAAATTTGTGGCTATACAGAGTAGTCCAACGAAAACTTAACACGTCGATTTTTCGGCTTCAAAATGACAATATGGAAAATCGCTCGGACCCGTCGATTTCTAATTCGAGGGAGAACAACTTTTCCGCTTTTTTCATCCCCGTAGCTTCAACCCCCTCTAAGGGAGGTGAGTGCAACCACTTGATTTCTAATAGGGATGAGGGGTGTTGCGATACCTCATTTTGAAGATACTATCTGACCCTAAATTTTCGTTGGACCACCTTATATGTTTTATTTGCATTTCTTTTTATTTTAGTTCGATAGACAGTGTTTATGTTTCACAGTTTTGTTACTGTAGACAAATTCGGTAATTTAAATGTTCATTAAACTGAAATTACTGTTTAGAAGTCTTCGTATACGCCACATTGTGGCGCTTCCCAACTTGTTTATTACTATATTTCCAATGCACATAAAGCTAAAATTATTTGACCTAACCGGACCAACTTCCGCTTCTGTCTCACTATCCTTATCTTCCAATTCAACCTCTCATCATCCAATGCTTTTAACTGGGCTATTGTGTAAGGATCACCATCAATTTCTCAAATGTTCCCTTTTTTCTTGGCACCTCGTTTTTGTTCTTTAGCGAGTCTCAAGTGTTTAATCAATATTTTTCGTTGTATTATATCTTCCGAGCACATATCCTTAAACACCAATACTCACGTATCTTTAAATTTTTGGACATTCTGGAAAACTTGTTGTTTTTTGTACAGTGAGATAAGTTCTCTTGCTTTTTATTTATTTCATTAATAACAAAATCCACACTGTTTAACTGCGTAGTATCACCTTTCAGGCCAAATATTGCAATATTATTACGTCGCAATTTTCTTTCTAGTGCGATTACTCTGATTTCCAATTTATCTATCTTTTGAGTGGCTTCCTCGAGTTATCCAGTCAATTAAAAAACATAGGAATTAACAGTCGTTGTAATTTCCTCGGTTTGCTTTTGATTTGCATCTATTAGTAAATGATAAAGATCGTTGACTGATAAGTTATCATCTACAGTCAACTGTTCAGTCATAATTCCAAGTCATGGTGTAAACGACGTTTAATTTTCAGTTGCTGCTTAATTGTGACAAAAACTAAGTGTACTTATCCAGCATTTTAAAAATTTCGTGGATTAGAAACTGGTATACAATTCGAAGTAAACCAAAATAATTCGAAAACTTTGTAGGATTTTCTATTTACAATTTTCGCATTTAAATGATGGTACTGCCACGTTCACACACACAAAAACTTGGTTATTAATACTTAGTATTATATGAGGTCCGTCAAGCTGGCCCCCCGGTTAGATTTTTGTTACCAAAATGCTAGCACACATAAAGGGCACCTAGCACAACAATTTTTATAGCTAGCACACCAACAGCTCCCAATAAAAATGCTTTTGAATTCGGGTAGGGCCAGGTTAACGCTAGCCCCCCCCCCGGTTGGAATTTTTTCGCCAAAATGCTAGCAAAGATAAAGGACACCTAGCACAACCTAACGCACCATTTTTTATAGCTAGCACACCAACAGCTTACAATAAAAATACTTTTGAATTCGGGTGGGGCCAGGTTAACGCTAGCCCCCCCCCCCCGGTTGGAATTTTTTCGCCAAAATGCTAGCACAGATAAAGGAAACCTAGCACATCATTTTTTATAGCTAGCACACCAACAGCTTACAATAAAAATGCTTTAGAATTCGGGTGGGGCCAGGTTAACGCGAGCCCCCTCCGGTTGGAATTTTTTCGCCAAAATGCTAGCACAAAGAAAAGACACCTGGCACAACCTAGCACAACATTTTTAACAGCTAGTACATCAACAATGCTTTTGAATTCAGGGGGTGGGGGGCGTCTGCAAAATAATGCTATGGTTACACGAATGAATGAAGATGTTGGATGTATTTGTCCGTAAACATCATTTTCCTATAAAAATTGGCCCCTAAACAGATGTTGCCAGATTGTGCGTGATATCTATATTTTCCCATCTAGCAGGGTATTTTATTAATTAATAATTAACTATTATTTAATTAATAATTATCTGTTTATTTTCAATTGATGATAAAAAACGAAAGAATACAAAAAACCTTCACTTTTAAAAATAATGTTAAAATAATAGTAATTTTAATAAAACAAAATAATTAAATTCAACCATTTAGTCACGGAATCAGAAACAATCTGTGCACGAATAAGCTGCAAATTACGTCACACTATAAAAAAGGCAACGTTTGCGTAAAGACATGTTGGATAAATAAATGTCCAAAAAAGCGAAGCCGTGTTGGATATGTCCTTTGGACAAAGTTGTGCAATCTGGGAAGGGGCGGCTGAGATCCCTAAAAATGTTCCAATATATTGAGAATACATGTTTTAGACTGATCTGTAGTCCTTATTTAAAAGAAACACTCAAACTTTATATTTTAATTTGCCAGAATATTTATTGCCGAAGTTGATGGTTAATTAACCATTGTAATGATAACATAAATTTTGCATTTCACTGTCAGATTTTTTTTAAATTCCCAAGTTAACTTAGAACGTGCAGCTTTTAATTCTTAGAGCCGGTTAATCAGAGCTTCAAATATTACTGGGGCATATCATAAGACACCAACACTCCTATGTATTTTTCACAGTTTTTAGTATGTAACTGGCAGTGTATGTTTGTTCGGTTGCAATCTTGCAACTCAGTTTTGAAGCAGATATCTTCAACCGATTGATTTGAAATTCTGTATATACGTCTAGTTTGCTTGCCAATCCATGATTAGGTATGTGACGTCATTCTAAATTCACCAAAGTTGGCGGACTAAAGAAAGTGGACTAATTTTTTTGCTTTCTTACAATATGGGTATTAAATGGAAGGCAGCAAAATTGATGACATAGGTATTTTTATTTTTCTAAAAACTAGGTATAATCCATCTGAAGTTCTCATCGGACTTTTTAAAAGGGTCGATAAACCAAGTCTATCGTTAAAATTTGAATCATTTTTATAATGCCGTTTTTATGGGTCTTAAGAGTAAATAAAATTCTTGTAGGTACAACCAAACTGGCCGAATCAGATGTTTGGGTTAAGAAAGGGTTTCCCCGAAGGGCTGATGGTTGTAATAATATGTATTCTTTCTAATAATATTACAAGCAACATGGACTATATAAGTAAAACTAATGATCTAACTATTTTCATGAGTGTAATTCGATAGAATATTTCTCGATTAGACGACATAAAACTGTATTAATGCGAAATTTATATTATTTAAACAACATTACATGGTATTTAATCACCCTTTTTGGTTCATTTTCAATCACTTATTTTGGGATTAAACTTGAAGAATCGTTTTCAAACCGTGACGTTTTTATATTTTATATTAGAATTATGATAATAACAACAATTGTTACTTAGACGTTACTTAGATTCGGACTTGAAAGGGAAATTATCGGCACTGCAGGAGAGTTATCTCCGAAAAGATCCTGCTTCATTTGGAATTTTAACCATGTGAGTGGAATATTCCGAAAATTTTTCGTAACTACAGTAAGGAACAATTAAACCAGCCGTTTTACATATATATTCGACTTATTCATTTATTTATTCATCGAGTAAGTATAGCGTTATTTCACTGACCTCCGTCCCACTCCCCAGAATTAATAGTGTAATTGCTGTGCTAGCTATAAAAAATGGTGTGCTAGATTGTGATAGGTGTCCTTCGTTTGTGCTAGCATTTTGGCGAAAAAATTCCGACCGGAGGTAGCTAGCGTTAACCTGGCCCCACCCGAATTCCAAAGCATTTTTATTGTAAGCTGTTGGTGTGCTAGCTATAAAAAATGGTGTGCTAGGTTGTGCTGGGTGTCCTTTATCTGTGCTAGAATTTTGGCGAAAAAATTCCAACCGGGGGGCTAGCGTTAACCTGGCCCCACCCGAATTCAAAAGCATTTTTATTGTAAGCTGTTGGTGTGCTAGCTATAAAAAATGGTGTGCTAGGTTGTGCTAGGTGTCCTTTATCTTGTAACATTCAGACTTACGTTAAGCATTAAGAAATGAATGTGTGTCTACTTTGAAATATATTTTATTTTAAATCAATAATCAGCTTAAACAGTCACTAAATTATCTACACAAAGTATTGTTATTTAATTAACACATGTGATTGCACTTGAACAGTAATTTAGTTAACAGCTACACATGTCCCTAAAAGAAATTGAAACCTTGATTAAATATATACTTATAAGTTAATGTATTGCTTACTTACCAGTACTGGATAATGATAAAACTCATCAATCTGCTTCTTTCAATACAATGTTTATATTTGAATGAGGTTACATTTGGTAAACAGTTCATACAACGAGTAGTTTAGAATGGCTTCAGACATAAAATAAATAATCTTTGTCGTTGATTTCAGTCGTCGTTTGGTAATACCTTTATTGCGAACGCCTTATTGAATTTTGTTTTGTTTTCAATGTCATTTACAATGACATTCATAATAGGTACTACTTTTGATTAGATTGACGTTGACACTTCACTAACAGGTTGAGTACTAGGGTACCACATAAATCTGAAATTCACTAAGCCAGCTCGGTTGAGTTCGGATTTCGTTATATCTATTGGAGATATTCCATTGGTCAGCCGAAATGAGAATATATCGTAGGGATTATCAGAACTTGATTGGCCGTTAAGGTTTACAAAAACTTGGAGTCCGTTTTGTTTCGGGTTAACTGGTCCGGTTTTGGAATATCGAGAAGGAGTAGCGAATATTAGGGTTTCGTTTGGGGGCATTATTAAGAAGCCGCTCTCTGCTGTTGTGAATTGGGGAAAGAGCTTTTCCTTTAACAAGCGTACTAAGCAATTTTCTTAAAATAGTACAGTCGTTGAGTGGTAAATTAATTTCAGATTCGCCGACCTAGCCTTTATTATCACGGTATCTGATTTTCTCAAAAGCAAGTCACATGTTCGATGCCTCCATTTTGGACTTAACCACATGGCATATTTGAGGGTTTCGAAGCGTTAACCTGCCCCTACCCGAATTCAAAATCATTTTTATTGTGAGCAGTTGGTGTGCTAGCTATAAAAATTGTTGTGCTAGGTTGTGTTAGGTGCCCTTTATGTGTGCTACCATTTTGGTAGAAAAAATCTAACCGGGGGGGGGGGCAGCTTGACGGACCTTATTATATGGGAAAAACGATATTATCGTCGAAACCAAAATTTATAATACTAGCAATAAGAATGTCGTTTGGTATGTATAGTATGTATATATAGTTGCAACACTATCAGTTTATGTGGCAATTAAAAATTAGAGAAAAATTGAAAACATATCTTTGTTTTGTCTACCTTCTATTTTTCCTTAAATAGCATCGTAATATTTGTCTTTAGTCATGTTATCACTCGAAGATACGATCATTCAGATCAAAAGTAACATAAATGTTTCATAATTTAAATAATGATAAAAAAACTTAATCCTGTGTCAAAACTGGATTTAGAGTCTCCGCCATTGCACATCGAGCTTAATTACAATCGAAGTTCAATTAAAATAACATTGCTTTCCGTTGTAAATGACCCATAAACCGAAAGACTCTTAAATATCCAGGATATACGTACAGTGTTAGTTGGCGTAAGACGTGTTGCGGCCTAGCACTTGCGGTAAAGGGGATGCTGTTCCCTTAGGACTTGTGGAAAAGCGAACATGCCATAAGTCACAGGACTCGGCGTGGCACATCGCGTCGAGGAAATAAAGCGGGGTCGAAGGATATGTACATCTGCCGCAGATGCCGCGATCCTACGGCTAACGTTGAGCGAACCTAATTATATGCCGCCCTCGGGACATTATCGACCAGTGGCTGTTCGTCGACGAACGTCCCGTTGTGCTATTGTATTATCAGTACGATATACATAAGTAGAATTACTCCTAAAACTAGTGGATTTATTTGGAAATTCCAGATAGGATTTTTGCATATACAGGATTGGCATAGCAACTTGCCTATTTGAATTTGGCGCCCTGGAGGGACGGTTGATAGGGGGAAAGGTAAGGGTCAGCGCAGTTAAAAGAGTGGGTCGTGAAATTTTATACCGCTCGTTTTAGTTAGCATCATAGAAGGTGGACGAAGGTGTAAGACTCGATTATCGCCACGGAGCATTATTTCTCCTATTTCAATACCTATTGTTCTCCGTGGCCGTGTTCAAGGGTGGCTGTTGATTGATTCGTAAACAACTTGAGGGAAACTGATAAAAGAAGAAACCTGCATTTTCACGAACAGTAAGGAGACCGCAAAATATCGACTTGGTGAGGGTGTCTGATTTGTGATCCACTAGGCGCTTTGCTGCTGTTGCTGAAACGGAGTGTCCTAATCATTCTGGATCCTACATGAAAAATTCAAATTTCACTCGCAGTGCATGTGATTTTCTTGTTCAAGAAATTTCATGGGAAGTGCTTCTTATACAATGCTTAACGACGTTCTTATTTTATTCAGTGTCTTTCGGAATGTGGCCCTATATCAGCTTAAGAAGAACATTCGTTAATTTATAGCCAATATACTCGTCGATATACGGAAAAGAGTTTAACGAAAATTCAGAAATTGCCATACAACGTGGAAATGCTCCGACTGGGCGTGGAACGCTCCCGAAACAGTTAGGTTTGGAAGAATTTTTTTTTTATTTAGCAGATAAAGTTTTTAAAATAGGGCGAGCGGGAATATGGAGAAAGTCTAAGACTATTGGGTAAAACCGTTGAACTATATAAAAAAGTGGACGGTGACACTAAAGCAAAAGTTGAATATCACGGATATGAGATTTGTAAGGAAAATAGAAAATAGAACCTGAAGAGATAAAATTAGGAATATCACACATAGACAAAATCTTGTGTTGAAACCGATAGAAGAGAAAATTGCAGAAAGACAGTTGAGACTGGTCGGCTACACATAATGGATGGCGGAAGATAGAATAATAATGCAAGCATTTGAGCTAGAATGTACAAGAAAAAATCTAGTTTACGACCCAAAACCGTTGTTGTGAGATGACAAGCTGTATATATATCACGATGACAAATCAATCGTAAGAAATTTCACTTTACTGTGAATTTCAGGACAAGTTTGAATGTCTATTGTAACGTCAAACCCTTATTATTCACTTTAATAGTCTTAAACACCCATTAGTAAAATAATGTTTCGCTTTAAGTACCTGTTCAACAAAAGTATTTCCAAACCTATTAAAATGTTACTACAAATAACTTCAATTAGCACCGTGAACAATATTTCAAACCCGTTCACAAGTGAATAGGGAATAAAGTATTCGAAATGAATGTTTTATGGATTGACATAAATTAACCAACAGGGCACTATTTATCGCTTCACGGTAAAGTGTTATAGTCTGAAAGAGAAAGTACTACCCCCAAAAAACTTATATCTACAGAAATTAACCAATTTAAAACGAGTCAGTTTCTCAATCTCAAGTAGTACAGAACTAAAAACCACTATCGAACGGTCGACATAAAAAAGTATTCGAAAACATACAGTGCGCGTTAAAACTATATCAAGATCAACGAATCATATCAATTTTAAACTTGAAAACGGGGAAAGTTACGATTTACCTGAAGTATTAAAATATCTCTCGCGTTACGACGCAATATAAAAACGTGAAATTTTCTGTGACTTCGTTCGAGAATTAGCGGAAAACTATACATAATTACCTCACGAGCATTTAGTATCTTTAAGAAAACAGTAACCAACTATCAATTCTCTGTGGATATTCTTGTTGCTCTATCTGGTTACTATTTTGATGTAAAGTGATTTACGTGTTTAAATTGTCGTATTTAAGTGTTTATTAAACGTTACTTAAAATTACGACTGGTCCTTCCTTCCGCAACCTTCGGTTCAGAACTTTCGAATGGGAATTTCCATTATGTGAAATGTAATTGTACACCCTCTTAAAGGGGTATTTTAATGTTTTTTTTGAATGATATCATTTTAACAATGACTTAACATCATATAGTACTTCAGTTTTGTTAGCTGGATGTTTTTTGACACCTGTTTTAAGATCTTTTGTTTTTATGACGTAAGTTCAATTTTTTAAATTGTTTTTTTCAAAATTTTACAAACATTGTAATTTTATAGGACAGCTTTGATAATGGCCTAATGGCCGAAAGCGCTTAGCTGGATTTAATAAATATATACACACTGAGCACTCGTCTTTTACATTCACTCAACTTAATAATTATGTCGGTTATGCTATCAGATATCAATGATGCACGGATAATTCAACTGTGTATGATATGAAATGAGCGAAAAATAGTCAATAATAAATTTATCTTGATCCACTTCAATATACTGTAAAATAATTGCAACATTTTTTTACATTTAACTGTCTATTACGCTTTTCTATATAACAATGTCATCCATTCCTATTTCTAGGCTTGATAACAGAATTAAGCGGCATTTACATTGGTATAGTAAATGGATTAGTGTCTTGTACTAGTAAAGTTCTTCCATTCACAATTATTGAAGAATAAATAAAGAACCTGGTGCAAGAAGGGGATAAGTAACAATATGTGAATTTTTCTGGAGAAGTAGAAACAGTTTTTATTTTAAATTTAAATTTTTTGTTGGTCATGCAATGTGGCCAAATACAACAGCTGAATGTGATTTAAACAGCATTTTACAGACAAATAACAATGTTATTAAGGAAAACAAATTTGCGGTGCAATAATGGGATAAGTTTAAAATTTTTTGTAATGTAATTTAGAGCAGGGGATAAGTTACAAAAAAGGGGGATGAGTTACAATAAAACAATTTTCAGTAGAATAACGAATAATATTATTAGCCAAGCAATGATAATAAATACAAGCATTCTTTTAAATTTAAAGTAGTACAAAAAGCATGATTAATTGTAATAAGCACGAGATATGACATAGGAAATTTTATATAGATAAAATTTTCTTGATTCGAAACAAATTAATAATAAAATAATTGTTGACCTCCGCCAGGAAAGAAGTTGATACAAACAATTTTGTTATAATCAGCAAGGTCGATAAACATTATACCTGGTGTTTTGACATGCTTTGTTTATCAATAAATATAAACAAACGTTGCAGACTAGAATAATGAAATTTAAAATTAACCTTCAGACAAGGGCACAAACGAAACAACTTTAAAATAAATAGCAGGAATTTTGAAAACTAAAGGGAGTGAGGTAGTAACCCTCCATAAGTGACCCGGTTCAGTACGGCCGGCCACTTTATCGTCGACAGTAATATTGTGTAGTTGTGATTTGTGATATTTCAAAAGCGAAAGTTTTTAACGTATAATTAGTTTGTTTTATATACTGTATTGATAATTTTATATTTGATTTGACTGGGTGACCAAAAAAATGAGAAGGAGACCTATATTTTCGGTCATATTGAGTGCACTATTTATATCTGAGCCCCTCACCTACCGATCTAGTCTAAAAATTATAGGCATATACAAAAGATATCGTATGTTCGATGATCATTTTTCTTATATGTTTTTTTCTGTATTGTGCAAGGATATTCCACTGTATGAGATATCATATTTATTCTATTTAATTCCGAAAGTTTTGTTCGATATTTTATTTCCTTATATTGTACAGGATATCCAAATGCACGAGATATCATAATTATTCTATTAGATTCCGGAAGTTTGTCTGATATATTATTATACTATATTGTACAGGATATTCAACTGTGCAGGATATCACATTTATACCATTCGATTTCAAATTTTTTTTGATAATTAGTATACGATATTGTACAGGATATACAACTGTGCAGGATATCACATTTATACCCTTCGATTTCAAAAGTTTGTTGATAATTATTATAACATATTGTACATGATATTCAACTGTACGGGATTTCACGTTCATACCATTTAATTACGAAGGGTTGTTCGATAATCATTTTTCTTATATTATACCAAATATTTAACTATACGGGATATCGTACTTTATCTTTCATAATCAGGAAAGACCCTTTTCAAAAGTTTGGAAAACGTTGTGCGCGAGTCAGGTTTCTTTCGTTGGTTTCATTTCTTATACAGGGATAGCCCTATATAAGACATCCTTTACGGATGTCACGAGAACAGGTAACTACTTCCAGCTTTGGAAAGACGTTTTTCTTAACTGAATTTTTAATGTAACGCACCGGGGCATTTCCCCCCCGAGTAACTGTCATTTTATCCAAATCAGGGCTGTATAATTTACTATTGTTTGTAATATATATTTGTACATATTTACACACCCAGTCTGTTTCCTTTATCAACAACCCTTACCCTCGTATCAGCAAGTTAGAACGGGCTTGGCACATTGTATAAGCCCAAGAGGCCCCACGGAGACCTTGACCGCTCGAGCCAGGAAAACATCTCCCTCCGGTCACTACAATCAGAAGAAAAGAAGCCAAAGAAATAATACCGTTTCCTATACTATTGGAATATACCAAACGATCTATTAGTGTGGGGACAGCGGTCACTGGAGACACCCAAAGGAGATTAAGAGTTATTTATTACACTGGTGACAGCGGTGGGATGTCAGCAACATCGGCTGAGTTGATCACTGCTTCATCATAAAAATGAAAATAGGAACTACCCATTCATTAGATAATTAATCACACTCAAAATCCCCAGAGCTATGCGATTCCGTGAGATCTGAATCAACATCTACCCCTGTTAATGTAATTGTCTGATTTGAGAGATTCATAAAAATGCATTTTGTTTTTTCCGACATATTCCTGGGCTAGCAACATAACATTTTGATATTTAGTATCTTTAATAGGTAGGGGATTTTCGTAAGATTTTGGCTTTAAATTTAAGTTTGGTTTTGAATTCTTTTTAAGCATCGTAAAATATGTAAAAATGGGGTACTAGCAGACTGACTACACTCAGCACCATCTACAGTTATAGTGTATTTAAATACACGATATGTAGAAATAGTGAACTTTTTTTAGACACGACTTTTGGCACAGGAATAAAAAAAATTTAAGCCTTCCACATAGTTATGCATTATATCTTGAGTCACAGGAATAACAAAAAAGTTTTTTCATGATGATTCAACTATATTCATATAATCATTAGGTAAGAAAGCCCTTTCAATACATTTCATCTTTTCTTCGATTACGCCAAAGTTACGATCGCAGGGAAGGAAACTATTCCCTGGTTCAGGGAAACGATGAATTATGGTATCAAATTTTCTCTTCTGATACAATGCAACCAAAAACCTAACCAAAGTATTATTTTTATTTTGCGTACAACAGTTATCGCTAAATAAATATAAGATTTTTGACATTGGGATTTAAACTGTTTTTAATATAGTAATGTAGAAAACTTAACATGTCAGCCTTAGTTTTTGTAGGATGTATGCAGATATTATGTTCCCATAATTGTCATAAATAAAATGCATCTCCGGAAGGAACTTTAGGAAGGGGCATGTTCTGTTGGAAATCGAAGCAGAAAACTTCAATTTCATCATTTTCTTGTGCTTCTCTGGACTTTTGCTTTAGCTCTTTATAGAACCATTCAGGCTTCTGAAGATGCATTTCTTTGGAACTCGAACGCTTTCTTTTCTTCTTCTGAATCAGCACTTTGTATCTTATTATTTAATATATCGCACTTTTTGCAAGTGCACTTTTTGCGTGCCGTACCAAAACTTATATTAAAGTTCTCACGAAAATATCTTCCGTAAAAATCATACGATATTTTTGGTTTGTGTGGAAGACGGTATAGTTTTAGTTTATGCATATCAGGTTCATACTTTTTCAAATATAAATCATACATAGTGACAATATTTAAATCGCTGGAAAAATAATATTTATCGGTAGTATTGTGAGAAATCCATTTTGGAAAGCTGTTATTGTGCTCATGTACTTGCCTTTTCAAATCTTCGGGAATTAAATTAGGCCTACTTGAATGACGACCTCGTTTATCCTGAGCAGGTCTAAAGTTTGTAGACAGGTGGGGTGGGGATGCGCTCCAGGCGTTTTTTCCTATACCATGAAGAAGACATATTGCCATTTTGCAAACATTTAACTCAAATGCACCTTTTCGTAACTGAAATAAAAAAAAATACATTTTTTGTTATAGTTTGCACTACTTATTTTTCTTGAAAAGTGAGAAAAACTAGCTTTTTATTACTTTTTATCAATAACTT
Source organism: Galeruca laticollis (assembly GCA_963921935.1). Taxonomy (NCBI): domain Eukaryota; kingdom Metazoa; phylum Arthropoda; class Insecta; order Coleoptera; family Chrysomelidae; genus Galeruca; species Galeruca laticollis. The sequence continues at coordinate 39,169,232 of OY998175.1, read as the reverse complement.
CTATTACCTTATACTTATAGGTACGATTGCTTATCAATTTTGGATTTCCTTCAACTTTACGGCGTCGAGTTATCTGCAAAACTTGTATTAAACTTGACAAATAAGAGTCTCGTTTTTCTTGACTTTAAAGATTACTAAAAGCCGATCTTATTTCTTGTTTTTCGGCTTCTATGCATTTGTTGCTACATTTGCAATCATCGCCTTGTTTTCTTTCTTGTACCAGTTTCCCCGTTGGCGTAGATTTATAAGCTTCACCTTTAGCTTTTTTCATTTTCTGCACATTTCTTTTCCAGCTCTCCGGTTTTCTTCTTATCTTTCGTCCACATTTTTTATTAGCGGGCTCATTATCAGCAACGTCCGTATCAGGGGGCTCGTGATCACCGGACTCGTGCTCTTCAATTAAATTATTTTCAGACTCACTAGTATTTGAAGGCAGAAACTCACTCCTTGAACTTTGAAATGGTTCATCCTCATTGCTTGAACTCATAATGTGCTTTTAAATATTAAAAATACCACAATATTTTACCACACCACACGTTTTAACACAAGCGTGAGTTCAATATCCAACGGTTTTTCGGTGACTACGTTAATCGGATCGCCTGAGCTCACATCTCACACTGATCGTGTAAACAAACAGGCCGCTGCAGGAATGGGACGGGTTTAGGCATATAAAAAAATGAAACAAAATGTGGTGCAAGAACGGGATAAGTTATACAAATCTTATCCCGTTATTGCACCAGACCATGGAAGGGGATATGTAGTTTGCTATCATAATTCAGTATCTATTGCCCACACGTATCCAATATTTGCACCAGGCAAGAAGCGCACATTTTGAAACCTAAATATGTAGATATCTCACTTTTGCAGAATTATGCACTTATCCCCTTCTTGCACCAGGGTCTTTAAATTTCGCATTCTCCAGCGGCATCGATTGAGCAGAATGGACGGAGATTGTTAATTTTATTTAAGTATTTAAATATTATAATAAACAGATAAAATCCAATAAGCGAGAAAAGAAGAAAATTGATAACAGAGGGTAAAAGGGACACTATTGAGTACACAGAAATCAACAAAACAGCGAGAAAAATGGCGAAACAGGACATACTAAAACATCAAACGAAACAAGTACAATCCCTATTAGAACAGAATAAGGGACTAAATATATTTAAAAGACACAACACACCTAAGAAAGAGATAACAAAGATAACAATTTTAACTCAGAAGAAATGCCCGAGATAGATATGGAGGAACTAGAGAAAGTGCTATCCCAGATGAAAAATGGCAAAGCAGCGGGAGAAGACAACATTCTGCCTGAAATGCTTAAGGAAAGCGATATCAAGACGAGACAAGAACTACTAAAACTATTCAATGAGTTCCTAACAGAAGAATATATACCCAAAAGTTGGGAGAATGCTGTAGTTGTTCTGATCTACAAGAAAGGTGACCCAACTGATCTCGAAAACTACCGGCCGATAAGCTTACTATCACAGATATATAAATTATTCACCAGAATCATTACAAACAGATTAGAACGAAAACTCGAGGCTTACCAACCAAAGGAACAGGCTGGGTTCCGAAGCCATTATAGTACGACAGAACATCTACACACCGTAAGGCAGATAATGGACAAAGCTACAGAATATAACATAAGCATAGGGATGGCTTTTGTCGATTTCCTAAAAGCTTTCGACACAGTAGAAATTTGGGCAATAATAAAATCATTGAGAAATGCTAGAGTAGATCAACGTTATTTAAACCTCATCGAAAACATCCATAGAAATTCTTCAATGTCGATAAGACTTCACGAATCATCTGATAAAATAAACGTAAGGAGAGTAGTTCGGCAAGGAGACGTTATATCTCCAAAGCTATTCACTTTAGTTCTCGAGGATATTTTTAAGAAGCTACAGTGGGAAAACAAAGGATTGAACGTTCATGGTGAACGCTTACACTAGTGATGTGTCGTTCCGGCCGGACTCGGTACAAAGGAACGAATCCGGGGTAGGATCGATTTGGATCGAATCCAATAATTCAATGAGAGTCGTTCCGAGGAACGAATACACGAGGCAGATCACGGGTCAGTTGAGTTTGGTTAACGGCTGGCAACACTGGTAAGATTGCACGTCGGCAATGCGCCGATTCAGAGGTGCTGGTGGAAGGCGGCACTTTATTACTTATTTTTTGTTTTGTTGTTACAAGCCGCTTTTTTTGGTATTGGTTCGACATTTCGGTATCTCTTATCTCTTCATCTTTTTTGGGACAAGTAAAAAACTTTTCAGATATATGTTTATTGCATTTACAATTCGCCGAACTTCTGGTCCTAGGATTTTGAATTAAATTTTATTACTTCGGTGTTCAGGGCCCGTTTAAATTGAATTTGCTGTGGTTTTCACTCTGATTTTGAGTTCACTATTGAGATTTTTTTGTGTGTTTTTACTGTACAGTTGAAGTCTGCAATATTGTTTCTTAAATAATGAATAGAAAGCGTAGTGATATTTGGAACTACTTCAATGTGGCGAATGAAAGCAGTGCAAAATGCTCTTTTTGTAGTGGTACTTTTTCATACAAAAATGGCGCAACAGCTAATTTAACTAGACATTTAAAGAGAAAACATCCAACATCATTAATAGGTCCATCCACTTCAGCAACGTCTACGACTAGTGACTCTACATCTGCCAATGAAATTAACGTTATTGACGGTGAGTCTACCGCTTACACGACTTCTACTAAAAACACTGCCAGCAATGATAATAACATAGAAGACATTCCAAACCCAAAAAGGAAATGCCAATTAACATTATCTAACTTCATGAAGCGACCATTGCCTTTGCAAATTTCAAAAAAATTGGATGAGCAATTAACAATTATGATTGCAGCAGAATATCAACCATTTAGTTTGGTGGAAGATAAACAGTTTCGCATTTTTGTAAATATGCTAAATCCTAATTATTCCCTACCATCGCGAAAAACGGTGTCAAATGTGCTTATACCACAATTATACACTAAAATAAGAGAAGCTGTAGAGGGACGTCTGACTATGGCAAATTACATTGCGTTTACCTCAGATGGGTGGACATCGTTAAATAATGAATCTTATCAGTCATTAACAGCCCATTTCATTGATTTCGATGGTAAACTAGCATTTTTTGTATTAGGCTGTTATAAAACTGATGAGGCACATACAGCAGTAAATTTGGCGATATTAATTAAAAATCTATTGACAGAATGGCAGATTTTAGAAAAAATATGTGGGGTAGTTACGGATAATGCTGCAAATATTAAAGCTGCTATTCGCAACATATCTTCTACATGGTGCCACAGCGGATGCTTTGCTCACAGCTTAAATTTAGTATTACAAACTGGTCTACAAGAAATAAACATTGCTCGAAATAAAGCTAAATCTGTAGTAGAATTTTTTAGACGTAGTCCTATTGCAGCCGCTAAACTAAAAAGTTTACAGAAACAAATGGAATATCCTGAGCTAAAGCTGAAGAATGACGTAGTCACAAGGTGGAATTCAACGTACGATATGTTGGGACGGATAACAAAAATAAAGGATCCTTTACTATCAGCTATTGCAGTTACGAATTGTACTCAGACCCTGACTTCCCAAGATTTCGAGATATTTGATTGGTGTTGTAAAATTTTAAAACCGTTTAAAGACGTTACCGAAGAATTGAGCTTAGAAAAAGGAGTAACTATTTCGAAAGTAATATTATTTAGCAGATTATTACTAAACCATATTTCAAAGATAGAGTCAGATTTGAAAGTAAGACTTTCGAGTGAGAATGTGATAGAGATTGAGGTATATAACATGTGTGTAAAAATTTCAAGGGAACTGCTTAATAGATTTCAAAATGCGGAAGACAACATAATCTGGGCCGATTCTACGTTGCTAGACCCCCGATTTAAAAAATACGGATTTAAAAAGGAATCTGCTTACAATAATGCATACGACCGAATTGTAAGAAAAATAACTGCAGCCATTTCACGAAAACAGAGAAAAAAACAAGATATTCTCCCAAACACGCCGTCTGAAAATGTTTCTAAAATTAATGAGAAAACTAATGTGGACTTGTGGAGTGATTTTGATAGCGAGGTATGAGTGGCAGTAGCTTTATGATTTTATTAATATACAATATATGAAATTTTTATTTTCAGATAAATAAAAATGAATTACAAATAGATACTAGTCCTCAAGCCATTGCGATTATTGAAATGGACAAATATTTGGAAGAGCGAATATTAGCAAGGAACAGCGATCCACTAACATGGTGGGAAGAAAGAAAATTTGCCTTTCCCAATCTGTATGAAGTCATGAAAAGTCGCCTCTGTGTACCTGCCACATCTGTGCCTTCAGAAAGGATATTCTCAAAAACTGGTCAAATTTGTAATGAGCGCAGAAGTAGGCTGTCGGCTGAGAAAGTCGAAAAAACAGTATTTATAAGTTCCAATTTACATGTTTTAAACCCTTAAACTTAAAAACGTAGCTATGTTATTTTATTCTGCCTTTCCAGAGTTTTCAGTATTATTTTGTGTAAAATGTAAAAAGTAATATATATTTTTTAGTTGTATGTATTATGTATAGAAATAAAAAGTTTTTTGTTGTTGAAATATTCTGTCATTAGTTTTCTCCTAAAGAAATTCCAATTTTTGTTATTCTTTTATATATATATACTTATTTAATAAGAAGAATCTTTGTTTTCAATTAGGTACCTTTAATATATTAAACACGTTGGCTTGCCAATAGTTGAATATCATTTAATGCAAATTTTCTCTAATTTAAATCCAACTGCCCAATCCTATATTATTAATAACCAGCACAACGAATCTATATTTAGTTTGCGTGCAGTGCCGCGGCTGCCTTACCTAGAACCCTAAGTGAAACTTCATTCATCAGATCAGAAGGTATATCGTTCCGAGGAACGAATCCGTCGGACTCGATCCACTTGCGGATCGAAATCGAAAGGAACGAATCCGCAAAAGTATCGAAAGTTCCCAACACTAGCTTACACAGTCTGAGATTTGCTGACGATGTTGTACTGTTTGCAAAAGATCAACAGGAATCGATAGACATGTTGGAAGAACTACAAAATGAGGCTGCAAAAGTAGGATTACACATGAACGACACAACGACCCAGTTTATGGCAAATATACCAGATGCAGACGATACAATACCGATTCATGACAGCACAATAAAAAAGACGGATACATACATATACCTGGGCCAAGCTATAACACCAGGCAAACAAAATCAAGAGATGGAGATTGATAGAAGAATTAGACTGGGATGGGCAGCCTACGGCAAATTAAAGTACATTTTCAGCATGAATATTCCAATGAATTTGGAAACAAAAGTCTATAACGAGTGTATACTGCCTGTTGTCACGTATGGTTGTGAGACCTGGGTAATAACCAAGAAGATAAAACATAAATTGGAAGTACATCAGAGAGCCATAGAAAGACGTATTTTGGGAATTTCCCTGAGAGACCATAAAACAAATACTTGGATACGAGAAAAAACCAAAGTCTTCGATATAATAAAAAGAATTGGTTCCCTAAAATGGCAATGGGCAGGGCACGTGGCCAGGCATACGGAAAACTGAAGCGGGTATGTCACCAGATGGAGACCTTGATCAGAGAGGAGGAGTGTTGGAAGACCCCAGCAAAGATGGTACGACGAGATAAAGAAGGTCGCTGGCCTGAACTGGTATCGAGTTGCGCAAGATCGAAGCCGATGGACGAATTTGAAAGAGGCCTATATCCTAAGGATAGAAAACGGCTAAAAATAGAAAAATAGAAGCGAGAAAATACGTATTTATTTTTAGGCAGTCGACGTAATTGCTTAAAAACATCAATTTTTTTCATAATGACATACTGGTAAAAATCCGTACTATCTATCTAATATCTCTCAATTTTTTTTCGTTATACAGTGCTTCTCAAAAGTGAGTACATGAGGCAAACAAAAAATATCCTATGCAAACATACCTAGATTTCAGAAACGAATGGAAACATAATACGTTACATTAAGTTGCAAAGTATTTGTATCTGTATCTTTGATATAATAAATACACAACACGTAGATCCAATTTTGTTCCTCCTACATCCTACCAATATATTTTCTTGTCGATGAAAGTGCCTTGAATCACTAAGGACGTGCTCGATTGTTTTTTTTTTGTTTACGTCTTCTTCAAGCGTGTGTCGATTATTTTCATTCTATGAAGCTGTTTGCTTATTTGGAGTGCCCATTTACAATTCCTGTAAACTGTAAAATTGTGCAGGTACTAGAATTAAATACCTCGATTCACAATGTTTGTTTTTAAAAGTAGTTCATTCAGTGAACCGAGAATTTAACAATAAAAGAAATTATTCTTGTGTTAACAATTTGACTAACATATAATTGCGGAGATCAACGTTAAGAATGTTGTTCTTATGCTTGGAAGATATTGAATACTAAAATTATAATATAAACAATAAATGACTTACATCGATAAACTAATCTGATTATATATACAGTATGACACAATGTTTTAACGTACCTTGTAGAAAAATAAACATTTTAGAAAAAATTGCACTTTTTCACCTTCAGCTGTTTAGAAGTTATAAGCAGGTTAATTAAGTTAAAGTGTACGCCGGATATATTTATTATATTTATACATGTTATTTCATACGAAAATACTCGAGGTACAACTTCAAAAAATATTTTAACATTCTATTAAAAGAAGTGATACGCCTATGGATTGCGAATGCTTTATTATTTTAATACTCTCTCTTCATAAATATAGACTAAAGCAATTTCTCAACGTAAAAATTCAACTTTTACTGACATTTATATCAACAATCACTTAATTCAAAGTCCAATTTTCCTATAAGCTACTATATTTTATAATTTATTTTGAAAATTATTGAGATCTATGAAATTTAAAAGCGACTAATGACGATGATTCTAAGCGTCAATTACACCACTTAATGCTGACGTTTAATTTGGACTGCACCCACTATACATCTTCAGTGGAAAAATACGTTCCATATATAGAAATTGCTATCGTAAAACATGTTCTTAATAAGACCTTCCTTGTGTCCTACATTTTCATTATAAGCTACTTGTGGGAGGTCTCCACTACAATCTCTAAACCCGGTTATTTATGAGCAGCCATTAACATGAAATACTGTGTAAATACATATTATGAAGTGAGGCAACTCCCTAAAATTAGTGACTTCAATTTTAAAGCCCGTTTTCTAAAAATAAGTTGAAAGTGTTCTTTATGAAGAAATTATCTAAGCTTTTAATTAAATCAAATGCTCAGAAAGACACTAATCTGAAAATTATATTTTAAAATGTAACTTTTAATAAAAATGTATAAAAAAATTGAGGTAATTTGAATAATTTTATATAGATCAAGTTAAGTTTTACGAAGACTTTATGTTGGCTATTTTTGTTTCGAAAATGAATGATGTATTCTGAGAATATAGAATTATAAAACAATGTCGGTTAAACAGAAAAACAACAAATTCCTCAACAGTGTTGAGGAAAAGTAATTGAACAAGTTTTCAGTGAACACCACTCTCCCTTTTTTATTTTCCCAAGTTTCAGTGTAAGGCGTAAAATGACTGCATAGTCTAGTCCGATCATTGAGTGTATAGAATAAGGTGAAAGATGTATTCAGTAATTTATCTCTTGAAATGTGCAAATATAGGTTATCCAGAAAATTAATGAGTAGAAAATGGCATTTTCAGCTGGATCGAAAAATGTTATTCTTGATCAATTGAGTCTAGTTTCAAAACTGGCTAGCTCCATTTTTTCTCGAAAATCATTTTTTCTACTAATAAGATCGGTTTTGAAACGTCCGGCGACGTTGTCCACTTTCACTCGTTTCTATTGTTTTCATTGGCCCTCTCTTAGGTCTCTAGCACTAATAGCTTTAGTTACTCCTTCTTTCCATGATTTCCTAGGTCTTCCTCTCTTCCTACGGTTTGGTGGCACCCACTGCATTGCCAGCTTTGGCAGTCTGTTTTCGTCCATTCGTTGTATATGTCCTTACCATATAAGTTGATTTTTCTCAATATCTGTTGTTAATGGGCCGTCCACTCCCATACGTTGTCTGACGTCATCGTTTCGGATTCTGTCTCTTCTGGATATTCTAAGAGATCATCTGAACACATCCATCTCGGTCGCCTTAAGTTTTCTTCTATAGTTTTCTGTAATTCTCCATGTCTCTGCGCCATAGATTAGATTACTTTTGACAAAGGTTTCGTAGATATTGTATTTCTGTTGTTTTCCAATATCAGAATTCCAGCATATCCCATTTAAGCAGCCTATTGTTCGTCTGGCTTGTGCTATTCTTTTCTTCGCACTTTTGGTATATTCTTTTGTGGATTAGTTTTAGAAATGCCTTTAGTACATGATTAATTAGTCGGTGGTAATCGCATGTTTTTGCATTTGGATTTTAGGGGATAGAAACTAGGGATGTACCGGATCGAGTATTTGGCCGGTCCGGCCGAAACCGAAGTTCCAGCCGGTAGCCGGACCGGACCGCCGGGATTCCGGCCGGATCGGGGTTTATATGGAAATACTTCAAATTCCTGCAGCTTAACGATATTTTACAGGTTCCTCTCAAAGAACCGTATCACATATGATTAGTTGTGCCTGCCGAATTGTAACTCATTTCAATCACTTTCCTTTAGCATGCAGCAAATTAAGTGAAAAACAACAAGAGTTGAATATGGACCAGAAGAAAATTATCCAAGATGTACAAACGCGGTGGAACTCCACTTTCTACATGTTAGAAAGGTTACTTAATTTGAAACGTTGTGTAACTATTTATCACACTGAAAATAGCGCAATAAACTCTATAATCAATTTAACCAATAATCAGTGGGACCTGTTCCAATCTGTCCTTGAATTACTTAGACCTTTTGAAGAGATAATGAAACTAATGAGCAGCACGGACTCAGTAATTTCAGAAGTAATTCCAACAATTGCTATATTGAAGCGCTACTCTTTGTCCGATAAAATAGATCAGTTATATGGCGTTGGATCCATGAAAGAAAGTCTCATTACAGGAATGAACCAAAGCTTCTCCGATGTGGAGTCCAAGGATTTATTTACCATATCGACTATTTTAAATCCCGGATATAAAGTGTACTTTTTTTCGAGTCAGACTATAGTTGAAGATATAAAAAAAAACTTTGTGAGAAAAATCACAGCAATTAATAAGAGCAACACCGATGAATCCGCATCTGAAATACAAAAAGATGATGAGGCTACCGTAGTTATTAGCGTGGACGATTGTTCGTTAGATGTATGTCGGAATAAAAGTCGTCAAGTGAAAGTAACACAATTGAAACAATATTACAAAAATTAAATAAAACCAAGATTGTACATGAATGAAACGAGTTCTCATCTCAGAGTCTTATAACATAATGTTTAGAAAATTTGCTCTCAAAATAGGTATAAAAAGGTACAATAAGGGTAGTCCAGCCACTTGACTGTAAACACTGTCCAGGCGCCATAATATTTATGGCTCTGCTTTTTGTAGAGTGATTTAATATAATGGCAAATATATAATATGAGTGTAACTGACAAGTGTGAACAATGATGATAAAGAACCATTAGCCGCTATACAAAAGAGAGCGAGGATAACATGAAAAAAATTATACTTCAACAAGTTTATCTTTTACGCTGTGGAAGTGCTACGATAACTTTGTTCCACCTTCGACACCTGCATACTCTTACTAGTGATTCGAAAGGCAATATACTCTATCAACTTGAAGTATTTTATGGAGTGCCGGTTATTGATAGGAATTCAGACCCATTTGAGTGGTGGGGCAAGCACAGTGGAACATTTCCTGGTCTAATTAACTCAGTAAACTAGTTTTTATCAAGTCCAGCAACTAGTGTTTATTCAGATAGACTATTTTCAGAAATTGGTAACCAATTTTTGATAATAGGTGTAGGCTAAGTTCTGAAAATACTGAAAGGTCTTATTTATTCATGACAATCTAAATAAAATATGTTCCGGCCTCTAGGGCCCTGTATGTATGTTTCCCACATCTTACATATGTCCTGGGGGTCCTTTAGGATCTGGTTATTTTTAGTGATATTTGAGCCATTTGCCTTTTTAAACATGTTGGTTATCTCTTTTAGTTTATTGTGGAAGTGGAAACTGTCATGTTTTTCGTGTAATATTTCTGCATCTTCCCATTGTTTAGATAACCATGCGTTCTTTTTCTCTCTAATTCTGCGACGAATGTTTCTGTGGATTATAATTCAGTGTATTTCCCTTTGCTAGTCTTTTTTCCTCCATCATCCAAGGTCTTCGATGTTATTCTACTGTTGCTATATATTGTCCTCGGCAGGTGTGTTGTTTGATATTCTCTTACTTAAATTATCCCTTAGTTTGTCCTGTTCTTCAGTATTGCTAAGTGCATCAATGATGTATTTTTTGGCTTTTGTTGCGCAGGTTGCCGATTAACGGGTTGTGATCTGATGCGATGTCGGCTCCGGGATAAGCTGTCACTCTCTTGATGTTATTTTGGAATCTTTTGTTGATCAGGATGTAATCAATTTGATTGCGAATTATTTGTCTGTCGTCATCATCTTGAGGGGATTTCCAGGTGTATAGTCCTCTGGGTGGTAGATTATAGAATGCATTCGTGATGGCAAGCTCTTCTTCTTTACAGAATTGTATGAGCATTTCTCCCTTTTCATTCCTCCTTAAAAGTACACATCTTCCCACAATGCCGTCTATCTAGTCTCCAGTGGCGTAGCTACCTTGGGTGGCACCCGTTGCGGAAGTTGGTGGTGTCACCCCATTGAAAGTAAAAAGCAATAAATTTTATATGATAAAGGACATGGATCATTTATTATTTATAATATTGAAGAAATAACAAAACACAATAATAACTAAGACAGAAAAGGAATTGTTACAGAATTAAAATTTCTTTTTTCTAGCTTTGACAGCTGCAAACTCAGCAATAACTTCATCGAAATTTATATTTTGTATTGCCTCGTGTTCGATGGGTAATATACGAAGATTGCTAGGCCGCGATTGGGCCATTGTTGCCCGCAAATAGTTTTTTATGAATTTTAATTTACTGAAACTTCTCTCACATGAAGCTACGGACACGCAAACCGTCATGAACAATTTCAGTGCAATCATAAGATTTGGAAGAGATTCTGTAAAATCCCATTCTACAATAAACTTTAAAAAATCTAGAGACACCCAATTAGTAACCGTAACATTAGCGGCCTTTGAGTGTCTTCGCAGTCTTGGTATCTCCAAAAGTAATTCGGTTTCTGAGACCTCATCATAAAAATCAGTAAATTTAGATGTAGCTAATTTCAGTCCTTCAGTATTCGGCATCATCACCTAATTTGAGGCTAAGTGCGCAATAAATAACATCGACTAGCCTAGAAAACGTTGGACGCGTTTGAGATGTACCTATACCGTCGTATATTAAGAATATCGTGGGTGCAGAAAATCACCAACACGGAAGTCCTTGCGCGGATCAAAAAATCAAAAGAACTTATGCAGATTGATAATGAGAGAAAGACGAGATATATAGGCCACATAATGAGAGGCAAAAGGTATGAACTCTTGAGACTGATCATTGAAGGAAAAAGATCAGTGGGAAGAAGACAGAACTCCTGGCTGAAAGACTTAAGAAGATGGTTTGGATGTACCTCAATTGACATCTTCAGTGTCGCTACATCCAGAATAATGATTGCCAAATGGATCGCCAACCTCCGACGGGAGATGGCGGATTAAGAAGAAGCCACCTTATGCATATGATCTTGCTCCGTGCGACTTTTTTTCTTTGTTTCTAATACTCAAATTGCCACTTCGGGGATCTCGTTTTGCCTCCATCGATGATAAAAAACAAAAATCGCAAAGGGAGGTAAAGGCCATTCCGGAAATTGCCTATAAAAATGTTTTAAAGATTGGAATCGGCGTTGGCAATTGTGTATCACTTCGAATGGAGCCTATTTTAAAGGCGACTCAATAAATATTGACGAAGACTAGACATTTCCTGTTACTTTTTTTGTCAGAGTAGTACATACCTACAATCCTACACCCTATTAGGGTTCGAAGGAAATCGGAATACTTTATCTATTATGAATTTCAGTAGTACGATTCAGCTTTTTAAATAATGCTTTAGCAAATTAATCATCAATGTCTATTGCTAATATCAACTACAATAATTATAAAATGCAGGAAGAGTAATATCTGCCGCCGATGTAAATATAATCTTATAATCATAGATTCAGGGAAATTTCCACAGCTTTTTCGTCCATTCAAATCGAGACGGACAATACGCCTTCTACTTTAACGTAAGGAAACTATAACGGCCTATAAAATAAATCATCAATTTCGGAGTGAATTCAATATATTTGTAGTTAGAAGAAATCTGCTAACAAAATCGCTTGTTTAAAAATAAATATTATTTGACCGTTGTCCGAAGGATTATGGATTATTTTCCTTCAGAAAACGTGACAGTTCTCTACCTTATTATTCTTTGCTTTTGTTCATTCATTAAAAGGAGGAACGCATAACTTGTAGACCTATATTGGCGCCATTGCGCATTGGTTATATGCTTTCCCATTCGAAATCCCTTATCTGAACAGAAGACGACATGGTTACGGATTGTATTAGTCACCCTAGATTTCATGCAACTAAGTTACATTTTAAGAAGACGAAGTATACAACGTAATCGTTAATAATAATATGAACGATTTTAACAATGTTACTGTTGATATCAATTAAAAATAGCTTAAATGAATTCTAGAATTCATTTATGTTTTGCATATCATGTAATTAGATTTATTTATTGTGGTCGTAAATGAAAGGTTTATCACCCTTGTACTTGGAGAAATTTTGCATTCACCCTATATTAAAAAGTGCCACTTTCGATTTTGATAAGACAATTGAAAACGACAGTGATAGTGATGGTGATGGTCCTGGACGACAAAAAGAAAAAGTGTTAACTTGATTAATATTTACTTTGAAGAAAAAAATAAATGTAAAATTACGATTATTGTTATGTTCCAGAAATATGTTTAGGTTAATGTTGATTGAACTCTTTGCCAAATGCAACGGCACTAGAAATATTTACTTCTTTGTCGATTTGCATGACATGTGTTTCTGTTTCTTTAACCGTTCCTTGATTTTCGTTTTGCTGAATCTCTATCGATTTTTCGGACATACTTTTATTAGCAACTTCTATTCTATGGCGCATGGAGTCTGCTACATTCTTCCGCTACCGCTGAAGACTTCCACTACCCTGTATTTTTATATCTAAAATATCAACGTCCGAGGTATTGTCTAATAATGTAGAAGACGTTGTGCGCAACGGGTTGTCTGATTTGGGTTTGGGATTTTAAGAAATTTGGCTATTTCATGAGATATTTTTGCAATTATATGTTTTTCAACTACCTGATATACACATCTGCTACGCTAATACCGATAAAAGAACCGTTCATCATGAGCTTTTTTGGCCGGAGTTGCCCATAACGATCAACAAATGCTACCCAATATTCTGTGACTACAAATCTTCTTTGCACATTGTTATTTGTATTGAGAATCTGGACCAACATGACACACTTTTCGCCACAATTACAGCACCTGATTTTCTTCGGCTTCTTGTGTTCCATACCTTCCAACAAGTTAACGATCTGGTCAAGTCTGTCATCGTCACCTTCTTTCAGTATGGTCACACCTTTGTTATATCCGAAGCCTTCGTTGCTGCTTCGTATTCAAGAGCAGCTGTCAATGCGTCGACTAATGTTTTCGGATGGGCTAAACGAAGCGTTCTCTGAATATCGGGGTCACGTAAACCATCAATAAAGGCCTGGATGCCCAGACATTCCATCATGTTCTCTGGTGCTGACGGATAAGCAAATCGAACTAGTCGGGCAATATCCACTTCATAGTCTTGAAGGGATTCATCACGTTTTTGCCTCACCTCGTCACATCGCAAATCACCAGCAATACCAAGTTGGAGCTAAAATATTACGTTCAAAGGGGAGAATATACCTGAAGAAGTATTTCCTGACCTAGCTGAAGTTCAAATTTTTTTAAAACTAGAATGTGGATATTAAAAGTAATCCTTCATCTTTTTGACTTATCCATTGTAAATAGTTTGATAGAATACCGTCGAGACTGTATAGCTAATAAATATAAGAGTAAAGAAATTAAAGATTGTCCTAATTTCCGCCAAGAATGAGCAAAATACTTATTATGTGGAATCAAAACTGACAGAAGGAGATGTCAATGTGGATGGTGAACAAGTGAAGCCTCTTCAAAAAGAAATCCAGACTGTCACCATTGCCGTGAACACTGGCTAATTATAAATAATTTGCAAAACCTCTTGTGTTGCACATTGGAGATTTGCAAAAGCCGATCACGAGTTTCATGCTACAAAAGCAATATCTTTCACGTATAAACTATTTAATTCCACGTGATGCAAGAAGCACTAAATTCTGTTATATATATTTTAGTACCATACTCTTGCGAGTATGGTACGATTGTCTTAACGAATTTTAGAGCGCGGCGCTCTCTCTTTCCCGTATAAACTATTTCATTCCACGTGATGCAGGTAGCAATTTTTGGAAAGTATTATGCCTAAGGAGTATTTTATACTAATATTGCGAGCATCAATTTCTCTAAAGATCGTCTAACGAATTTTAGAGCGCGGCGTTCCTCTCCCGTATAAACTATTGAATTCCACGTGATGCTGGTAGCACTAAATTCTGTCAAGTGTTTTTATAAAAGTACGATGCCTGAGGAATATTTTAGTACCATAATCTTGCGAGCACCAAATATTTAAAATTCTTTAACGATCGTCTTACGAATTTTAGAGCGCGGCGCTCTCTCTTTCCTGTATAAACTATTTAATTCCACGTAATGCAGGTAGCACTAAATTCTGTCATTGTATTTTTTTGAAAGTACGATGCGTACGGAATATTTTAGTAGCATAATCTTGCGAACACCAATTTCTTTAATGATCGCCTAACCAATTTTAGAGAGCAGCGCTATCTCTCTTTCCCGTATAAACTTTTCAATTCTACCTGACGCGGGTAGCACTAAATTCTGTCATTGTATTTTTTGGAATTTACAATGCCTACGGAATATTTAAGTGCCATAATCTTGCGAGCACCAAATTCTTTAAATGATAGTCTAACGAATTTTAGAGCGCGGCGCTCTCTCCTTCCCGTATAAACGATTTCATTCCACGTGATACAGGTAGCACTAAATTCTATCATTGTATTTTTTAAAAGTACGATGCCTAAGGAATATTCTAACATAATCTTGCGAGCACCAAATTCGTTAACGATCGTCTTACGAATTTTAGAGCGCGGCGCTCTCTTTTTCCCGTATAAACTATTTAATTCTACGTGATGCAAGTAGCACTAAATTCTTTCATTGTATATTTTTGATACTACGATCCCTAAGGAATATTTCAGTACCATAATCCGACGAGCACCAAAATTCTCAAATCTTTGACGATTGTCTAACAAATTTTAGAGCGCGGCGCGCACGTTCCCCAGATTAACTATTTAAAGAACGTTATATTTTGGCAATTTTTGAACGTTATCTTAGAGCCCTTAATTAGCACTAAATTATAGTGTACTTGTCGTTTATACTGGAACAGTGTATATTTTTTTCTGGTAGTGGGGGTCCAGCTTAATGGCAAGCCGGACCGCCCCATTTTTTACGCGATTTCCTGCTAAACGGTTTGAGCAATAAAATTCGGACTAGGATACTAAATTAGCACCCCAATAGCACTAAATTTTTGACTAGTTGCGAACTTGATTTGCGATGGTGGGGTTCCCGCGAGGAGACGTTTATGAAACTTGTCTGGACATCGAGGACGGACTTCTAAAATGCTTGACTAGGCATCGAGGATGTACGTTTTTATTTGTACTTCAAATCCCTTGGGATTTTAACTATCACTTTATATCCATTGGTTCTAAAAGTGACACTTTAGTTTCTAACATGTGTGACTGAAGTGACCACTTTAGTCTCGGAATTGCAAAAAATATTTCATTGATAACGTACCATGACGTCACTTTTACTTTTCCTCCCTAGGAAGGAAAAGTACTTTTTCTCTCTAGGGAGGAAAAGTACGACTTTGCTCCCTACAATGAGGCCAGGAAATGTATACTTTGGGTAAAGGTGGGCGGAAAAAAGTTTACCCGAACTGGTGCAAATTTTTCCAAATCAGGATGCAGAAAAACTGCAACAACTGAAGAAAAATCCTGAGATTTTTGTGTTATGTTAGAAGACGATCACCAGAATGAATCATTCAGACATTTTCCTACGAGGTAAGAATAATAGTGCAGTCAGACATATGTTGCAAAATATATTGCAAAGTTTCAAACATCAGATGGCTTGTTGTATTGAAATAAACGAACATTTTAAGTATCTGTTGTAACCGCGATTACTTCATATTTTTTTGAAGTTAATTTTCTGTTTAGCACTTGAATGTGGACCTTCTTTTAACACGACACAAACATCTTAAGATTTACCTTCAGTTGTGGCAGGTATTCTGTGCAATTATTTGGATAAACCTTTTACTACGAAACTTTCGTCAAACTTTTTTACAAATTTACTGACCTCGTTATGGAATCTTCGTGACGATATAAATTAAAGCTGTTTTCATTCATTTTCATAATTTATACATTCAGTAGAATCTCATTTAAGCATTTGAAAGAACTCGATATTTTTTGACAATTTTGGTTTTAGTTGTGTGGTTTTATTCAGTTTTCAGATAAATTTCTAGGTTGAGTGAAATATGTTCAATGAACTAAATTATTGATTCATCTGAAATACAGATATCTTCATTTCCATCAACGAAAATCTCAACATAATGTATTTCCTGTGTACGTATTGCAAAATAAATCAAAAGATTTCAACTGTGAGTACACAATGAGATATCAAATTTAGAATATTAAGATTGGACTATTTTCCTGAAATTCGCAGAGATCTTTCCGCGGCTTTCTCACGTTCTCCATGTTTTACGACAGCCGAATGCTTTCTTCAAATGTAATTGATTTATTCAAAACCATGCTGCGAATGTAGATTAACACTGTTTCCGTTTCCAGACAGTTTACAGTGTTTAATATTAAATTTGAAATTTAAATAAATGGAAACATCATTTAGTGTATAGATCGTAAAAAAGTTTGAGCATCATTGGATATTCTTATAAAAGTATATATATTTATTAAATCTCGGAATACGACTATGCCAAAAAAACACAGAATATGTACTGTTCATCAAAACTAAATATCTTCTATTGACTGGAAACGGGTGCCTCAAATTTAACTTTTATAAAGAGAAAACGTCTAACGAAGTCGCGTTCTGTATTCAGTTTTTGGCCAGCAATTCTTTCACCGTGACATCATTGCGAGATGCTGCTTTATAGTGGTACCTAACCTCCTAAAAAATAATCCGAGATTCAATAATTATGTTACGAAAAAGCACACGGGTGTAGTCCGACTCTGACTAAGCCGTGTATGAAAGATGCAATTTTGGCGAATGCGCCGGGATTTCTTTGAACTGTTTACCACAATTTTTGTGACTATTCTTATCTAGACATTTCTAATCTTATCTACAAAATTCCAGGGAGGCGATTTTTTTGTGTAAGCCGCAATCTAGAATTATCTAGAAAAAAAGGCACTTATATATAAAGAATAACGACCGACGAGAAGAGGCAGTTTATAATTTGACATCGTGAGATAAACAGTAAACAACTGAATATAAACAGTAGAGAAGTGTTTATATAAATTAGTTTAAGAGCATATACTGTGTATATTATATAAATTAGTCAATAGTTTAGTGAACAAATACATTAAGTCAGTAGACCTACCGTGTGTATGAATTTATCCCACCCATCATTATAAAAACATTTAAATAAATAAGACAAGCATTACATTGGTGTCAGAAGTGGGGTTATATAAATGAATAAGACGTAAACATAGCCAAGAGACCTAGTGGCCTGAAAGTGACTGAAAATCGCGAGCTGGAAACGTCCGGTAAGAAGAGTGAGTTAGTAGAAAGACTTGAAGTGGCACTGGTAAGTGACGGCTTGGATCCAGAAACATTCTTATTCAATGACGAGACTTCCACCTTAATTTAGTCAATTTCTGTGAACATGGACAATATTTCTGCTAATATGGACGAGAAGATTTCAACCATAAAAAACGATTTTTCTGCTATGAAGAATGATATTTCTGCCGATATCCTATCAGTGAAAAATGATATTTCTGCTGACGTCGAAACTAAAATATCATCCCTAAAATTGGATATGGAGAATAAGATGATAACGATGGACGAGAAAATCGAGAATAAAATAACAATGATAGACGAGAAAATCAAGGAATTAGAGAGAAAGATTGCCGATTCAAGAATACGAGGCATGCCAGAGAAAGAAAAGAAGACCGAGCAAACAAAACTTTGCAAGCCAGAGACACACCCTAAGTTAGAAGACGTTGGCAGTTTTCCCGAGTCAAGTCCCCAACGTTCGATGGAAAAATGTCTTGGACCAATTGTGTAAAACAGTTTGAAGCAACCGCGAGAGTGAATAATTGGTCCGACAGGAAGAAGGCAGTAAACTTAATCATCGCACTTTGGGGAGATGCCCTAGATGTACTTCAAACGATACCTGTAGAAAAAACGGATGACTTTGAGCAGTTGAAGAATAGGTTGGACATGCGATATGGCCATTAATATCTAGAACATTTGTCCTAATCCCAGCTGAAGAACCGATGGCAGAAACGTGATGAAACCCTTCGAGAGTATGAAGAGGATATTCATATTGCCCGACTAGTTCGATTCGCTTATCCATCAGCACCAGAGAACATGATAGAATGTCTGAGCATCCAGGCCTTTATTGATGGCTTACGCCCCGATATGCAGAGGACGCTTCGTTTAGCCCATCCCAAAACATTGACGCATTGACAGCCGCTCTTGAATATGAAGCAGCAACAAAGGCTTCGGGTTATAACAAAGTTAGAACCCTCCGATAAGAAGGCGATGAGGAGAGGTTTGACTAGATCATCAGCTTGATAAAAAGTTTGATGGGCAAGAAGCCTGGAAAAATCAGATGCTGGAATTGTGACGAGCTAGGGCATGTACGCTGTTGGTGCAAGTTCCCCAGGACTCCTGCAAATCAAGAACTCTAATCACAGGAAAACTAGCACGGGTCGGCTACGTGGCGGCAGCGCCGACCCATGATCGTTCCAAAGACCCTCTCATACTGATAGCTTCTCTCAGATGTCGCAACGACAGTGTATATGTAGATGGCGAAGTGAATGGCAACAAATATACTCTGCTGATAGACACTGGAGCAACTAGAACCATTATACGACCAGAGATAATAATCTCCAAGAAGAAGCTTTTACCAACGAAACTGCGACTGCGGACCGCCACATGTGAGTCTGCCAACGTTCACGGGGAGACACAAATCCAATTGGGAGTTGGTGCAGAAAAGTTCATGCATACGGTAATTGTAAATGACATTGAAGAAGACGTGATTCTGGGAATAGACGTAATGAATCTACATGGTTTCCAGTTGGACTTTAGAAACAGAACCAGTAAAGTGGGTTCCGAGGAGGTATTCGTTCATCCATATGATGACAGCACGGTGTTGACTGCTGTACAGGAAGATACCGTTCTACCTGCACGAAGCGAAACCATGGGAGTAGCACGGCTACAGGGAATCATGGAGGAAGGTGCACCGGTTTTGATGGATCCAAGAAACCACGTCGAAGAGATTGGCAAAGGAATACTAATTGGAAAAGGATTGGTTACATCGACGAAAGATGATAAACGTGAACGATTACCCAGTTACCATCAAGAAGTAAACCAGGATTGTATCCTGCGTACCAGTGATGTCAAACAACGACCACTGACATTACAATTACAATATCGTTTATAGTTATTAACAAACACAATTCCTATAGCCCCATAATAAGTTTTAGGACTTTTTTCAGTTTTTGGCGTATAAATTTGATTATTATGAATATTTCCATCGAATAATAAAAATCCCATATGAAGCAGGACATTTTCGAATAATTATCGCTATATTCCATATGAAGCGGGCCCGGTAGGTATTGAAAATTTCCCTATAGATCCGTATCTATAGTAACGATCGTTAAAATGTGCATTACTCATCTTGACATGCATAAATATTATATAACTCCACCCAGATAGCACACATTAGTCCAATGGACATCCCATGGACGTCCTCAACTGGAAGTACCGACTATCCATTGGATGTCCAGCACAGGATATCGGACTTACAATGGACATCCAATGGATGTCCACATGTTACCATCCAGGATATCCAATCGGATTCCAGGAAATATCCAAGACTGGATACTTTACGTAATGCTCATGGATATTGTTTGGACTTCTTACGGAATGCTAGTGGACATCGTTTGGACTTCCTATGGACATGTACCGCAATGCTTATCATTTCTTCTTTTCGTCGTACAATTTGTTCAAGTGGTTTATCATGTTTTCGAATCATACTTAATATAGTTGACATGTAATTTTCAAATGGATAAGATGCGTATTTGTCAAGAGGCCAAACTTTTTGGAATCATCACTTATGTTTAATAAATTATGTATATTATGAGAAGCATTCTCTTTACCATATAGAATTGTATTGGAGAAAGATTACTGTCTGATACAAGTGGTATACTTCTGGTAACGAATTCGACTTCACTACTAGATTCGGAGGGAAAATAACTGTTTTCTATTTCATTATCAAAGTTAACTACGGAACTGGGTTGTGAGTAATCCTGTTGATTTTCATTGGAAGATATAGAATCCTCTTCCTCAGTAGGATATAATATGATAGAGTTCGATTGTTCAGACGTAGAGAGATTATGTTGACTAATAACAATCTTCGAACCTTCATGAAATGTTTTTTATTTATTTTAGGCATATTAAAATATATAAATAAAACAGGTACTTATCTGATAATTCACAGCCAGAAACTTCCACGTGCAAGTTACTTTTTAATCAACGAAAGCAGCAGATCTATTAAATTAATAATTATGATAAAGCGTGAACAACTGAAAACTGAATACAGAAAAGAGCCGCGCTCTTTCATAGGTTAGATTAAATTAAATTATCCGACACATGACAAAAACTTCAATCGATTTCGATATGGCATAGATATCGATTATATACTCTTACTCTACTCACAGTTAGTCACAGTACATGAACCTATATATTAGAAACCGTAAATAATAAAATCATAATTAGGTTGGTTACAAGTTCAAAATGCAAATATTACATTCGGATCAAATGATTCTATTGGACGAACCGATTGAGGATTGACGCTCATTCGAACTCGATTCACTTTAATCGATTTTCTCGTCGATTTTATCCTAGTCTTCCACTCTTTCACAGGTGTTATTAGGCGTTTATAATGATAAAAGTATTTTGTTATTTAGAAATTTGATCATGTTCACTTGATTGATAGATATTTAAATGATAGAAACAATATGAAAATTTTGTATAGTCACAAAAAAACCGATTTTTTGCATCGCCCCAGTCAAAATTCGAAATCTTTAGGTCAAATAAAAAAGTTAAAATTTACCTACAATGCACGTTCAGTTATCCAAAACATGACACATATGATTACAGTTCACTTTTAATAATGTGATGTGACATTCTCGATGACCAAGCGTTGCAAATTCACTTTCATCTAGATGAGTTAATAATTTTACTATTTGATTTTAATTTTCAATCGTAGTAGGCATATCGTCAATCAACACAAATAAACACGAAGGAAAACTGACACTTTTATTTCTGAATGTCCATTAACGGACAGTTTGAGGATATCCCGAAAGGTAAATCCAAAGTACTAATGAAAATGGACCTCCAGTGGATGTCCATATGGACAAATGGGACATAATATGGACAAATTCTGGACGTCCTATGAACGTTCGGTGCTATTTGGGCAGAAATATTCTACCGAATTATACACGTGCATCAAAGTAAACCTGATAATTTTCCATTCAAGTGTAAGGTATTGGTAAAAGAACTCACTCTGGTTTCAATCAATAATGATTTATTATTCTCGCCAAAGGATATCTCTTAATATTTACAATATATTTTTTAATAATGATTCGTAACTCACTTACTTGACCTAACCAAAACTTCTAATGACTAATGATTTATTTGATATACAGGGTGTTACACATGCATGCTGTCAGTAAAAAATGCATCTGGCTATTTTCATATTTTGTTCAAAGAACCCTCCGCCTTCGAAGTCGGGATCTTTCGCGAAAATATGAAAATTAACTCATGTAGTTTTTTAGTCAACATGCGTTTATGGAAAATTATCGCTAATTTTGATGCACTTGTGTAATTACTTCCGAAAATTCCCATTCAGCATTTATTTTTACATTATTATGATTTTTTAAGGATCACCACACCGACGCTAAACTTTCGCGACACCATATTTCCGCTTCTAAAAATTCGCAACGAAACTTGTCGATGCTCGATTGTTTGTTTAGTCCAACAAATCTTCTATTTTAAATATTACAATAAAAAATTCCAGCAAGCAAATAGATTTTAAAATTCATAAGCAAACTTACCATTTTATTTTAACTCTATGCTCATATGTTCCAGTTGTGTATTGGCAGTCGAACTGTTTACACGTGTTTTGTGTGCCTGACTAGGACATCATTTCTAGATAAGTACACCTATTTTTAGTTAATTTTCACATTAGGTATATTATCGGTTAGTCATAATTTAATTGAAATACCTCGTGATTCTATCACATAAACTTTTTTCTTTCTATTTTTATTTACAATTTTTTGTTCTGGAACGAGTTCTTGAAAAGACAAGTTTAAATAATTAATTATGAACACAAATACGGGCGGCCCAGGGCCGCCCGATAATTCTGACGACATGGACACTATCAATAACAAAGATTCCTATAAAGATTTGAAATGATTCAATTTAACAAATACACTATTAAAGATAAAGGTCCGTTTTATGTTTTTGTAGAGCACTTGAACAAAAACTTCGGCAGGTTATTTCCAATGAAAATAGGATATTTTTTGTTAACTGAAGACAAATTTAAACAAAACATAGTAGATATAATATCGGTAGGAGTAAGTAGAGTAAAAGTAATTTTTAAAAACTACGATATAGCGAATTCATTAGTAGGCCATGAAATCATGGAAAAAAATCAGTTGGTTGCGTACATTCCCACATTCTATAATCACCGCAAAGGTCTTGTGAGATGGGTAGACACTTTTTTTTCTGAAGATTTTTTACTCAAAAACATTGAATGCGATAATATGAAGGTGGTCAAAGTTCAACGTATGAAGAGAAGGGTCACGGATGGTGAAGGTGAAATCAAATTTGTTGATCGTCAACTAATAATTGTCACTTTTGAAGGAAACTTCATTCCAGAAAAAATTAAAATTAATTTAACCTCATTTTCCGTGGAGCCTTATGTTCACCCGGTTGTGCAATGCTATAGCTGTTTGAGATATGGCCACACAGCCAAATTGTGTAAATCAAAATCAAAAAGATGTCAAATATGTACTGAAGTACATACCAAGGACTCAGAATGCCCAAATCCTGGCAGTTTTTGCATATATTGCCAAACCAACAATCACCCTACGATATCCAAAGAATGTCCTATGTATACAAAACAACATAACATCAAAAGAGAAATGGCGTTTAAAAATATTTCTTTTAAAGAAGCCGAAACCATAGTTAACAATCCTTCATATTCAAAAATCACAACGAATAACAGATTTGCAGTTTTTAATAATACACAAAATTTCCCTCCTCTACCTGTAACTTCGCAGTCACAGTACATCCCCCCCGCATATATGCTACATAAACCAACTGCACCCTCAAAAAAACGTAAAGCCTCTACCCCTCTCATAACACCCCCCCCCAACTTCCTCAAAAAAAACAGATGTACCAAAGGCATCTAAAACAACTCCCATTATTCCAAACCCTCACAGGGATGATTTTGTTCAATATAAAGAGAAAGTCATAGAAAATATCATTAACTTCATCCATACTAATTTCGATCTAAAATCTAGTACTTCAACAACTCACCTCAACCCACTCACAGACTGAAATACTAGGGATTTTATAGCTACGGCCTTAGAATTCGATACAATTGATACCGTCAGTATTAGCGATGAGTCAAGCTACTAGGCAATTGAAAATACTTCAATGGAATGTTGCTTCTATAAATAAACGTAAACCGAATTTATTGAACCTGCTATCTCATGAAACTTTTGACATTCTTATACTTTGTGAAACCTGGCTAAAACCAGGTGTTACTATGAATATATATAGTTATAACAGTATACAAAATAACAGAATTGATGGCAAGGGGGCGTTGCCATTCTAATATCCAAAAATATAAGATTCAAAATCAAATCTATTAAACAGAATTTTAGTAATAATATCGAAACATGCGCTGTATTCATTGAAGACATGAACTTATCCTTGGTATCTTTATACAAACCACCAAAATATAATGTTAGCGTGAAGGACTGGGAAAACCTATTTTCACAGTTCAATGGCGATACCATATTCAGTGGAGATTTCAACTGCCACCACACCCTCTGGGGTTCTGCTGGTGATCAAGTCTGTGGGACACGACTTGTTGACGCCTTAAACAACACCAATTACATAATACTTGATGATGGATCACCTACCAAAATTAATAGGCCCACACAAAATAAATCTGCAATCGATCTCTCAGTTGCATCACCCAATTTAGTAAGTAAATTGAAATGGTCAGTACTTCCTGACCCCTTGGGATCAGACCACTTCCCAATTCTATTACAATATAATACTAATTATACTCCCCAGAACATCTCTCCTTCAACCAGATGGAATGTCGCTTCTGCAGACTGGACACTATTTTCAAGCCTAATCAAAAACCACTTATTAGTTCAAACTGACAATGATATGTCTCTCTCTAAACTGATCAATATAATCTCTGACTCGGCCTTATCATCAATGAAAATAAACCAGCCAGTCTGCATAAAAACCCCTCACCCCCTTTGGTGGGACGAAGAATGTTCAGCTAAGGTCTTACAAAGAAAGAAAGCTCTACTTGAATATAAAAATCTGTCCAACTGGGATAACTACCTCAAGTACAAAAACATCGAATCCCAAACTAAACTTCTTTTTAAGACCAAAAGTATGAACAGTTGGAAGGACTTTCTTAACAATTTAAATAAAAATACACCTATCGATAAAATATGGAATTTTATCAAAAAAATTTCAAACAAAAAATATTGTAATTCGCAATCATATACATCCACAGAGATGATAGATAAGTTACTAGATTATTTTGCTCCTCCTACTGCTAGTAATACATTCACCAGCACAACAAAAATAACTCACTCTGGCAATTTTCCCTGTAATCATTTCAGCTTATCAGAATTGGAATCTGCTCTCTTATCTCGCCGTGGAACGGCGCCCGGCAGTGATAATATCACCTATAAAATGCTCACATTTTTACCATCGATAGCTAAGAATGCACTATTAGATATTTTTAATAAATGGTGGCTTAATAGCCGCGTCTTTGATGAGATTAAAGAAACTATCATTGTTCTTATTTTAAAACCCAAAAAGGACCCAAATAATATATCTTCTTATCGCCCAATCTCGCTCATGTCCTGTATTATGAAAACGTTTGAACGCATGATAAAGGCTAGGTTGGAATGGTATTTAGAATACAATTCAAAACTACCACATTCGCAGTATGGATGTCGACGTGGAATGGGAACGATGGAAGCTGTCTCCCAATTAGTCTCAGATGTACAATATTCATTCTCGAAAAACTTGTACGTCGGTTGTCAGTTTGTGGACTTAAAAGGCACATATGACTCGGTTGATCTGAACATTCTCACTGAAAGTTTAATTTCATTAAACGTTCATCCTCAGATTTCATACCACATTGTAGACTTGTTTCGCAATCGTAAAATATACATTAAAGACAATAATAATGTATTGCATGGACCAAGGGTTGCCAATCACGGATTACCTCAAGGAGCGGCTCTCAGTCCTCTTCTATTTAATGTATATACTTATAGTTTACATAATATGATTTTTGTTTCTACACCACACAGGATAACTATAATCAATGTGTCAAAGTACTGAAATATATTGTATATTGCCTTAAGACATGGTTTAGTGATCACGCCTTAACAATTTCTCCAGAAAAATCAGCTGTTATGTTTTTTACTAGACACAGATTGCACCTCACTGATACGCTCACTCTGAGTGGTCTCAAAATACCAATCAAAACAGAATACAAATATTTAGGCGTTGTACTAGATAATAAACTTCTGTGGGGAAGCCACATAAACCATCTCAAGAGTAAAGCTGAAAAGGGGATAAATATGTTGAAATGTGTCACAAAAACTAAATGGGGAGCTGATCCTAAAATCGCTCTCCTGTTCTATCGGGCATACATTCGGTCGATACTTGATTATGGCTGTATCCTGTATGGGTCTGCTGCAAATGTACATTTAAAAAAAATTGATCGAGTACAATATAGTGCTATAAGGATATGCATTGGAGCCTTAAAATCATCGCCCACTCCAGCCATTCTTGCAGAGGCAAGAGAGCCCCCTTTAGGTATCAGACGAAATTATTTAGCTTTTAAAAAACTATGTTACTTAAAGTTTTTCAATTATAACAATACCCTTAATCAATTAGTCCCTCAACTGTCTATAGAAAATTTAACAAATAAATATTGGAACAAAAAAAATAGTCCACCCTTGGCGGACGCATATGTTATTTTCAATAAATGCATTGATCTGATCACACCTCATAAAAAACTTCCCATATTTGAACTTGAATTTTCAGACATCACCTTCGGACCAAGAGTCATATTTCCGACTTACAGCGAAATCCACACTGTTAACCAATCTCGCCTTAACGAAATAATCAATAAATATGATAGCTTCTTTAAAATCTTCACAGACGGTTCAAAATCAACAAGCGGTACTGGTTCGGCCGTTTATATCTCCGATACCAGTACTAAACTTCAATATAAAATCTCAGATACTTGTTCCATTTTCACTGCCGAAATCTTTGCAATCGAAGAAGCACTACAGTGGTTAATCAAACAAAAACTTACGCAAAATGCATTAATAATGTCCGATTCCAAATCTGTACTTGAAGCTATTAGCAATCTATCCCACAAAAAGTTATCTACATCTCTAAATATTTGTAACATTAAGAAACTTCTCCACAAGCTGTCCATACAGGGGAACATAGTTATTTTCATCTGGGTGAAAGGTCATGCAGGTATTTTGGGGAATGTCAAAGTTGACTCTTTAGCCAAGGAAGCCACTAAATTACCGAACGTCATAGGTAAATACGATTTTAGTGACATAATTAACAAAGGAAAAATTGAATCACGTAAAAGTTGGGAAAAGTGTTGGATAGAATTTACCAAAAAATCTAACAATCATTACACTTTAATACATCCAACCTTACCGAATTGCGTCCCACACATTGATGACTATGCTTGTTACGGGTTAAAAACAGGATTCGTTCAATTCTATACCCAAAAAACACAAATACTAACCTTGGGACATCCAGAAACAAGACAATCCTAATTAATAAATAATATATATTGGAATAACATCTCAAAATTCGATTAATAAACCTATGAACAACTTCTGCCAGCCATTACCATGTTTACATTTTTTTTAGTATCCATTAGAAGGTACTGTCAAACCGTAAATAAAATTCTTCTTCCACGATTCATTTAAATTATTGTTATTCATTGGATAAAGTCACCGTGGCTAAATAGTATGTTGAATGAAGACGTCTTCCTTCCTAGTTCGGAGAGGAGACATATGTGACACTGGTACCTTTTCCTTTTTTTTTTTGGCTTCTGAGGTTAGCATGTGCTACCATCCTAGTTAGGGATAATTTAGCTGAAAAAAATAGGTATTAATACTTATTATAATCAAGGGATTATATACATTTAATTGGATTTCAAGTATTAAATATTAGTTACCTACGAGGTCACCCAAGAACAATAGGTGAGTCTTCATTTCAATTTCGTTCTTTAGCTAGAATTCTTTTACAATCATTTGGTAGAAGTACATTGATCTTCCTTGTTTTAGACCTTTATTTTCTTACGATCTTCATTATTGAGATACCTGGATGTTGAAAGGCACCATCAATCCCTTACTTCAGGCAGTTACCAGACGTGGTTTTCATCACCGGAATAATTTACAGCTTATGGGGATATGAGCCCGCCTCCAAGTAAGCCCGTTCCACTTATACCCAGTGTTGTTTCACTCAGTTGAATGAACTCCCGAGTTCAGGTTTAATCATATATTGGATGTGTGTGTGTAGAATTTCCCAAGTACATTTTAATTATAACTAAAGTTTCTGTGCTATAAGACTTCTATTGTGTCATTGATATGTAAATATGAATTTCCCCCGTATCTAGAATAAGAGGCGGTTAAACAATTAGATAATTATTAGACCATTCGAAGTTAAGTTCAAAATTTACCTGAATGATTTCTAAATTCATTTACCGAGGGATAATCTCAACCATTTAATTAAAAGGTATTAAAAATAGTATACTCATTATCACATGTAAACAAACAGTACTGGTTGTCCGAATAACTTGGTATAATCCAAATGTAATCTTTTATTTTCATGATAACTATTATTATGACATTCGGGACGAACTTCACATTGTCTAGGTTAAACTGATAACTGATATAAAATTTCAACACAGATTATAACGCTACCCGAGGTAGAATAATTCTATATGTATTTTTTCTTTTCCCCTACCATAGACAAAATAATATAGATACGTCTATAGTAAATAAACATTTGTACTTATTTTTATGGAAAGTAAATTTTTTTTGATAAAAACCCCATCCCTGAGATATTTTCATTAACACTAATAAATTAATAAGGTTACTTAGGGCGTAACATGCTGTAAGCCGAGCGTACTCTGTCACTATTACCAGGTTAAAATTAAATCATGCTAAATTCCCAGCACATCTTCACAGAATTGGTGTAGCAGAAACGAACATCTGTTCATGCGACAACGAATCCATTGCTGACTTGAACCACATACTTTTTTCATGTGGAAAATATAGCAGTAGTCGTCCTAACTTTCTACGTTTCATCACCAACAGTAATATAGCTCAACCCTTTAATTTAACCACTCTGCTAAGTATGAATAATAAAAATGTCCTAGATCAGTTAATCACTTTTCTCAGAGAAAGCAAACTTGATATCTAAATTAATTTAAACGGAAAATATATTAGGACCTAATTTAACACCATTTTTGTGGCAAACGGATTCTGTCCAATGCCAACCCTCCTTTTCACACACACACACACACACACACACACACACACACACACACACACACACACTCATATGCTCCTAAACTTTGTCTTTTTCGTCACATTTTTGTAGTCTTCATGACTTACGTCGTAAATGACAGCTTAACCTTTAACTTGTGTAGCTACCCGCGCGGTGTTTTGTGTACAACACATCTATAAATGTGACTATTAGAATTGTATATGGTCCAAATGAAGACGACAAAACAACGAACATAGAAAAATTTTGGGATGAACTTGCTGGAATAATGGAACAACTCAAAGGCAAATATGAAACAGTAATTGGAAAACATGGAGAAACAGCTAGAAGCAACAATGGAAGAAGAATGTTGGATTTCTCTCTCATAAACAGTTAGATCATAACTTACACATTATTTGCACACAAAGATCCTTTATTCTACTAACAATGAAGAAATAATTTGTATTGAAATTTATGTCATATCCCACGTAACTGTGATTATCTTAATTGTTTTGAATTCATTTATGTCCGCCCAAAAAATCTGCGTTAAACATTATTTTCTTTATTTGAAACCTTTGTCACAGACAGTGCTGCCATTATTCACATAAAAATGTATCCTTTACAATTATAAAACTGCAGCTTTTATTGCTAACTTTGCACACTTAGTAACAATTGGACAGTAAAGGTCTAAATTATTATATATCTTTCAAAAATGGAATAATGTTTCCATTGATACCATCAGTTCAAAGTTTTCTATTACATTCCATTACTTATATAAACTTAATTATACACTGCTCGAAATATTTGAATAATATCGTCGTTGTTTGAGTATGAAGATTCATTAGGGTACATTTGTAACAAAATTCACTTTAGACAAAATTTAATTTTGTTTCTATCGGTAACGTTATATCTTCATAATACCTGGTCTCATTTTGATTTTGAATCCTCGCACGGAATAAGTTTGTTAAGCTGATAATTGGAAAACCGGATTACTCGGTTAATTTAGATAATCCATCGCAGCCAGGTACTACGAGGGCTATTTGATCAGCTTTACTCTTTCGACGGAAAGTAATTTGGGAAGCTTTAGGAAATTTGATAATTGCCAAGTTTTCCAAGTAAACCTTAATCATTAATAGTGGCATGCATGCTCGAGTTACAGTTAGTTTGTGTCTTATACAGTGGGATGCTCAGTTTACTTAATGCACTATACCAACATACGAAATAATTACAAAGTATGCAACAATAGGGAACTTGAGAAAAAATTCATATGGGGAAAAATACTGCCGATCATAATTATATATTGTATGAAATCATGTATCAGCAAAAAAACTATTTTTTATTGTCCCAAACAGTCAGTGTATAGTTATTTATGCAACAAGTGCAAAAAGTGAGTGTTTTTTGCACGCCACGTGAAATTGTCCAACGAGGCCTTTAGGCCGAGTTGGACAACACGTCGAGTGCAAAAAACACGTTTTGCACGAGTTTCATACAATATTTTTTCTACATTCATGCAAAAACTGGAAAATTAGAATATAATATGTTAGGAACTCAAACTCATTTCCTTAGTAATTAATAATGTAATATCACATCTTCTTCTTTTTTCTATAAACATATATTAAGCCAATCACAAGTTAGGTTACTTCTTGGTCTAGCCAAATATAACTACTAAACATCAGGTAGGCATAAAATGAAATGTAACTTCTGTCATTCTGACGATGATATTGATTTATCGAAACAATTGTCAATTTTTTAGAATTTTCAATAACTTGTATTATATTGTGGAATTAACTAGAGACCTTGAGTTTCATTTAAAAACACTAATATGAGCATATTCCACGAAGTAAGGGTCGAGACAGTCAACTTAAAAGATGTTACTTTATAATATTACTCTGATATTTAATAAATATCATTTACCATGTCAGAACTCAGAATGTATTTTAACCGTTCTTCTTTTTTTTGTATATTTATGGCCTCCACCTTGTCAGTACTTAATCATAGCTGGTTTTCGCTTTGACCATTTAAATTTTAAATAATCAGAATCAGATTTTTGTAACTGGTTGAGACTAAGTAGTAAGATATACATATATGAAATTGACTGTCTCGACCCTTACTTCGTGGAATATGCTCATATTAGTGTTTTTAAATGAAACTCTAGGTCTCTAGTTAATTCCACAATATAATACAAGTTATTGAAAATTCTAAAAAATTGACAATTGTTTCGATAAATCAATATCATCGTCAGAATGACAGAAGTTACATTTCACTTTATGCCTACCTGATGTTTAGTAGTTATATTTTTTTTGGCTAGACCAAGAAGTAACCTAACTTGTGATTGGCTTAATATATGTTAGAAAAAGAAGAAGATGTGATATAACAAATATTGAAGCTTAGATATTATTAGCCCTATGGTGATATCCTGGATATCATTTTTCCAATTAAGATCAGTATAACTGTGCAATGATATAGAAAACCAGGAAAACTATATCTGCTGATCTTTACAATTATCACTTAAGAAGACAGTTTATTAGTGGAAAATTCCCTAGATTTAACTGTTCATTGACAACTTCATATTGTGGGTTTCTTAAATGTCTTCTAATTTCCAGTTCTTCAAGGAAATCCAGTTCTTGTTTCTTTTCACAAATATGCAGCACTTCTAGTTCTGTGTTAGGTGTCAATGAATGATTGGTGTCAAGTAGATGTTTTGCGTAGTGGGATTTATCTGGTTGTTTTAATCTGTAAGCTCGTAAGTGCTCACTGTATCGTATTTCAAAATTCCTAAGTGTCTGACCCAAATAGACAGCATTACATTCTGGACATTTGAGTTTATATATACCTGACTTCTTTAATAGTGGTATTTTTGTTTTTACATTTAACAATTTAACGTTACTTTCTGTTTTAAAAGAAATTGTTGCATTCGTTGCTGAAGATATTATCTTTGAAATATTATTAGAAATATTTCCTGCATACGTGATGGTTTTATAAGTTTTAATTTCATCAGCTTGCTTAGGATATATTAGTTGTAATGCCACTTTTTTCTCTTTTTTACTAATTAGTTTATTTATCATATCTAATGGATAACCGTTAGATGTTGCTATTTGTCTAATAGTATTAATCTCTCTATCAAAATTACATTTGTTCATAGGAACTGAAAAAGCTCTATGTATCATTGAATTATATGCTGCTAGTCTGTGTGAGACAGGGTGGTTAGAATTGAATGGAATTGTCACATCAGTCTGTGTTGGTTTTCGGTAAATTGAATAATCAAGTACATTATTAACTCTTTGAATTTTTAAATCAAGAAAATTGATTGAGCTATTTTCTTCAATTTCTAATGTAAATTTAATTTTCGGGTGTAAATTATTGATGTGGTTGAAAAACACATCTAATTGTCGCTCACTACCCATAAAACAAGCTAATATGTCATCCACATATCTATACCAAAATAAAATATTTTTCGAAATATTACTTTCAAAGATCTTTCTTTCTAAATTGTCCATAAAAATGTTTGCTAAAATAGGTGATATAGGGCTTCCCATTGGTAAACCTTCATTTTGAATATATATCTTATTGTCAAAAGTGAAATAATTCTGATTAATGCATACATCAAATAAATTAAGTATATCTGATATTATTCCTGGATTAATATTTTTATCTTCTAGTAATTTTCTTACAAGTATTAGACATTCTTTAGGAGGAATTTTAGTAAACATATTAGTTACATCGAACGATATGAGTTTATAGTTATCTTGCAAGTGGATTGATTTCAACTTTTTGATTAGTTCTATTGAATTTCTAATTGAGTACTGAGATTCATATCCGTAAGTATTGAGTATATTGTTGAGCTTTTTTGCCAATATATTATTAGGAGCATTAACATAAGAGACTACAGGTCTAATTGGTTTCGTTATTTTATGTAATTTAACTGTTCCATATAATTGTGGACAATGAGGATTCTTATGTATGATAGACCTCTTTTCGTAATCATTTAAAAGATAATTTGAATTATTAACAATATCCCTTACATTATTAGAAAACATCTTTGTTGGGTCTGCTTTAAGAACTTTTACATCGCTGGATTCTATAAAGTTATATACTTTGGAATTGTAATTTTCAGTCGTCAAAATGACAGTAGCATTCCCCTTATCGGATTTTGTAACTGTTAGGTTATTGTTCTCTATCTTCTCTTTTATTGCGTTTAAAACTGAAATTTCATTTTTTGTTTGACGTTTAACTTTTGAAGGTTCAATATTTTTGATTAAATTGGCAATTTTTAATTTCTCATAAAGAAAATTATTTGAATTAGATTTTAAAGCTATTTCTGACTCTGTAGCTAAAATTTGTTTAATATTATTCGTAAATTTAGGTGGTATGCTGTACTTTGAACCTTTATTTAAAAATTCTATTTCACTATTTGTAAAATTAGTGTCTGAAAGGTTTTCAAATCGTGGTGCAAAGTGTGTAAAAGCGATGTAAAAGTTCTTAAAGCAGACCCAACAAAGAAGTTTTCTAATAATGTAAGGGATATTGTTAATAATTCAAATTATCTTTCAAATGATTACGAAAAGAGGTCTATCATACATAAGAATACTCATTGTCCACAATTATATGGAACAGTTAAATTACATAAAATAACGAAACCAATTAGACCTGTAGTCTCTTATGTTAATGCTCCTAATAATATATTGGCAAAAAAGCTCAACAATATACTCAATACTTACGGATATGAATCTCAGCACTCAATTAGAAATTCAATAGAACTAATCAAAAAGTTGAAATCAATCCACTTGCAAGATAACTATAAACTCATATCGTTCGATGTAACTAATATGTTTACTAAAATTCCTCCTAAAGAATGTCTAATACTTGTAAGAGAATTACTAGAAGATAAAAATATTAATCCAGGAATAATATCAGATATACTTAATTTATTTGATGTATGCATTAATCAGAATTATTTCACTTTTGACAATAAGATATATATTCAAAATGAAGGTTTACCAATGGGAAGCCCTATATCACCTATTTTAGCAAACATTTTTATGGACAATTTAGAAAGAAAGATCTTTGAAAGTAATATTTCGAAAAATATTTTATTTTGGTATAGATATGTGGATGACATATTAGCTTGTTTTATGGGTAGTGAGCGACAATTAGATGTGTTTTTCAACCACATCAATAATTTACACCCGAAAATTAAATTTACATTAGAAATTGAAGAAAATAGCTCAATCAATTTTCTTGATTTAAACATTCAAAGAGTTAATAATGTACTTGATTATTCACAATTTACCGAAAACCAACACAGACTGATGTGACAATTCCATTCAATTCTAACCACCCTGTCTCACACAGACTAGCAGCATATAATTCAATGATACATAGAGCTTTTTCAGTTCCTATGAACAAATGTAATTTTGATAGAGAGATTAATACAATTAGACAAATAGCAACATCTAACGGTTATCCATTAGATATGATAAATAAACTAATTAGTAAAAAAGAGAAAAAAGTGGCATTACAACTAATATATCCTAAGCAAGCTGATGAAATTAAAACTTATAAAACCATCACGTATGCAGGAAATATTTCTAATAATATTTCAAAGATAATATCTTCAGCAACGAATGCAACAATTTCTTTTAAAACAGAAAGTAACGTTAGTACAAAATTGTTAAATGTAAAAACAAAAATACCACTATTAAAGAAGTCAGGTATATATAAACTCAAATGTCCAGAATGTAATGCTGTCTATTTGGGTCAGACACTTAGGAATTTTGAAATACGATACAGTGAGCACTTATGAGCTTACAGATTAAAACAACCAGATAAATCCCACTACGCAAAACATCTACTTGACACCAATCATTCATTGACACCTAACACAGAACTAGAAGTGCTGCATATTTGTGAAAAGAAACAAGAACTGGATTTCCTTGAAGAACTGGAAATTAGAAGACATTTAAGAAACCCACAATATGAAGTTGTCAATGAACAGTTAAATCTAGGGAATTCTCCACTAATAAACTGTCTTCTTAAGTGATAATTGTAAAGATCAGCAGATATAGTTTTCCTGGTTTTCTATATCATTGCACAGTTATACTGATCTTAATTGGAAAAATGATATCCTGGATATCACCATAGGGCTAATAATATCTAAGCTTCAATATTTGTAATATCACATCTTCTTCTTTTTCTAACATATATTAAGCCAATCACAAGTTAGGTTACTTCTTGGTCTAGCCAAAAATATAACTACTAAACATCAGGTAGGCATAAAATGAAATGTAACTTCTGTCATTCTGACGATGATATTGATTTATCGAAACAATTGTCAATTTTTTAGAATTTTCAATAACTTGTATTATATTGTGGAATTAACTAGAGACCTTGAGTTTCATTTAAAAACACTAATATACATATATGATTGCTGTATTAGAGCAGCATCAGACACTTGCTCTGGAATTTTATTTTATTTAAATGTTTATGTTTGTCATAAATCATCACAAAACTGACAAGAATGACAGATGAGTGCAACACAAATTTTGTTGCACTAGTGTAAAAAAGAACTGCTTTTTCCATTAAATGTGTGTTCACAAAAGTGTTGTTTTTTGCATGAATGTAGAAAAAAGATTTTTTTATTCAGTTTAACGTACTCGACAACTATGGCCATTTATACATTTACCATGAATTATACAATTTCTATGTATTATAAAATTACGATGGATTTACAATTATAATGGATTATAAGATTACGATGAATTTATAAATTGCAATGGGTTATACGATTAAACATAAAAGAAATAGTAAAATATAACGATTGATTATCAGAAATATATCAAAATTATTTTTTGGTTCATATTTTGTTATAAAGTTGAATATCCTTTAATAGTTTAATAACAGCGATGCTTTTATGCGGATCATTTAATATGATTTGATTGAAGATCTTCGATATTTAGTTGCTGTCTTCTCATTGTATGCTGATGGCATTCAGTCAGGATGTGTTTAACGGTCAGGAGGGATTGGCAGAAGTGATACATTGGTTTAGCACTTGTTGCCATTAGATAACCATGCGTTAGTTTTGTATGTCCTAATCTTAGTCTTCTTAGAATGGCCATCTCTTTTCTAGAAAGTTCGGGGAAGGTCGGTCGAATTTGGTAGAGTTTTGTATGGTTTTGGTGCTAATGTAATTGCCACCTGCTGTTTGTTATTCTCTTTATTTCCGATTTCAAATCCCTGTAGATCTGGATGTTGGAAGAGCCAGTAGTGGATGTGACAGATTTTTTCACATAACTATCAGCGAACTCATTGCCTGTTATGCCGATGTGTGAAGATATCCCGATGATAGTGACTGTACCACCCTGGGAGGGAAGATTTTGGTATGTATCATGTATCTTTTGTACGAGGGGATGGTCAGTGAAAATGTTGCGTATGGAGTGGATTGCTGCTAAAGAGTCTGTAAAAATGGCAATATTCTTATTTGTTGAAGTGAGGCTATTGAATACTGAAAGTGTGGACACTGCAATGGGAGGGGATTCGAGATGAGTTTACGGGGTTATAGGTAGTTTTGACAGAACAACCTAAAACCAGTTTCGTTTTTTGAAGCGTCCGTGTATAGTACCGGATAATCATTGTTTGTTTGAATGATTTCCATAAAATTTTAGATTATTAGGTCCTTTGAGGTGTTATATTTGTCATAATTACTCAGGAAGGTATTTAAGCGAGGAATATGTTTATGCCAGGGGGCGAAGATGGAGTTGGAAACGGAAGTGTATGCGATAGGTTGATGTTACTTATTATTGGCGAGGGAAGATGTGGGATGGATTTTAATTTTGCTTGATTGGGTTGTTTGTTTGGGATATTAGTAAGGAGAGCATGCGTAGGATTTGAGGGGTTCGATGCTGCTGATGCTGCATATGTAAGGAGAAGCTGTTGACGTCTCATCCAGAGAGGTGGTTCATTAGCTTCGATATAGATACTTTCTGCTGGGCTGGTGCGAAAGGCTCCTAGACACAAACGTATGGCGGTGTTATGCACATAGTTTAGTAGGTTTAAATATTTTTTGCTAGCAGACATGTGAATGAAACTAGTATAGTCAATTTTGGAGCGTATCAGGGCTTTGTATACTTTGAGGAGTGTATTTTCATCAGCACCCCAGTTATGATGCGCAAGAGTTTTAATGATATTTAGTCTTTGAAGGCATTTACCCTTAATATCCATAATGTGCTGTTTCCAAGTGAGACGTGAGTAAAAAATTAATCCTAGCATTTTACATTGTTCAACAACAGGAAGAGGGGAGTCATTAATTAGGATGCAAGGTGTTTGAGATGGAGGTAATCTGCTGAATTTGATAATTTTAGATTTTTGAGGACATATAATTAAAACTAGGAGCTTCGTTCTGCTGTATAATAGATTTATTGCATTTTGTAGCAATGAGCATATAGTGGGTGTACATTTTTCATGGCAATATAATACTAGATCGTCAGCATATAGGGTGTGTTTGAGGGCTTGGGAAGTCTGAGCTAAGGTTATTCAGTGAAATAATAAATAAAGTAGGACTTAGAACGGAGCCTTGAGGCACACCGTCTCTTTGATTGAGGGGAGAGGTGAGGATACCATTAACGGATACCTGGAACATTCTGGTGGATAAAAAGTTTTGAATGAAGGATAGAATGTTGCCTTCAACGCTGTATTATTTTAATGTATTGATTATCGCTATTCTGCATATGGTGTCAAAAGCTCACTCTATATCAAAAATGGCTGCGATCATGTTGTGTTTATCATTCATTGCATCACCTATATGTGTTTGAAGAAGCACCAGGTTATCGTTGGTAGAACGGTGAGGTCTGGAGCCCTGTCGGGCTTCAGATATAATTTTATGTTTGTTTAGAAACCACAAGAGTCTTATTTATCATTTTTTCCATAAGTTTGCACATGGTGCAAGTCAATGAGATGGGTCTATAAGATTGAGGTAATGATGAAGGATGGTCGGGTTTATTGATGAGCAGGATAATAGAGTTGAGCCGTTGTTTAGGAAAAGTATGTGATGTCCAGATCACGTTATAAATTTCAAGAAGTTTATAGAGGCATGGTGTTGTAAGTTTTTTGAGAAAAATGTAGGGGAGGTCGTCGGCACCCGGAGCGATGTTTTTGCAGGAATTGAGAGCAGATGATAGTTCGCAATAGGTGAAAGAAGTATTCGAATAATTGACATCTTGTGTTATAGTTGCTGGTAGGGGGAGTGGTTGGATAGTATTTGCAGATAAAGTTGATAGAGAATTATTATTGCTTTTAAATTTGTGTTCAAAGCTTTGGGCTAAACAATTAGCAATTTGTAAGTTGTCAGTAATTACTGAGCCATTGCTTACTAGACTAGGAATATTGGGATTCGTTTTATTTCCTTGTATTTGTCGGATTTTTTTCCATACTTGACTTGGATTTGTATTTTTAGTCAAAGATGATACGTAGTTTTGCCATGAAGATTTTTTACTCTATTTTATTATGAATTTGGATTTAGCTTTGGCTTTTTCCGAAAGATTATTTTTTCTTGTATTCTGTTTCTGCGGAATTTTTTTAGGGCGATTTTGTATTGCTCAACAGCTTTTTTACAGGAGGTATTCCACCAAGGTAGCGTTTTTTGGTTTTGCGAGATAACTGTCTTTCCAATGTGGGTTTCTGCAGCAGAAATTATTGCATGAGTGAATGCATTGACAGAGTCATCGATGGTGTCATATATAGGGATTAAGGGTGTATGGGCTTCGGTTTGGGAGGTGTATCCTTCCCAGTTAGCTTTTTATAAACGCCAAAAATTTCTAGTAGCGACTTGGTTGCACTGTTCGTATTATTGGTAATAATGATGGGAAAAAGGTTGCTATCGTGCAAGTCATCATCAGTAGACCATACAAGTGAAGGAGCTGATCTGGGATTGCATATACTTACATCAATGGCAAAGAATGTCCCAGAGGATATATTAAAATGTGTATCTGAACCAGTATTTAGTAGGCATGAGCCGGATATATTAAGTACATTCTCTACTGTTTTGCCTTTTCCAAATGTTTGATTGGAGCCCCACATGGTATTATGGGCATTAAAATCGCCTACAAGGATATGTGGAGAGGGTAGCTGATAGATAAGGTCTACCAGTTCTTCTTTTAGAGAGTGGTCTGGAGGGATGTATATGCTACAAATTGTGTTTTTATATAGGCACCAAGTAGTTACGGCAATGGCCTCACGATTAGTATTAATAGGAAGATGGGTTGAATATAGGTTACTGGATACTAGTATTGACGTCCCTCCACTTGCTCTAGAGCAACTGGTACGGATGAAATGGTACCCTTCAACATTTTTAGATGAGGTTGATTAGTAAGCTTAGAATTGGTTTCCTGTAGGCATAAGATGTCAGGGTTAGTTTTTGAGATTAGGTGTTGAATTCTCTTCAGGCGCGGAAAGAATCCGTCACAGTTCCATTGGACTAAAGTGAAGATGTTTTAGAGAAAAGGAGAGGAAGGAGTTTATCAGTTAGGAATCGAATGAATTGGTGAGGTCATCCACTGAGGTATCCGACGAGACACTTTTGCAATCTGATGAACCTTCAGGGTAATATTGAAACTTTTTTTGTAATCTAGTAATACGATTCTTTGAGGATCTTTTATCCATTTCTGAATGTATGAGTGATAGATCATTTAATAGAGTTGTGATATCAGAAGTGAAATTATAAGCTTCTTTCAAGAATTTTGTAGGAAAGCAATAAGTTGTATTTCATCTAGCGAGAAAGAATCAGATGAATTTTCGTAGAGATTATGAATGGTTGTTAGGGTATTAGGTCTCAATTTATTGTCTTGAGAGACGGAAGTCTTGGTCTTTTTCTTGGCATGTTTGGGAATATCTTGGGGTCCTCTAAATTTTGGTGTTTGTATTTCACTAGTCTCTTGTGCAGGTACGGACGTTGAAACAGGTGAACGTTCAAGTGGAGAATCAAGGTAACTGTCATTGGAGCGAATTATTTTTTCACCAGATTGATGGGCTGAGTTATATAAAGGGATATCAGATGATATCTGAGAATCAATTGTGGGTTTATCTTTAATGGGTTGGGGTGTTGATTGTGAAGATGGAGTAGAGAGAGGTGGATTATGATTGGAGGAGAAGCTAGTAGAAGAGTTGGATAGCTGTTGTTATATGTCAGGGGCATTGGGTGCATTTGAGCAGGTATCGGCAGTATGTCCAGTTTGTTTGCAGATAAAACACTCTAGTCTATCAGTTGATATAAATATTCGATATTGCGTATTTTCATATGAGACTGGAAGAAAGAAGGAATTGTCAGGTATTGCGTAGAGGATTCGTCTAAAACTCATGATATGTGCATATTCATCACCGGTGGTACCACATTTTACGAACGAAACTGGTGAGGCTAGTTTCAACCCAAGTTCTTTGAGAACTGATTCAATGACTGAATGAGGGATGGATGGACTTACATTGGAGATTAGGATTCGTTTAGCAGGAGTAATTAGTCTTCTAATTGGGACAGAAGTAGAGTTTATCACCACGATAGGATTTGATTTAAGTAGATCATCTACGATGGCGATAGAGGGAAGATATATGCAGATGCGATTTTTTGAAATCTTAGAGGCAAATGTTATATTTTTGGGTGAGCAAATGTTACCAATAGCTTTGATGTATTCGAAAAGAGCCGTGTTTGGAATTGAATGCATGATTATCGCTTTTTCTCTTTTGGGGAAGGATGGAGGAGGGGGTTTAGTTAATGTTGCCGCTACGTACGATTTTGGATTTGAGGGGGTAGTGACATTAGGTGCATTTTATGAATGAATTGAGAAGAAGAGTTGACAAATTTATTGAGTTGATGTAGTTGGTTGGTGAGATGGGGTGGATAATGACATTTTGTGCGTGATTCTGGATACCAAAATCACTACACTAAAAGTGGTATTCCCGGTTTATCGGAGGAAGTAGGTAACAGCCACTTACCAACGAACGAAGATGTTACGCCACTGCTTATTTCTTGAATAGATACACTGGTAATGTTTTTTATTG
This sequence comes from Galeruca laticollis, assembly GCA_963921935.1. Lineage (NCBI taxonomy): Eukaryota > Metazoa > Arthropoda > Insecta > Coleoptera > Chrysomelidae > Galeruca > Galeruca laticollis. The sequence goes on along the minus strand of OY998175.1, from coordinate 39,127,827 downwards.
GCTGCCTCACAAGTTGTTATCACATGCTTAATGCATTGCTTATTACAATCCAAAGAAACACGTAGCAAAAACTAATAATAAATACTTAATTGCTGAATTTATTTAAATGACCTACTTGATCGATCTTTACTCGTCGGCCGCTGTAGTAGGAATGTGTAAAGATTTAAAAACGAAACACAATTCAAATCATACCATGCTGTTTTAAACGCGCTGATGTTGGTCGTGACGGTTTTAGGTTTAAAAGGCCTTTATTTTCAAAAACTTGAGTAACCCTATTCACATGTACATACATGTAAAATATATATAACAACAGTATTTGCGATGGTCAGGCTATTCTAGACCCACTTGCGTACGTCTGTAGTGTGACTTGTCTCCTTGCTTAAGCATTATCCAATTGTTTTCACTGATAAAGTTACTTTGTCTCTAATATAAAAACATGAGGCACCAGCTTTTTAGACTAGTAAGTCTGTGATAAGCAGCTGATAAACAGGGTTTCAAATTCAAACAGAGAGTTAGCTTATTCGAGACAGCAACATGACTGTTTGGGTGTTTTTTCTTGTTTGTTGAAAATATGTTATTTGAATAAGGGTAACTGTGTTAACCCTTACTTCGATGTTGTCGGTTGTTAGGAAAAAAACAACTTATTATGTGAATAATTAACCATGCAGAAGCCTACACCCACTATCTCGGGTGTGTTCTGCGAGACTTACGGTTTTGAGATTGTTTCGGAAGATTTTTGGTTAGATAATGATTATAAAATTTAATAGATAAATTCGCGATAAAGTCCTTGATAATGTACATGTCGACTTGATCATGTAACCATGAGGTTTTTTGGAAGTTTAGGGTAAACTGTTGAGTGTTTGATTGCCTTGCGGCGAAGACACTTTTTCTGCACCACTTGCAATGTGTGAAAGTTGTGTTTCGTTGCTTTGTAATAAACTGGTGCGGCGTAAGTTAAAATTAGTCTCATAACTTGTTTGTATAACATAAATTTGTTTTTCTTACAGATAAGAGGGTACAATTTGCTCACTGAAATTTTAGCTTTTTGTACCTGTTGTGAAATGTGATCATTGACGTTGGTATTGCCATGTACTTTGTACCCTAGGTATCTCAATGTGCTACTAGGGGTGACAAATTGACCATCATTACACATCTGCGATTGCAGTGTAACAAGAACTCTGTGTTGGAGGTGTTGATGGTAAGTTTGTTGTCTCTCAGCTATGGTATAATGTGTGTATTTAAGTGTGATTGAATGTTATGTAGTGCTGTGTCTGGTGATAATGCAGATGAAACAAAACAAGTGTCATTCGCATACATCGCTGTTAGGATTTGTGGAGAGGATGGCAAATCGTGGGTGAACAGGGAATGCGGCAAAGGTGGAAAAGGGGAACTCTGGCTTGTATAGGGTATTGTGCTGGTTATTTAGCAAGTGTTCCTCGTATATACTTCTTAAACCATCAAACCATTAATCTTGGGAAGTCACTTACCATTATTCATTGGGGTTAAATAAATACCATTGTTTATCAAAACTCACCGGGATAATATACTCGTATTTAACACTAAGTATACAAAATTACTTACCATGGATACCTTACACTAAAAACATTGATACCATTAATAATTATAGAGAAATGAACTCTCTCTTTTATATAGGAAATTCTATAAATACCATGTTAAACCAAAGCATCAATAGTCGATGCTCTTTTCGTCGACCTTGTCGTACTACATTATTTATTGTTAAGACGCGTCAATAATATATTTTACAAAACAGTCGTGATTCTTCTATTTGCTAATAACCTTACTCATTGTCAGTGACTTTCAAGTTCACTGGCCGCTACCAATATTTGAAATTAAAATCTAGTTACATCTAATTAAATCTAATAGTGTCTTTTGGGATCGTCACATCATCCCCTCTTGGAAGAGAAAAATCATTCCTGATCATTTTCGATACTAATTATAACGTTAATGATTCTCGTATTGTTTGTTTATTACACTAATTGTCTTGTTTTGTTTTTAAACACTGCTTTGTTTCTTTACGATCTCACTTCACTTGATTACAAATATTGTCGTTATTGAATCCGGCTACAGCTGCCACTGTATTATTTCCTGTCGTCGGCCATTTGGCTGGTAAACGAGTTTACCAGGTTACAGGAAAACCGCAGCAAACTTGTAACACCGACGGGTGGGTGAGGGATTTCTATCACTCCTGCTGGAAATAAAAGCGAAGTGAGAACGTCTGCCTAACTTTTTATAGTGCAGTTGTGATAGAAGGAAGATGTTAGATGACGGAGGGTTCCGGCTATTATTTCTCAGGAATTGGGAATGGCATTCATAATAGTTCAGGTTGAGATTTGTATTATGATTTTGGTATCGGTGGAAAGGTCGTAAGAGACTTGGGGTTTTTCCAGTATAACCGGAGCGGTCTATTGGAGGTTTTTTGGGTTGGCTAGCCTGTTGGAACAGCGAGGGTGGGACCGCCCCAATTGTTGCTGGCAGGGGTTTCGGATTTCAGGATTTTTAAGGTCGATGGCCGGTTTGGACGCAGGATGGACAGATCGGTTTATATCTACGGATTCAAAGAAGTTGGTCTGAGGACCGTGGAATTTAATGCCTGAAGTGAGGGCTTGGTGGTAGTGGATCTTGGAGTCCGTATTTATACGGAACATGGAAGTGGGTTTGTTGTTTGAATTGACGATGATTCGCCAAGTTTTTTGGAACGGGAAGTTTTGGTTTTGAAGAACTTTTTAAAATTCTTCAAGGGGAATGGAAGCGTCTACTTTTCTGCCGACGGAGGAAAATGTGGATGTGAGTGTCTTAGCAGAACGGGGACGACGTTGAATGAAGTTAAGGATGTTCATAGTGATTTTGGGATCGCCGGTAGAATAGTGAATTTTTTTAGGTGTTGGAGGGTGCCATTGTGAATGAGGTTTTTACAAGGGCGATTCGGTTAAAGTTGACTTTAAGGTAGAGGATTTGTCCGTTTTTAGAGTGTTTAATAGGGCGAGTAGAGATTTCTGGGTGGGATATTGAGGAAGAACGTTTCTGAGGTTCGGAGTTTGGGTAGGATTGTTGAAGGGGGTTGAGGTTTGAGTTGGTCGAGGTTTGGTTCTCCCTAGGAGGGTGAAATCCTCGTCGGGAATGGAGAGGTTGTCGGGCAATTGAGGAAGTGAAACATTGAAATCTTACAGAGGAAGCGCAAAATCTAAGGGAATATGAAAAGGACGTGTGTTTGGTTAGGTTAGGTTAGTCTAGTTTAGGTTAGTTTGATGAGAGTTGGTTTAAGGTTTTGAGGATGTTTGAAGTGGGGAGTTTTTGAGGATGTTTGAGGTTTGGGGTGAGTGGAGGGTGTTTATTGTCAGGAGAGAATTGTGTCATTTAGGATTTGAATCGTGAATTCAGCGATTCCAAGGTCTTTGAGTTGTGGATTGGACATGTGTAATAGGGGAGGTAATTCCTCGTTATGAGTAGTTGATTTGGATGCAATTTTACTACGGGTGCGACTGGAGGACATGTTTTTGGGAGTTTAGTGGGAAAGAGTGTGGAATTTGGGTGTGAAAGCTAACACCCACAACAGACACTGCCGGAGGGAGTTGCCTTCTCGGTTAGAGGTTTCCTGAGTTATTAGCTTTCGAGGAGTTTAATTTTTTACCTCTATGCTAAATGTTCTTCGTACGTCTGGTTGGTATGACGTCAAATGGATTCGGAGAACTAAAATTTATTACAATTTAAATAAATTATAAAATTGTTTCAGCTGAAACAATTAATGCACTTCCTAGTACAGTCACTATGAACTGTCGTATTGAAAAGGACGACAGAACGTGTGGGTGAGCTGGTGAATATTCTTTTTGGCGGCGTCCACGTTGCCGGTGGTGTTGACTATGATTTGGTTTGAGTGTGATTTATCTGTATTTATACGGTCTCTAGTGGGAAAATGGTGCAATTTTCAAGTATTCTTTCAAATAGCCGTATGAACATCTATTACGTCTAGGATCTAAAATTATTTACATCCATACAGGTATACAGCCTACATGAAAATTAATATTTTGATGGAAATTAAATTAAAATTAAGTCATTTTAAATTGGTTAAAATCGATCATGCCGAAAAGAGACAGTAGTTTATTCAAAATAATTTTAATACCCGCCTCCAACTACTTTATTTCATGAATATTATATATTATATTATAGGCCAGGAGCACTACAGTTTGACATGGCTGTGCCGTGACGTAGATTAGATATTGGTTTGTAATTGCTCGGAAATCATCTAAGAAAAGAAAATATGAAGGTCCGCCAGCTGAAAAAGTTGTGCTATTTGCAGAAAAAATCATAAACTGCAAAAAAGCGCAAAAATCGCTCATTTTTTCCGATATTTCTTAATTTAACTCTTTAAATATACAAGATAGGGAAAAAAAGTATACTTACGAATTTGTTCTTTATGAAATTCTCTACAAGATAGAATTGTTTTAAAATCGATATATTCAATTTTTTCGTTGAGAAATGGCGATGAATGCAAAAAAAGTAGCTAAAAAAACGAGGTTATTTTAAAGCATTTGTTTCGCAAATAAGAAATCATCTAATCACGCTATATATTGGGATTTAAGAACCTTATTATAGTAGGTCTGTTCCAATCAACACAAAAACCGTAATATTACGATACAAACCCAGTTGACCTGCTGATTAGTGAATATAATAAGTGTGTAATTTACATCAAATTTGCGGCGTTACTGAGATTGTACGGTAATAAAACGCTATTTACTTCGGTTGGAACAGACCTAATATAAAACAATATGCCAAAGGCCGATTAAATTGGTCTGAATTAATTGTCAATAATTTCCGCGAAAAAATTAACGTCATTTTTGCGTTCATGCCAGGCTTACTATAATACACAATAGTTATAATGAACAATTTTAAAGTTTTTATCATTTTTTACGCGATTTTGAAAAGTTGAAATCAACGCTTCAAATCGAGCCCGGCGCAAAAAGTTGCTGTATCTCTGCTTCTATTGGGTCGATTTTGATGATTTTTTTTTAAATCGATGTAGCTAAGTGAAAGAAACTCATTTTTCAGAATGGCGTCTACCAATTATGACAATTTAAGCATCTACAGTAACTACTTATAATTTGGCATTTTTTTATGTTGATAATAATCAATGATTTTATAATTATGTCCATGCTAGGATTGTGTTGTTCATTGCAAATTAGTATAGTTAAAATAAAATAATATATTTATGTAAAAAAGTAGAGTACAATAATGTTGTAACAAAAAAGCGAAATATCATTATTTATTGTATGTAGATCTTATAATGAAATAAAATATACCATTAATATACATAACAATTAATTGTACTACCCGTAATTTTGATTACTAATTATTCCAACTATACGAATTTGCAATGAACAACACAATCCTAGCATGGACATAATTATAATCAATGATTATCAACATAAAAAAATGCCAAATTATAAGTAGTTACTGTAGATGCTTAAATTGTCATAATTGATAGACGCCATTCTGAAAAAGGAGTTTCTTTCATTTTGCTACAGCAACTTTTGCGCCGCACTCGATTTGAAGCGTCGATTTCAAGTTTAGCACTCTATCCCCACTCCCCTCAGATTTGACGCGCCGAACGCTACCGCTACAACTTTCTTTGATTTTTCCTATTTCATGCACAAGGGCGATGTTATATCTCCAAGCATATACAAAAACTTCTCATAAAAGTCTATCTGCTGGCATTTTTTTTATTGTTACAACATTAATAGTTATACCGCAAACACTCTCGATCTTTGACGTTTATTATCTCAGCACCCATTCGGCCAAATTAAACGCATTTTTTTTAAAAGGAGCGTCTTTCTGAGAACTTTTTTTAGGCACTTTGAGTATTTTTCTTCGGTATCCAAATTCACTTCAAAAATTAATTATTTATAAGCCGTAATTTTTGAACTTTTCAAAATCGCGTAAAAAAATGATAAAAACTTAAAAATTGTTCATTATAACTATTGTGTATTATAGTTTAGAGGTCTAAGTAGTTGTAAAAAATCGGCGCCTATTACAACTCAGAAATGTAAGCCTGGCATAAACGCAAAAATGACTAATTTTTTCGCGGAAATTTATTAACAATTAATTCATGTAAAAACTATCAGGCCAATTTAATCGGCCTTTGGCATATTGTTTTATACTATAATAAGGTTCTTAAATCCCAATTTATAGCGTGATTGGATGATTTCTTATCTGCGAAACAAATGCTTTAAAATAACCTCGTTTTTTAGCTACTTTTTTGCATTTATTGCCATTTCTCAACGAAAAAACTGAATATATCGATTTTAAACCAATTCTATCTTGTAGAGAACAAATTCGTAAGTATACTTTTTTTCTCTATCTTGCATATTTAAAGAGTTGTATTAAGAAATATCGGAAAAAATGAGCGATTTTTGCGTTTTTTTGCAGTTTATGATTTTTCCTGCAAATAGCACAACTTTTTCAGCTGGCGGACCTTCATATTTTTTTTTTCTTACATGATTTCCGAGCAATTCCAACCAATATCTAATATACGTCACGACTCAGCCATATTTCAAAGGTTTGGGGTCTAATTCTCCTGGACTATTAACAATTGAAAGTACATTTCCATCATGAAGCACTACAAAATAATAAAAACCTGCACGAAAATATACACAATTCTAATATTTTATATTAGGAAATATCGGTCCTGCAAATATAACTGCAGTATTACTGTTCACGTGCATGCCTCATATATTTATTTGGGTTTGGTGACTCTTGATTTTGAATCGACTATAGTTGTTTCTCAGAATTTTGCGGAGTATCGGTAAAACATTTAACTAGTTTGTGGTAGCTGTATCGGCTAAAATGTATTTTTTCTACGTCCGTTATAATATTCACTTTTTTTTCATTCTATTGCATTCATAAATGTAATTGCAGAATCGGTCAAAAACCGTGAAATAAAGTACCGTAGCGGTTCATTTTTACACGTTTTTGCGTTAAAAAAGTGCCGTAACGCGTCATTTTTTAACGAAATTATAAAATTGTTTTATCAAAGTAGTTGGCTGTGGACGCTTTCTTTCTTATGTCAATTCCTTCCACCGATAAAATGTCACACTTTTATTTCTTGATATTAGTTCAAGAAAATCCGTTTTGTGCCTAATTAAAAGGAGAGTAGTATTATTATTAGTGATGCAGAGTGATAGTGAAGAAAGTTTAAATTGCACATCAGAGATGTTGTTGAATCGGCAACTACAGCGACTATCAATCTTCTCCCTGAGAAATCCAGTATTTAAAGGAATATAATTCTTTTATGGAGTGGCGTAGTAAAAAAGGCATAAACAGCTTCACAGAAAGAGTGTTACTAGCTTACTTTGAAACTAAATCCAAAATGTGGAAGTCTTCAACACTTTGGTCGACTTATTCAAAACTGAAAGGCACCCTAATGGTAAATAACGACGTAGACATCAGTTTATACTCGAAACTCATTGCATATTTGAAAAATAAATCAGTTGACTATAGACCCAAAAATCTAAAACGTTTGCCCGTGAAGAAATTAATAAGTTTCTGTTGCAAGCTCCAGTGTCATGCATAAGGTATGACAGCAAAAAATTTCAATGTAAGCTTAGATATTCTTTGTAACATCTTTCAGGTTGCTTTAATATTCGTAATCGTAGGAGCTCTGCGGAGGGAGGAATTATATAAAATGAAGTGTAACGATATTAATGATACCGGAAATGTTTTAATTATCACAGTACCTGATACAAAAACTCATGTTCAACGTCGATTTATTGTTATTTGTGAAATATCTGACAATACTCGTAGATTAAACTTGATAAACATTTATAAAAAATATAAAAACCAACGACCGACAAATGTCAAAACAGATCATTTGTTTTTGCAGTATAGAAATGGAAAATGCAAAACCCAAGTTGTAGGTATCAATACCTTTTCAAAAATTCCCTCGCTTGTCGTAATATATTTGAATTTACCTAATCCAAAAAACTACACTGGGCATACATTTCGTCGCTCTTCGGCGTCTCTATTAGTGGGTTACGGTGGTGATATAATTCAACTAAAGAACCACGATGGGTGGAAATGCAATACAGTTGCGGAGGGTTGCGTAGACGACTCAATAAAAAACAAAATGGATTCCGCAGTGAAAATTTTAACTGGAACAACTAGTTCGACTTCAAGCAACATTGTAAATGTTCACGATCCTACCAACAATCCAATAAGTACTAATACAACTATAGACGATATTATTTATTTGAACTCGTTAGATGTTGCCAATTCAAGTACCAATAGTAATGTAACTTCTTCTTCACTTCAAATTAATAATGCTCACAGTTGTACTTTTAATATTACTATTACAAAATAAAAATTGATAAAAGTTTGGTCTAATTTTTTTAAGTCTACGGACGTATAAAATTTTTTTTATGAAACTCGTGAGTAAAGTAACTTTTTTCACTCGTAGGAATTGCCGCCTACCGTCCTACTCGTGAAAAAAAGTATTACTTTACTCACCTGTTGCGTAAATAACTATTATACAACCGATTTATTTTTTGATTCTAGAGGATTATATGTGTTTGTTCATAATATCAGCTTTTTAATAATTTCGATTATTTTTTTTTGTAGATTTGATGGGAGGAAAAGTTTAACTTGGAAAGTTCAACGTGTCACCCAGGAAGTAGGAAGATTTTCTATTCCTATTAGTTTGTAGCTATTAAAATAATATTGATACCACTTGTTTTTTGTTAATGTAGTCCATTAGGAACGATATTACTTCAAATAAATAAAGATCTAGTCAAAAGTAAACCGAATAGTTAACTACAGCTAAAATCGCTTGAAGTTATATTATAGATTCCAATAACAAAATGTGTTTGCTATCGTTGATAAATTATACAGTGGAATTATTGGATCTTTACCCGTGCGTCATTAATATCTGATAACATAACCGACAAATGTCAAATTATTTTGTTCTGTTCTTCACTATTCATAGAAAAAGATGCCACTTACTAATTAAGTCGGTTATGTTATCAGATATTAATGAGGCACTGGTAAAGTTCCAATAAAATTCAACTATACTTTGCTGTTATTATTCATTATAATAAATAACTCATATCTATCTTAAAATAGAACAAAACATTTAATATAAGCAACTGTGGGAAATAATACTCATCTTCTGCAGCTTGAGATTCATCAAACTTTTCACTATAGGTAACCATATTCCCCAATAATACATTTGAATTAATCTAATACGGATTTATTACGTACACGAATATTGATGAAAGTTTGTTTGAATATTTCAAGAGGATTCAACGTACTGGGGCGGATAACGTTTGAAATAATTTATTATATTGGAACAAAAACTTACAGTTACTGAATTGGAACTGGATAAATACTGAAAAATTGAATTTATCGGACCACTACAAGTATTGATATTATATTAAAGTTATTGCAATTTTGAGTGTTTTTATATTTTCAAATATACCGGGTGATCAACTTCTGAGTTCGATAACTCCGTTTTCTTTCGAGATTCAAAGAAAAGTTTAATAAAATATTTTTCGTGAGTCAAGAGCTTCACATTTTGAAATTATTTTGTAATATACAGAATGTCACAGCAAATCAAAGTTATGTTTTTTTTAATGGAATACTATGTATACAGAGTGTTTCCAAATGACACTTACAACGTCTGCCTTTAGATAGCTCTCGTAAAATCGGACAACATGATATGAGGAATGATAGGTTCAACCTGTTTATTTTTCGAAATACAGGGAGTTGAAGTTGAAAAAATTGGTTTATATTTGAAAACTTTAAAACTGATTATTATATTAATGTCAAATTTAGCAGGTAGTTTTCAAATGTTAAACGACATATTTTAGTAAAAAAATCATGTTTCATTCTAGATCCAACGGTGTACAGTTAGAAGAGAATGCCCCCTTTTCCCAATCGTTTTCTACGCCTATGGAATTTGACGCAAACTTAAATTTTTTGTTTATTGCTTAATAGTTTTCACGTTAATAACATAAAACCTTTACATTCCGAAAATCTTTTAGTTTTCAAGATATTTAATGTTTTTGTGAAGTCTGCAATATCGCTTTTTATTAATGAAATTATCAACAATATTTTCTTGGGTTTCTTAACTAACTACATCACTATTAGTGATTAGAACATTTAACAGCTAATAATCACGAAAATAAAATATCCAGTGTAAACATAACATGTCATTCTGTTTTAAATCAAAACAAAATATTTGTAATTAAATTTGTTTGTGCAACTTTAAGACACTTTTTTGATATTTTGGTTTATACTTTTGAAGAAATAACTGATATGCACCTACTATATGGGTAAACCAGGAAGAATGGTAGACTTTTCGAACTCTTGTATAGAGAAAGATACCCAATTCTGTGCAGTTTGAGGAGTATATTCTCAATCGTATTGAAAACAGACCATAATTAAGCAAACGTACCATTGCCAAATATTTAAATATAAGAAACAAAACTGTGTGGAAAGTTCTGAATGATTTTTGATTTCCTGCAATAACTGCAAAGCTACTTATATCGGCCAAACGAGTCAATATCTTGAAAATCTACTAAAGAGCCGTAAATATGATAAAAAAATGCTACAGCCCTGACTAACCATGAGAGGAAGAAAAACCATCAATTTAAACAGAGACAAAAATTTTAGAAACAGGAAATAATTTGAAAAAAGAGAGTTCTATGAGATGGTAGCAATTCAAAAGTCTTCGTATTGTATAAATGACAAAAAAGACAGATAAACTCAACACAACATACATTCCACTCATTTAAACTATATAGTTAGTCCCGCATTAATAACTCATTATGCCACTAACGGCGTGACGATATTTATCTAGTACATTTGATCAATGTGAATGTTGTTGTTTTTTAAAGTGTGTTTTCTTAATGGAATAAATGGTAACAAAAACATTTTAAAGTTGTAATCATGTAAAACGTATTATTTGATTTAAATGTTCAATGTACATTCATAGACTACGCTTTGAGGTAAGTTTATTGTAATTCAATTGTGTGTTTATTATTCACAATCTAATTTGTTTTAGTTTGAGAAAGGTCTAAATTCAAGACCCCCAAACGTCACCACAGTTTGCTAAAGTTTATTAAAATGTCATTCTAACCATTTTAATAATGTTTTAATTTACTAGAAGCCAAGAAAATCTTGTTAAAAATATACATTTAGTCTAAGAACTTCAAAAATATAAGTACATGATATAACGGAATTTATAATATCGATAGAGTGTGCAATTTTTGACGGATCGAAGCCAAACTCGCTACATAAATAGGTTGGACCAAAATCTTGGACAAGTTCGTCAATAAGCTAAATCAACCCAGTGGAAACAAAATGGCGGCATTTCAAATTTGAAAAAAAATCGTATTTTTGTTTTTGATCTGACCCAATAAAGTTACCCAGATTTTTTATAGGTCATAACACGTTCTACAGTTTTTGTACTCAAAACTTTTTATTGAAACGTGCATGAAAATATTTATTTGAGAATTTTCACAAATTTACTAAAAAAAAATTGTATTTGTTTAATTTTGATTTTCTGCAAAAATGTTACTTGAAATAAGCCTGTCCAATTGGTCCTGTACCATTGGGATTTTTCACTATACAATTTTCCAGTAGACCTGAATGCGTCAGGTATGGTCCGATTTCAATTTACAAAAACTTAAACTTAAAAATGTTCATCTTGGTTTTGCGATATTCTAATTTGTTGCTGAAATATGAACAGTATTAATATATACATGTCGAGATGGCAACTATTACTTGAAATAGAAGAATAATCGATTATTTTATAACAATTCAACGATTAATCAAATGAAACCCAACTATACTTTTAGGTGGTGACATAATTTTTATATGAAATTTCGTCTAAATTATACAAAAATACCTCAAAGAAACCATAAAAATAGCTATCTTTAGAAAACTGCACATTATTTTCTTTGGATTTTATAATTTTGAGGTTATATTAATGTATGTCACTTTCAAGTAGACAAATATAAGAATTAATCGAGGTAATGTATATCATTTGGATTAATGTTTGAAGTATGAAAAATTTACTTTCGTAATCGTTTTTGTAAATTGAAATCGGACCATACCTGTCACATTCAGGCCTGCCGAAAAATTGCATAGTAAACAATTCGAATGGCCACAGATCGAAAACTATGCATCAGATAGTGCCTGCTTTTTGCACACATAAAGTTTATATTAAAAACTAATACTGGCCGAAGGATCTACGTTTCAATTTAAAAAATAACAGAGTTATAATTTTTTTTAAAAACAGCACTTTGGCCGGTTTTCCTGATCGAGTTATTCGACCTCTCATTTTCTTCATGTTTTGATTCTTAACAATTTCTCTCTTGACGTCATCACGATTCCCCGAACAGTTTTAATTTTATAAGCAAAAAACTCAAATAATAGTGATTTTTTGCATAGAATTGTTAATAACATAGTAATGAACTATTCTCCAAACAATGGCTCAGCTGGTTTTCTACTAACACATTTTACATGAAAAAATCTCTGTAACTTGGCCTATACATCGAAGAATTCCGAGATCGGGAGCATCTGATGATACTCAATTCGGTATTTGATTAAGAGGCGAAATATGGCCTACAACAACTACTGAAATTCGCAAGCGATGTCGGGCATTCATTAGGAATGGAGGAGACAATTTCAAGCAATATTCTAAATCTTCCTTTTCATCACAAGAAGTGGTTTTTTTCATTTAAATTTTTTTTGGTATTACCAAGGTCGAGGAATTAGAACTATTTTACATAACTTTTTGTTTTTTCAATTCTTTCTACTGTCGTGATCATTTTCTGGACAGTTAGTCCTGTTAGTTTACGTTAGATTTGTTCAGTTAATGAACCTGTCATGTAAAGCGAAGAGTAAAACGAAGGAAGTGAGGGGAAATGATGGACAACAACATATTGAAACCGGGTTTTCCGACGCGAATTTGACGTTTGCTTACATTTCTCGATCTTCACGCTAAGATTTATTTGAACGTTTTTTATCTCATTCGATAGAGCATACTTCAAATATGTTTTTGATAGTATTTGAAAACTCTACGCCATTCGTTTTTTTAGCTCAAACATTGGATTTAAATTGGAAAACCTGGTTGAAACATTCAAAAAAGTTGCATGGACAGTTTCATGCGATTTTTTTCAAAAGAAAAAAGTTTGATATCATGAAAAAAATAATTCAAGGTTTTTCAGCAAAAAGAACAAGAAAAAACGGTTTTTAGAATAAAAATCCTGTGTGTATGTCGTCGGCCACTTTTTGTAACATGTCTTGTTAGCACGATATAACCTCCGAAGTGCAGCAAGTAAGAAATTTTATAATTGAATATTGTCCAGGACATATCACAGATGAACCCTATTGATTTTCAGCTCACCAGAGCCAGTACAACGGGTGCTACAGTACTTGAAATACCACATTTTCAGTAATTTTGGCAGAAATTTCGGGTTGTTAGCACGATACAGCGTCCGTAGTGTATACAAGTGACCAATTTTATGATTGGCTATTGTTCAGGGTGTTTCACAGATAAAATCTATTGATTTTCAGCTTACCAGAGACGTTGCAACGTGTCCTATAAAAAATTAACTGTCTCGACCCTTACCTCGTGGAATCTACTCGTTTCTAGTTAATATATTGAAAAATGTTGAAAATTCTAAAAAAATGACAATTGTTTCGATAACTGAATATCATCGTCAGAATGACAGAAGTTACATTTCATTTGATGCCTACCTGATGATTAGTAGTTATTTTTGGCTAAACCAAGAAGTGACCTACCTACCTTGTGATTGACTTAATATATGTTAATAGAAAAAACAAAAAGATGTGATATTACAAATATTGAAGTTTAGATATTATTAGCCCTATGGTGATATCCTGGATATCATTTTTTCAATTAAAATGAGTATAACTGTGCAATGATATAGAAAACCAGGAAATCTATATCTGTTGATCTTTACAATTATCACTTAAGAAGACAGTTTAATAGTGGAGAACTCCCTAGATTTATCTGTTCATTGACGACTTCATATTGTGAGTTTCTTAAGTGTCTTCTAATTTCCAACTCTTCAAGGAAATCCAGCTCTTGTTTCTTATCACAAATATGTAGTACTTCTAGCTCTGTGTTAGATGTCAATGAATGGTTGGTGTCAAGTAGATGTTTTGCGTAATGGGATTTATCTGGTTGTTTTAATCTGTATTCCAGTAAGTATTCACTGTATCGGATTTCAAAATTTCCAAGGGTCTGACCCAAATAGACAGTATTACATTCTGGACATTTGAGTTTATATATACCTGATTTATTTAATGTTGGTATTTTTGTTTCAGCATTTAACAATTTCTGTTATAAAAGAAATTGTTCTATTCGTTGCTAAAGATATTATCTTTGAAATATTATTAGAAATATTTCCGGTATATGTAATAGTTTTATAAGTTTTTATTTCTTCAGCTTGTTTAGGAAATATTAGTTGTAATGCCACTTTTTCCTCTTCTTTATTAATTAGTTTATTTATCATATGTAATGGATAACCGTTGGATATTGCTATTTGTCTAATTGTATTAATCTCTCTATCAAAATTACATTTGTTCATAGGAACTGAAAATGCTCTATGTATAATTGAATTGTATGCCGCTAGCTTATGTGACATTGGGTGATTGGAATTATATGGAATTGTCACATCAGTGTGTGTTGGTTTTCGGTAAATTGCATAATCAAGTACATTATTAACTGTTTGAATTTTCAAATCAAAAAAATTGATTAAGTTATTTTCTTTAACTTCTAATGTAAATTTAATTTTTGGGTGTAAATTATTAATGTGGATGAAAAATATATCTAATTGTCGTTCACTACCTATAAAACAAGCCAATATGTCATCTACATATCTATCCCAAAATAAAACGTTTTTTGAAATATCACTTTCAATGATTTTTCTTTTTAAACTGTCCATAAAAATGTTTGCCAAAATAGGTGATATAGGGCTTCCCATTGGTAAACCTTCATTTTGAATATATATGTTATTGTCAAAAGTGAAATAATTCTGATTATTACATACATCAAACAAATTGAGTATACCTGATATTATTCCTGGATTAATATTTTTATCTTCTAGTAACTTTCTTACAAGTACTAGACATTCTTTAGGAGGAATTTTAGTGAACATATTAGTAACGTCAAATGGAATAAGCTTAGCGTTATCTTGTAATTTGAATGCTTTTAATTTTTTTATTAGTTCTATTGAATTTCTTATTGAGTATTTAGACTCATATCCGTATCTATTGAGTATATTGTTAAGCTTCTTTGCCAATATATTATTAGGAGTATTAACATAAGAAACTATAGGTCTAAGTGATTTCGTTACTTTATGTAATTTAACGGTTCCATATAATTGTGGACAATGAGGATTCTTATGTATGATAGACCTCTTTTCGTAATCATTTAAAAGATAATTTGAATTATTAACAATATCCCTTACATTATTAGAGCAGACCCAACAAAGAAGTTTTATAATAATATAAGGAATATTGTTAATAATTCAAATTATATTTTTAGTGATTACGAAAAGAGGTCCATGATAAATAAGAAACCTCATTGTCCACAATTATATGGAACCGGTAAATTACATAAAGTAACGAAACCATTTAGACCTGTAATACTCCTAATAATATATTGGCAAAGAAGCTTAACATTATACTCAACAGTTACGGATATGAGTCTAAATACTCAATTAGAAATTCAATAGAACTAATCAAAAAATTAAAAGCATTGAAATTACAAGATAACGCTAAGCTTATTTCATGTGACGTTACTAATATGTTCACTAAAATTCCTCCTAAAGAATGTCTAATACTTGTAATAAAGTTACTAGAAGATAAAAATATTAATCCAGGAATAATATCAGATATATTCAATTTGTTTCATGAATGTATTAATCAGAATTATTTCACTTCTGACAATAACATATATATTCAAAATGAAGGTTTACCAATGGGAAGCCCTATATCACCTATTTTGGCAAACATTTTTATGGACAGTTTACAAAGAAAAATCTTTGACAGTGATATTTCAAAGAACGTTTTATTTTGGTATAGATATGTAGATGACATATTTGCTTGTTCTATAGATAGTGAACGACAATTAGATATATTTTTCAACAACATTAATAATTTACACCCAAAAATTAAATTTACATTACAAGTTGAAGAAAATAACTTAATCAATTTTCTTGATTTGAAAATTCAAAGAGTTAATAATATACTTGATTATGCAATTTACCGAAAACCAACACACACTGATATGACAATTCCATATAATTCCAATCACCCAATGTCACATAAGCTAGCGGCATACAATTCAATGATACATAGAGCATTTTCAGTTCCTATAAACAAATGTAATTTTGATAGAGAGATTAATACAATTAGACAAATAGCAACATCCAAAAGTTATCCATTACATAAAGCTAATTAATAAAAAAGAGGAAAAAGTGGCATTACAACTAATATTTCCTAAGCAAACTGAAGAAATAAAAACTTATAAAACCATCACGTATACAAGAAATATTTCTAATAATATTTCAAAGATAATATCTTTAACAACGAATACAACAATTTCTTTTAACATAGAAAGTAACGTAAGTACAAAATTGTTAAATGTTAAAACAAAAATACCAACATTAAATAAATCAGGTATATATAAACTCAAATGTCCAGAATGTAATGCTGTCTATTTGGGTCAAACCTTTAGAAATTTTGAAATCCGATACAGTGAACACTTACGAGCATACATATTAAAACAACCAGATAAATCCCATTACGCAAAACATCTACTTGGCATCAACCATTCATTGACACCTAACACAGAACTAGAAGTACTACATATTTGTGATAAGAAACAAGAACTGGATTTCCTTGAAGAGTTGGAAATTAGAAGACACTTAAGAAAACCACAATATGAAGTCGTCAATGAACAGATAAATCTAGGAGTTCTCCACTATTAAACTGTCTTCTTAAGTGATAATTGTAAAGATCAGCTGATATAGATTTCCTGGTTTTCTATATCATTGCACAGTTATACTGATCTTAATTGGAAAAATGATATCCAGGATATCACCATAGGACTAATAATATCTAAGCTTCAATATTTGTAATATCACATCTTCTTCTTTTTTTATTAACATATATTAAGTCAATCACAAGGTAGGTCACTTCTTGGTCTAGCCAAAAATAACTACTAATCATCAGGTAGGCATCAAATGAAATATAACTTCTGTCATTCTGACGATGATATTCAGTTATCAAAACAATTGCCAATTTTTTAAAATTTTCAACATTTTTCATTATATTGTGGAATTAGCTAGAAACGTTGAGTTTCATTTAAAACACTAATGTGTCCTATAAATCCTGATATACTTCATTTTTGGAGAATTTTCGATTCGATAGCACGATACAGCCTCCAGAGTGTATACAAATGAAAAATTTTATAATTGGATATTGTTCAGGGCATCTAATAGATGAAACCTTTTGATTTTCTGCTCGGCAGAGCCAGTACAACGGGTGCTATGGTACTTAATGTACCACATATTTGTAATTTTTGGAAAAATTTCGGTTGGTTAGCACGATACAGCCTCCGGTGTGTATACAAGTGACCAATTTTATGATTGGGAATTGTTCATGGCGTCTAATAGGTGAACCCTATTGATTTTCAGCTCACTAGAGCCCATACAACGGGTGCTATGGTACTTGGAGTACCACATTTTTGTTAATTTTTTTGAGAAATTTCGGGTTGTTAGCACTATACAGCTTCTGGAGTATATATAAGTGACCAATTTTATGATTGGATATTGCTTAGGGTGTCTAACACATGAAGATACATAAAAATCATAACTCCAAAACCGTAAAGTTTTTTTATGTCGTAAATATGCTAGATGTGCCCTGAATGGTCCTATTTATACGCCCCATCAGTTTGGCTATCCCTATAACAAAACCAAACCGTATAGGCTGTTTAATTAGAAAACATATAACTTTGATGTGTTTTGACATGAATATTATAAAATGTGAAGGTCTTGACTCTCCATAATTTTGTTATCAAACTTTTTTTCGACAACGGAGTTATTGAACTCCGGAGTATAAGTTAATCACTTGCTATGTGAAGGTGTTAATAGAAGTCACCCATCTACAATTGTTTAAAAACGCTTCGAAGCTTATACAATTTATTTTATAGTTTACTGCAGATTCGGCAAAAAACTGAGCATTTGGTTCGTAATTAAAAGTGGAGACGACTGCTGAGTACTTTTATACGTTCTTATTTGACTCCAATTTATTTTGCGAGAGAGTACTGCTCAAGACTTTGTTTCGTACCCGGCTAGCAAGGAGAAATTAGAATTTCATTATTACCTTTATCAGCGTTTTTAACTGTTGTTATTTTGTATCCAGGTTAATTATCAAAAATTCCTCTATCGAAACCAACCAAATCATGTCACCTGAAGTTTCCAACAAGGATTCTTCCCAAAAACAGGAATCTTCCCATAAACAGGAGTCTTCAACCCAGGATGAAGTTGATCTGTATTTCAGATTAGATACTGAAGATGGCGAGATACAGGACAGCGGTGATGGTAGGGATTATGGGAAATTTTATTAATACCATAAAAATCAAAATGTATTGTTTGTTATAGATTCAAAGTTATATATCGATGAGAATATCGGTAATACTGAGCAAACAACAAAATCAATTGAGAATAAAGTTGAAGAATCTAAATCCGAAGATACTGATATTAAAAAAGCAATTTCGAATAAAAATTTGAAATCCAATAGTATTTGGGTATCTAACATAACTCGTAGCATAAAGGCAGCTGATCTAAAGAAACTCTTTAATGAGAGAGGGAAAGTACTATCCGCTAAGATTTTAACAAATGGCAAAAACTTATACGGCTTTGTCTTGATGGAAAGCGCAGAAATAGCTGCAAAATGCGCAACAGAGTTTAACAACACTATTTTTCACGATGTTAAATTATCAGTTTCTAAAAATAGACCTGAAACTGTGTCAAAAGCACCGGATTCCGGCAAGAAGAAAACTGACAAAGCAATGAGATCAAAAGCTGAAAATCCAATTGAGAAAGTTAGAAACAAAGCCGACAAAGATCGCAAAGCAGAAAAAGCATCAGACAAATTGCCAACAGCCAGCGTAGGAGAGCTGGAAAAAATTATTGTTAAGCTTCGATCGAGAATAGATACACTGTATCAATCAAACTGTAAGCTTGAAAGAAAATTTGACGATATGCAAAGTCTCTACAATAACGAAACCAAAAAATATAACAGATTGAAAATCGAATTGAAAAAAGTTAAAGATGAGAATCGTGAAGAACGTAGACGATTGAATATGGACAAAGAAAATTTCGATAAGATGAAAAAAATCGAACAATCCAGGCTTGATCTCGATAGATTGACATTGAATAAAGAGCTTTCAGAAACAAAGAAATTAAAAGATAGCCTCAAATACAAACTAGATGAAGTGAGATTCTCAAGATCGTCCAAAAGAACTAGATCTCCAATAAGTCCACGACGTCGAAGTCCACTAGAATTAAGAAATGTCGATGCGTACAAAGAGAAGAGATTCAAACGCAGCGATAATTACAGCAGACATAGAACTCCTTCTCCTCCAAATCTCAGTTCCGAAATACCGAAGAGATCTGGAAATATTAGTACTGTGTCAAGTCGTCCACCATATCATCCTGATGTAGCAAAAGGTGCAACTGCTGGATATCCATTCCGACAAGGAAACGTGTATGGGCAAAACCATTGGGCAGGAGGAGCACATCCGAAGGATCAAAGACGTAATAACGTCAGCCAAGGTAACACTTTTCAGAATACGAGATACAACGGTCCTTCAGCTGCTCATCCATCATCCTCTGTGGTGGTACCGCCGAGAATTGGCAGTAGTTATTATCAGCATTGGTAAATGTATTAGATTTTTGGTTTTTTGAGATTTTCATTCCAATTTTTCAGTTACCAGTTTCAAATGTTATTACATTTAGTTAGAGTATATGGATTTAATTTGATTTGTCTTAATATTAAATGATTTTTTGATAGTAAGTGAATTATTACAGTTTCCTAAAAAGTTCCTTAAATGTGTTTGACTGTAAATACCATGAAACTACAGATACTCTGCCTTTCTAAATAAGGTAGTGATTAATTCAGCAATTATTTTTAATACAGGGTGTTTCAAAAATGGCGACCCGTAAGTATAGATAAGTATTACACTGCAAAATATGCAGTATGGATACATCGTGTAAATTTGTTTTTCTGCATCTCCAGTTACACGGTTCGTACCTAATAGTTTTAAACAGAACTTTTTTTAACTTTTTTTATGTTAATTTGCCCGATCAAAATTTTATGAGAACTCAATAATCATTCAATTTTACACCATAAGGGAACTCTTGGTATAACTCGCTACTATGTACCGTTTTCGTAATATTTGTTATATTACTAATGCTGGTATAAAGTGAATATTTAAAAAAAATACCTATTCATCAAGAACCAAAAACAGTAAAATTATTCTAATCCTGAAGTTATTAATTAAAAAAAGAATCGCCAGAAGAAAGTTGAAATATGCTTGATTGAAAACATGAAATATTCAATCAGTTAGAAAAAGCGTTCAAAATGTTCTCCGTGGTTACAAATACACAATTTAATCAAGAAAATTTCTCAGAATCGGAATGTGAACAACTATAGCACATACACGTCTCATTGTCTTCTTCGTTTTCTTGAGACTGGCATCTCATGTTCCCTACAAAAGGAACACTGGATCCATTTCGCTCCATTTTCTCGTTTCACATCGTCATTGTAATTTTTTCCATAAACCCCACATTCTCAGTGATCGTCTTTTTCAGTGTACTTTTTGAACATTGCTTGCAATCGTTTTGTATTAATAGTACGGTTTGCTTTGGAGGAACTTTGGATATCTTGGTTTTCTTGGGAATTCCTGGCTTCCTCAGTCGGAGCCAATACAACTCAGAACTAAATCTGGGTTCGATCTGATTCTTCTGAAAATTATGCGAGGTGGTATATAACTCCCATTCGCATATATGTAGCCAAGGACAGTGGTTGTTTCTCCTAGGTGTGCGTACGATCTCTTGTAACTATATTTTTTACCTATTGCAGTTACAATTCTTGATGGTTTCATAACATATGATGTTTTGTCGCAGTTCCAGATGCTTGAAGTCATGAATTTAGTCATCAGGCACTCGAGATTTGTTTTAAAGTATTGAAGCATAGTAGCAGTTGCCATTGAAGCGCGATATGCAGGAAGTTTTTCAGACACACGTTATGAGAGGCCACATCGCTTTTACATGCCTACTACCATTTGCTTGCAAACTAGTTCTCATTATTGTTAGAATAGTTTCCCTGGGCTCATAGCTTGTGTCAAGGAAAACGCTATTTCTAGTTCAGCAGTCTATGTAAGAGGTCGTCCTAATTTTGGTAAATCCAACTGTGAATTTTCATTATTCCCTGCATGTTTAGCAATAAAGCACTTTAATGAGCTCCATGGGCAGTAGCTTTATATATTGCCTGGCATTCCTCCTGAACCATCTGGTAAGCTTCAAATCTGCTGCGCTATAGGTTATATATTTTTGCTTTCGCATGTTGGTCGGGTAAGGTGGTGACAGGTAAATTGGTGATAGGTAGGTTATTTGGTGATACTCTGTAAACGAAAATATATTCACTTAGGTGAGCTACATTATGATATATTATATGTATATGTGTAAATTACATTCTTACTATCGTGAGAAAAAAATCAACATGTCGCTCATTGAATTCACGTCCAATCTGCCTGCAAATATCGTAAGAAATCCTTCGTATGTCGTAATCTATAACTAAAGTTGTAAACAATGTTATCAAATTATCTTAGCGCAATTTTAAAAAGCGTTAATTTCACTAGGAGATGCCAAAAAATCAATGACTCTAATGAGGTCGAAAATTAGATAAATTCTTTCAGTAGTTAGAATGTTAGCAGTTTCTGCCGCCTTTTATGGATATCGTTTCACTACGAAGTTATCTGGACCGGCACAGGTGTTGAACAGTTGAACAGTCATAAAAATTATGTGCATCTGAGCTAATAAGCAAGTTTTCTACAAATTATTGAAAACATCACCAAATTACTTTTATCGCCAATATTCCTTACTTTACCCTACATACAAATACCGCCGCACGTGCATTGAAACGACGGCTACATCAGATCACATGACTCGGAATTGGTTAGTTGAATATTCCACACTGTGTCTGATGATTTGATTTTATGTCCTTTTTTGTTACATTTTATTTCAGCATAAGAATGTGTAAACGAAAAACTACTCGCAGAACCAAATCCTTAGAGGTCTACGAGTTGGCTGCGAGTGAAGTTATGGAGAAAAATAGAAATAGCAAAAGATTTTGAGCTACGCCACGTTTCATTCTTCAACTTTGTAGAAAAAAAGGTAGTGCGCCAGCAGCAATATGTTACTAGAAATTAGGCTTAATCGCCGAACAAGAAGAAATTATAGTAAAGCATTATTTGCTAATATTTCTTTTCCAATATATGAACACATTAGCATATCAATGTGATGAGTTTTACTGTCTTGAGTAGGGCTTCATACGAGAGCGAGACTTTTCTCGTCTGGTCTCGCTTTTCCGAGACGAGACGAGGCGTTTTGGAAAATACTATGGGCGATACCGAGACCATATACAGGGCAACCCGAGAGTCTCTTTTTTGGTCTCTTTAAATTTTTTTATGAAGTTTTTATTCGAAAAATCAGAAAAGGTCTACATAGAAAACAATATATTCTACAAAATATAAAATATGGTGACCATCTGAGAAATATTTTATTGTAAATTTAAAAAGAAATTAATAACAGAGTATAATTTTTTCACATTTTTATCTCAACTTGTTAAAGTTTCTTATTAACCCATCTCTATCATGAATATTTATCCTCGCAGATTTTTGAGTTTTAAATTTGAATAATTTTTTATAAGATCCATAATTATATAGAAATAGATCATTATCTACAATAAAGCGAGACGAGACGAGAACAACTGGTACCGAGACTTGGACGAGACTCAATTTTTTGGGAATTGACGAGACCGAGACGAGATTTTTGTTACCCTCGTCTCGTGTGAAGCCCTAGTCTTGAGAATGTACCAAAATCCTGGTGAATTAATAAGATGGCCGGTAATAACTGGATTACTAATTTCATGTAGAGAAATCCTTATACTTATCACAAATACTGATTAGCTAGGTGTTAAGGTTAAAGTGCGTCATTTTTTACCTCATCTATGATGGCTTATAAGTTGTTTACCCAATTGTTTAATTTTTAGCATAGCATAGCTGGTTTACTGTGTAAAGCTGATAAAATAAGAAGAACGGACCAGAATACGTTGAATTTTAGTTTCGGTACATATTTAGATATTTTGTAATTTGTAATGTTAATTCATATGAGAAAATGTGCTACATACATTAAAAAAAATGTCACAAACATATTAGTTTTCTTTTATCCTGGTTAGTCCTGTAGCATATCGGTACCAACTCTTAGTCCCAAATACTGGTTGCGAATTAACATACTACTTTTTTGAGAAAAACATCTTTGTGTAAGTTCTCTTTATGGGATTATGGTCAATAAAACAACGAAAATCTATTATTTTTTCAGTCAACGTTTCGACCCTTATTGGGTCATCTTCAGGGCGTCTACAAGAAACATACAAAGAATGTATTTTTTTGTGTGATACACTAAACACAACGGTCATAAAATTTGTTAATATCAAATAAAATTAGTACAATAGTATACGTAAGAACGAAAAAAATTTAGTTAAAATATATTAAAAGTTAATTATTAAATAACAGTTATGAAAACCACAGGAAAACAGGTGAGATCCATTTTATTGTCATTAATTGTGACATACCGTTAGAGTTTATTTATAATATAACGTTTTTCTTATTTAATGAAACGTTTTTATTACGGGTGGGATAAATTTATACACACACGTTATGTCTACTAACTTAATTTATTTATTCACTACACTATTCACTAATTTATATTATATACACACTTACATTAATTTATATAAACACTTCACTACTTAGACTATTTACTTGTTCGCTGTTTATATCACGAGATCACTTTATAAACTGACTTCTCCCGCTGCTCGGTCCTTTATATATAAGTGGCCTTATTTTTTAGATAACTATAGTTTGCGGCTAACGCAAAAACAATCGCCTCTCTGGAATATTCTTTTTTTTTTTCGGGATATTTCTCAAATTCCGGCTCAATCCTTAAAACATCTTCGGAGAACATATCTATAAAAACGAACGGTCACAAATAATCCCAATAGACCTTCTCAAAATTCGGCGCGCTCGCCATTTTTTAACATCGTTAACATAAGGTTACAGGACCGTACTTAGTATCTACTTCGGTGTGGGAGTTCGTAACATTACCCCCTCCTTAAATGGAAGTTCCACCTGGAACTTTTGTGTATAGACTAGGGCATTTAGCAAAAATAGAGGAAATTTGGGAGCACAACAGATATCGAGATGCGGTTTTCTGCATTGTATTGGGGAAGGTCCCAGAAGAAACTGACGAAAATGTGGGTTAGCAGTTTTTTGAAAAACGCCTTCTGGGCCGGAAAATGCATTTTCCAATTGCATCATTATTTGTACCGTTATGGGAACGATTGTAACCGTGAAAAAATCGCTCGGAAATCGTTACTCGGGGGTTTTCGGGGCTGCCGAACTCGATTCTGGCATTAGAATTACCCGGGGGTCCACGGGGGCGGCTCTGTGGGGGTGAAATGGGGGGAGAAATGGCAGCATGCATTAAAATCGCTCCACACTCGTTACTCGGGGGTTTTCGGAGATGCTGAATTCAATGCTGGCATTGCAATATCTGGGTCGCTCAGGGGCGGCGCTGTGGGGGTGCGCCGGGCCGAATTGGGCCAGGAATGGCAGCGTGCATGAGAATCGCTCCAAGCTTGTGACTCGGGGTTTTCGGGGATGCTGAATTCAACTGTGGCATTGTAATTACCCGGGGGTGCACGGGGGCGGCTCTGTGGGGGTATCCGGTGGGTCATTCTGGGGGGAAATCGCGTAGTCCATGTAAATGGCTCCAAACTCGTTACTCGGGGGTTTTCGGAGATGCTGAATTCAATGCTGGCATTGCAATATCTGGGTCGCTGTGGGGGCGCGCCGGGCCGAATTGGGCCAGGAATGGCAGCGTGCATGAGAATCGCTCCAAGCTTGTGACTCGGGGTTTTCGGGGATGCTGAATTCAACTGTGGCATTGTAATTACCCGGGGGTGCACGGGGGCGGGTCTGTGGGGGGTATCTGGTTGGTAATTCTGGGGGGAAATCGCGTAGTCCATGTAAATGGCTCCAAACTCGTTACTCGGGGGTTTTCGGAGATGCTGAATTCAATGCTGGCATTGTAATATCCAGGTCACTCAGGGGCGGCTAGGAAATGGTTAAGCAGCTAGTGAAAAATCACAAATTATGAACATAATTCTTTATTCAAATAACAAATTGAAGTTTTTATTAATCTTGAATTATTCATTATAAACTGAAATTTTCAACTTAAGAACTAAACATCTTGTTCAAACTCCTCATCTTCTTCTTCCCGTTGCTCTCCTTCTTCCCCTTCTCCATTTTCTTCCTCTTCTTTATCTTCTTCGTCGTCACTATTATCGGCCCCATCGGGAGCGCCTTTTTGGTTTGAGCAATTGTCATCGCAATTCTTGCATGCCAGTGAGCACACCAACCCGCTTCGGCGGCAACCGCACCTCATGCCACAGTCAGTTTGGCAAGAACACGAAATTTTGTTCAAAATTTCCTCGGGGCCGGCTTCCTGGGTCATGGTGACAGGACTGAGCTCTCCATCCACCAATTCCCACCCCCATTGTAACGGATCTAAGGTCTCGTCGTGACCTGGTGAACCATACCAAGCCTGTACTTGGAAATAGGGCCCAGAAGGCGTTTTTCAAAAAACTGCTAACCCACATTTTCGTCAGTTTCTTCTTGGACCTTCCCCAACACAATGCAGAAAACCGCATCTCGATATCTGTTGTGCTCCCAAATTTCCTCTATTCGGGTGATTTAGTGCTAAATGCCCTAGACTAGTAGCCGAGACTGGATGTTTGAATCGGTAACTGGCTCCATTTCTACACTTTCCGATCTTATGGAAATAACAGTGCACCGTCTTCATCGGATACTGATAAGGGGGATTGTAGCTGCAAATTAATATCTGGGCACCGGTATCTTGGAAGATCATCTCTACCATGTTCCTGATGACTCGCCAGTTTCTTCACGCTGGATTCAAACACATGGTCTCAGAGGTTTCGAAGTGCTTCCTACACATCGCGGTAGGTAGATCGATCTTGAAATTCATTTTTAGTGACCACCTAGAAGACGTACCTCGAATTTTGTTTCAGTCTCAGTGTCCTTCCAGGGGCTGGAATCTGGTCTTCAAGTTTTTCTAATTGCCCGAACTTCTTTCGAAAGACGTTTGTGAACCCTCGTGCGTTCTTGATACGGGCGGGGATGTTGTTATGCCAGTGAATAATCTTCCCGGAGAGTGAACAAATCTTGTTGTTCCGAAGTGACTCCATATCTAGCTTTCCCGGTACCCCCATATGCGCCCATAAATTCATCGAAGGTAGGGTCAGACACATCTTGAATAAGGTTTACTCCTTCCTCCAGGTCATGATCTCCTTCGAATGGCGCTAGTCGGTTTTGGTGAACTACTTTTGGTTTTCCGTTGGGGATCTTGATTAAGTATGGTGTCCTGGTCTTCTTCATTACCAGCTTGTCGCAAATATCCTGGAATAGATGGCTTTCGAAATTTCTTCCCTGGTCACTGTTGAGTTCCAAGGGCACTCCATATCGGCTGATAAATTCTTTTCACCAATACATCTGCGACAGTTGTGGCCTCTTGGTTCGGGATAGCGTAAATTTCCACCCACTTTGTGAAATAATCCATTATAACCAGGATGTATTTACCACCATTTCCTGTCGTCGGAAATGGTCCAGCGTTGTCTAAAGCAATCCTTTCTCTTGCGATGTGGTCCATTACTCGTAGCACAAGTCGTACATTTCTTACACCAGTCCTTCACATCGTCGGAGATGTTATCCAATAAAACCTTTCACGGACTCGCTGAAGGGTTTTCTTCACTCCCAGATGCCCTCCCGATGGACTGTCGTATAACTTCTTCAGTACCTCAACTAGTCTCGTTCTAGGGATAACTAGCTGTCTCCTGGTCTCTCAACCACCATCGTTTTCAATGACTCTTTTCAACAGCCCTTCTTCCAGGACAAGGGAGTCCCACTGAGCCCAATATGCCTTGAGTGTCGGAGAAAATCTTGACAGTTCTTGCCATGTAGGTCGCCGATTTTCATCCTTCCATTGCTGGATCATCTTCGGGTGAGGATGATTCTCCTGATCTTCTTTGACCATTCCTCGTTGACTACAGTAGTTCTTAAATCTGCGGCTTCCCTAGATTCCACCTTGTTGCAGTGGGAGCAGTCTGTTGGGCACGGCCGTCTGGACAGGGAGTCGGCATTTCGGTGACTTACACTAGCTCGATGTTCGATGTTGAAATCGTACTCTTGAAGTCGTCCAATCCATCTAGCGATCTGGCCCTCGGGATTCTTGAACTGCATCAACCACTTGAGTGCTGCATGTCTTCAGCCGTGGTTAACTGGACTGTAGAATGATGTGGTCCGGTGAGTGGATCTTGTAGAGGTCGGTACAGGTCTGTAGAGGTCGGTACAGTAAGGTCTGTAGACGGTCCTTAAGGCTGCAGAGCTGTAGGGAAAGAAATAAAAAAACAGGAGAAACAGTAGAAAATTGGAAAATTGAAAAGAAGGAATAAAATGAACAGGTAGGAGCTTATACTCCAATACATACAAAAATTTGAATTTAATTTTCAAAATAAAACCACAGAAAACTGTTCATTCTTATCCGTCCTGTTCCCAAAATAATCAGAAAAAGCAAATTTAAATCGGTGGAAAAGAATCTGTTATAAATTCGCTTCATAAAATAACTTAGGGCGCCACCAGATTTTTTAAAGAAATATAATAAAGGCGAAGAAAAAAAGGAACACATCATAACAAAAACAATTTTTTTTTTAAAACGAAATATTTTAACTACTTAGATAAATCGAAATAGAATGATTTGTGAGCACACAGATACAATTTGAAAATATATAGATAACTTACCAGCGAAGAAAATTGAAAATCACAAAATGATATTTAACAGAGAATGCTGATTAACTTTTCAGCGAAGAAAAGAATAAACCGATTCCTTGAATCTTAGTTTTAAATAGCCATTTAATGAAGGTAAAAACTATCACCGATACGTTCCAATATTCGAAATAAAAGGATTCGGAATTAGAGGTGGGAGTAGCCGACGAATAAGTAACGCTCCAAAATAATTGATGAAAATAGAAACTTGTCTCAGCGACATGTTACATGCTTCCTCTGTAAGTCGAGCTAGAGGTCGAGGTAGAGAGTCTACATAAACTATCCTTTATTTCTATTTTCTAATTCCTAAATAATAGCGTTATTTACTTACCAACAACAAAATTCATATATTTCTTGACACAATAAATATAAAGTTCTATGGTTTCTGCTTCTTATTCGAGTTGTTACATTATTCATGTCCATTGACAGTTTTGACATCTATGTCACTGCGATGTATAAACAAACATTTCTCTGAGTGCTGAATCATAATATTTATTAATTATTTGTTCATTCAACATAACTATTACTAATGTTCAATTAATCTTTCAGAATATTGATTACATGATTCTTTTAATTGAGGTATTTTGACTCATAATGTGATATTTATTATTTACAATGCACTACGTAAATGATTCCTAAATATGCTGTATTTTAAGGTAAGTCTTTTCCTTTTTTATTCAAATTTCTTGTTAACAATTGCATAAATCTTGTATTCTACTATGAACAGATTACTTTATTGATAAATTCACTTGATATCATGTTGAATATAAACAGTTAAATGCCTTAACCTTTAGTGTACTTGTGAGAGTGAGATTTTCAATTATACCTCTATCTAAGCAGAGAAAAATTACCTCTTTTATATTTGTTTTATGCTTTATCTATCCGTTATATATCCGATTGTTCTAACCTTGTATGTTTCTGCTATGTAACAAGTGTGCTATATCTTCAAGTCTAACTCTATTAAAGGCCTTTTTCAAATCAATAAAGCACAAAAACGCTGCCTATTCGATCGCTTTCTCTTTTAACTGTCTCATGACAAAAATTACATCTGTACACGATCTTCCATCTAAATCCCTGTTGTTCGTCGCCTAAGGTTATGTCGTTGCTAATTTTATCGGTAATTATTTTTGTTGTTGATTGCAGCGTAATAACAGCATATATTATATTTACTTGTGTTCGAAAGATTGTCATTTAAATTCTTTTTTATAACATTGTTGGTTTTTCCTATATTCATCATTTTTAGAGTAGATGATGTTACCAATTAACTACCTGTAAATAATATCAGAACTGTCTACCAGACTATATTGATTTAATAAAAAAAATGTCTCGTAATTTCTCTGTAAATTTACAAGCTATGTTTCTCGTTCCAGGGCGGTTATCTAATCTGAATAATTTACTATAACGATTCCCTTTTCATTCTACATTTCGGCTCCGTTATAATCGTATATTATCCAACGAACATTATATAATTATGGCAATTATTGACAAGTGTAAAGTTATAGTTGAACACAAATTATGTAATGATTAATAAGTAATATTCTTATCGAAGACTTTTCTTTATTTTATTAGTTTAATTACAACTGCATGTTTGTACTTATATTAACTAGAAACTTTGTTTTATAAAACTTTGAAACAGAGTAGTTTGTTCAGTCTTTACCCAAGTCTTTCGCAACTGCATTCCATTATAGAACTTGTTGTTCAGTTTCGCGTTATTATTTTCAATTTTTTGAAAAATAATGTCGATATGTAGTACCTTTGGACGGCCTACGTGCCTTAATAAAGTTCAGCTAGCTGTGTGGCATATTTTATTGCCATGGAAGTAGAATTGTATTAAAAAATGGATGTGACATTTCATGTCAAGAGTAATAAAAATTAATTAAATGAGAGCAGTGTTTTTTCTGAAAAAACATATTTTCGAGCGAAGTTCTTGTTCGTTCAGAACCATAAGGACTGAGGGGAAGGGAACTCAACATTGACTCTTCTCAGCCCGATAATTAACCAGAAAACCAAGAATTGCCGAATTGGAATTGAAATCGAAAACCAGATGTCAGACACACGTGCTATTCAACACTTCGATCTTGATTCCGATTTGTTTATAATTGAAATCGAAAACGGATTGATGTTTGTTGAACGACCAAAAGAATTGTCATTTGTCATGTCATTTTATAAATCAAATAAATCAATAGTGACATAACCTCATCATTATTTTAGTTCATTTCACGTGTATTTCACACTTTTCACAAGTTCATTTAGTTTAATCACGTTTAATTTTATAGAAAATGTTCTGTTAACTTAAAATGTAATGTACAATTGCAAAATATCACTCACATCACATAATCCATAGACAAACGGTAGCTTATTTAAATTTTTCGACCAATCACATGCTTCCGATTTACGATTGTTTTCAATAACATCATAATTTTACACCGACTATAATCAGAGTGATCGATTGACATCGAAAATGTATTGTTGAACAGGTTGATTTTTAAATGACAGGAAATTATTGTAATCGATTGTCGCGTTGAATAGCACTATTGATAACCGAGTTGGAAAATAGATTGAATCGACACGTATTTCGCAGTTTAGCACCTTTTTAGTCGTACCACTGTGGTAGCACGCCACGTATGTATACTACTTCCACCAACCCAGCTCTTCACAGAACAGAAATCATTACTTCTTAGGTCAGATACAAATTATTTCTTAAGTATCCTTGCATTATCACCTATCGTTCGTGGGAATAATAAAGAAAATCAAACGGCAAATACCGAAAGAACTAAAAACGTTAAAAATAGAAAGCATTTTTGCATTCAGGAAGGAAGGAACAATAATCTCCTACTTGCCTCAGAATAAGAACAATAAGGAAAATGTTATTTTAATCTCTAATATGCACACAGATGATGCAATTGATGAATCACAGGAACAAAAAAAACAGAAATCATTGCATATTACGACCTCCATAAAATAGAAGTGGACGTTATTGATAAGATGTGTTCGTCCTACAACGTACAGAAGGGAACACGCAGATGGAGTATGGTTATATTTTATTCAATATAGGAGGTAGCTGGAATGAATTCCCAAATATTTTCTTTTCTAAGGAGAGTGAAAAAATAAAACTCCGCCTTCTCCTGAGGCAGCTTGAGTTGAAACTTGTTGAAAACCAGTTAGCGAGGCGATTGTTAATGCCGAATTTACCACTCACAATACGTATGAGGCTTCAGGAAATTCTACCCAAACCCCCTAATCATACTGCGAGATGCAATTCATCCGAAACGAATTCTCGAAATCGT
Organism: Galeruca laticollis; assembly: GCA_963921935.1. Taxonomy (NCBI): domain Eukaryota; kingdom Metazoa; phylum Arthropoda; class Insecta; order Coleoptera; family Chrysomelidae; genus Galeruca; species Galeruca laticollis. The sequence goes on along the minus strand of OY998175.1, from coordinate 39,096,246 downwards.
TGCCTCCCATGTCCCCAAACAAAGAAACAAAAGACTAACAAATTACTCCTGCAAACAGTGTGGCTTGTACTTATACCTTCTGCACTGTAGTTTTGTTTGTGCAGTCGGTTGCGAACCAACTTTTACTTTTTCATGCGTGTAGTAGCCGAGTTATTTCTGAAACCAGATTTTGTGGTTTTGTTTTATTCCCGCAGTAATAAATTGGTCATATACCCTATTCTTAATTCTCTTATTCTTCTTGAAGTTCTTCTGATTGCTTCTGCAGTTTATGACATATGTTTTTTAGTTTTATTGTCTCGATGTATCTTTTGCGTCTTTGTTGCAGTCTACGCTGTAATCCTTCTTCAACAGTTGCCATACTTGATTAATTCACAAAACTTTATTTTCAAAAAATCCGTTCCTGCTCCTAGATCACAAATGATTTAAATTTAATATTTATAACGTTGAAATGTACAAAGTGCAATAAGGCGTAATATCGGAAAGATCATTTTAAATTTTATTACGTTCGATCAGATTCTTGCAAGATATTCACTATTAGATTACGATTTTCGATATTCGTAATCGAACTTTCATAAACTCCATTAAATTTTGGATAAAACTTTTAATGTAGTTTATAATCTCATGGAATGAGTTGTTTCATATTGTCCTGGGAAGATAACAGACACTAGTTTCTTCTCACATATAATATACAATGCGTCTATAAAGTAACACAAAAATTCATTTTTAGCTAAATAACAGTAAGATGAAAAAATCCTGAAGCGATTTTAAATTTAATACTTTTTAAAAGAATAATGGATGATACAGGGTAAATAACATCTGAGTGTTGACGTCAAAGGAAATACACATAAAAATCCTTATGTAAAAGATAGAAGAAATCGCTAAGGTTCGTTCTGCACTTTTTAACTAATCCAAGGTCATTGCAAGTGGCTGTCACGTCATGCCCGTAGATCTTTGGGTGGTGAGGGTAACATGCCGTGTGACGAAAATGGCGCCATCTGTCACGTGTTCTGTGTTATCTGCGATGACACAGAACACGTGACAGGTCACACAGAATACATGACAGGGGGTACCTATTCCGTCGCACGGCATTTTACCCACACTAGTTAAAGATATAGGGGCATGTCGTCTCAGCCGCTGTGTTTAGTACAAAAAGTGCAGAATGAACCTTAGCGATTTCACGGGTTATTTTACATAAAGATTGAGGCCGGACACGTGCTGTATATTAACTCATAAGCGACCGATTTTTAAATGAATCACTTTTTTTTCAATTTGCAGATTTCCCTGCATCACCGGTGAACACAAGGAACGAAATGATCGATAGAATAAACTTCCATTGTGTGTGGGTGTGTAAGGGGGGTGATGATTAAAAAGGTCCAAAGTCAACCTCAACTGCCAACCTCACCTGCTTGAGCTGGTGCCAAACCCTTGGCACCCGGTGCACCCGGCTAGACAACCGACGAGGCTCTGGCGTCCGAGTCTCGACGGAATAACCGTTAGAACGACAGCTGAGGAAATGCAACTCTCCATGGACCCCTTAACAACCCGCAATGGCCAGCGTGTTAGGGTAAACGGCCAAAAAACCCGTTTATGATACGACATGAGTACAGAAGATACAAGGCCCTCAGTCTCCGGCGACCCGTGTTTCCCCAATCAAGGTAGCGATAGGACAAGAGCACGGGTGGAGGGTGCTAAGAATCCCCGGAGTGGATCGGGCTACCACGGGAAACGAACGCTGCAAATTATCACTTACAATGTTAAAACCCTATCGACAACATATAAACTTCAGGAATTGGAGGAAGAGCTCAAGTTTTTAAGGTGGGACATACTAGGAATCAGTGGGCAAAAACGAAAAGAAGAGAAAGAACTGATACTTCAATCAGGTCATCTACTATATTATGTGAGTACAGACAATATCAACCTAGGTTGAGTATGCTTCCTAATACACAAATCACATGTGCGCGATGTCTTACAGATCCAAAGCGTAAATCCTAGATTAGCATAACTTACACTCAGATTAAACAGTAGGTATACATTGAAAATTATACTAACCTATGCCCCCACCTCGACGCAAAAGGACGAAGGTCATCTACTATATTATGTGGGTACAGACAATATAAACCATGGTGAAGTGGGCTTCCTAATACACAAATCACATGTGCGCGATGCCTTACAGATCCAAAGCGTAACTCCTAGAGTCGCATAACTTACACTTAGATTAAACAGTAGGTATACATTGAAAATTATACAAATCTATGCCCCCACCTCGACTCAAAAGGACGAAGATATTGAAAGCTTCTACGACGACATCAAACACAGCTTTGCGACAGACACCTTCCCATTACACTTTGATTATGGGAGATTTTAACGCCAAATTAGGCCACAAACAAGACGACAGTGAAACATCACTTGAAAGTCATGGGTTTGGGACAAGAAATGATAGAGGACAAGTATTGCTTGACTTCTTACAACAAAACAACTTTTATGCAATGAACAGCTTTTTAAAAAAGGCCCCCCAAAAAAAATGGACTTGGGCTAGCCCAGACGGAGTTACAAAAAACCAAATCTATCTGATAATTTCAAACATGAAAAACATAGTGCAAGACGTAACTGTTCTTATCGGAAGTGACCACAGAGCCGTCAGAGCAAAAATAGTCATAAATACAAGAAAGGAGAGGTCAAAACTAATAAGAAAAACAGCTTTAAGAAAATCATTAACAACACAAAGCTTATACCAATACGCACAACTCCTTAATTCTCGTCTATCACCAATGCTGACAAATGAAGAGGATATAGACATTGAGGAGTCATACAAACAAATAATAACAGCATTGAAAGAATCGGAAAACATGTGCAAGCAATCGCTTGGAGTTGGAAAAAAGGGGAAATGGAGTAATAGCACTAAGAAGTTGATGGAAAAACGAAGAAATCTAACAGACAAACATCAAAACAATGCCAAAGAAGAAATCTAACAGACAAACATCAAAACAATGCCACTTAGCTAAGAAAAATCAACAAAGAAATATCAAAGGCTATCCGAAGAGATGTAAGGCTACACAAAACAGAGGGGATATCTAGGGCGATGGAGGAAAACAGGGGAATGAAAGTGCTTGGGGAAAAATTGTGTGAGGGTAAGAAACAATTGAGGAAGATAATTGACAACAAGAATGGACAAACCACCACAAATAAGCGAGAAATCCTGCTAATCGTGAGAAGCTTCTATGCGGAACTCTATAAGAAAACCACAAAAACAGAAATTGGAGTAGGCATTCCCGTAATACAAAACCAGGAATCAGAAGACATCCCGGAAATCACTCAAGACGAAATAAACAACTGCTTAAAAGGCATGAAAAACAATAAATCACCAGGAGAGGACGAAATTAGCACCGAAAATATAAAACTAGGAGGATCAGCACCTCTCAAAATACTGTGTAAGCTATGCTACGCTTGTTTAAGAAACTCCATAACACCTGATCAATGGAATAAGTTCATCATAATACTTTTACACAAGAAAGGAGATATAGCCCAAATAGAAAACTACAGACCAATTAGCCTGCCATCGCAGATATACAAGCTCTTTATGAGAATAATCACCAAAAGGCTGACAGTCAAACTCGATCTTCACCAACCTATTGAGCAGGCAGGATTTCGTAAGGGCTATGGCACACAATGATCATCTTCATACAATTAAAATCCTCATTGAAAAATGCATAGATTATAATAAGCCGTTAGTTCCCATTTTTGTAGACTATTAAAAAGCTTTTGACACAGTAGACCACCATAATATGCTTCGTGTCCTCGCTGATTGCAGAGTCGACCATCGCTACATCGACATCATTAAGCAATTATACAAGAACGCAAATGCTGTCATTACACCTCATTAAGATACTTCGCTTCCAAATAGAGAGAGGTGTGCGGCAGAGAGATGTCATCTCCCCCAAAATATTTACCAAACTTTTAGAGTACATGTTCAAACGCACAAACATCAGTACCTCAGCATCAACATTAATGGTGAAAAACTTAGTCACCTTCGCTTCGCCGATGATCTGATATCAATTACAAATGATCTCAAAGAAGCGCAAGAAATGATGAGCGAGCTGAACCTAGCATCCAGAGAGGTTGGGCTGAAAATAAATATAGGCAAAACAAAGTTCATGACAAATCTAGTTGCCAGTGAAAACCTAACAGTGAACAACTTAAATATTGAGCAAGTATACTCCTACAAATACTGAGACCATGAGATTCGATTGGGAAGGAATAATCAAACCTGCGAAATTGGGAGAAGAATAGGTCCCACATGGGCAGCCTTTGGAAGATTGGGCTACATCTTAAGATCTGATATTCCCATGTCTTAAGAAGAAAGTCTTCGACCAATGTATTTTACCAGTACTAACCTACGGATCCGAAACACTGACTCTAACAAAGAATACCGCGAACAAAATAAGAGTTGCGCAAAGAAGCATGGAAAGAATAATGTTAAGCTTATCCCTGAGAGATAGAGTTACAAACACAGAGGTGAGAAGGAGAAGTGGAGTAACAGATGCCATCACAAGAATATCGACTCTAAAATGGAACTAGGCGGGACACCTAGCCAGAATAAACGACGGCAGATGGACTAGAAAAATAACTGAATGAATACCGCGAGACCACGCTTTCCGCAGCAGGGGCAGACCGCCCAATCGTTGGTCAGATGATCTGAAGCACATCCAAACCAACTGGTTCAGTGCAGCACAGGATAGCGGGAGATGGAAAGCTTTACGGGAGGCGTATGTCCAGCAGTGGACGAACATATAGCTGTTTGATGATGGTGATGATGTGACACTATAAGGCAGAATCTTGGAATGCTCTTTCAAGTTCAAAGAAATATCCTCCGTAGACTTCGGAAGTGTTTAGAAATTCGAACATTTAATATAGTTTTTTTTGTTTTTATTTGATAAGTTGTAGGCTAACCAACTAAATTTTTCTACCTTTCAATTTTTTTCTTATGTAAGTAACAGGATGTTCGACAGTATGCAGTTCAATTAGAAATGTTTTATTGTGTTTTAATACCTCATGTAAGTATTTTCAATAGATAATTACAGTTTATGATAATTTTCTCCAGAATGTCTCTTTATGGCGAACGGTTTCCTTGGCATGTACAACGATCTAAAAATCTATATATTTCCTAAACCATAAATTTTATCCAGTTAAACAAAGAGTACCTTGTCACAACCTAATTACCCGGCGTTGGGACTTCGCTCAGGTAGTGAATTCGGCCTTAGTTACACTATATTTTTTATTAACTCAATTGGGATAAGGTGAATCAACAAACAAAATTTCGGGACAAATGGATTTATTTGACACACAATAATAAATTTACAAAAACCGTATATTCTTAATACAAATACGAATAAATATCAGTTAAATAGTAAAAATGTCCAACTCAATATTTTATATATACCAAAAATAAGTAAGGGACTTATCTTGGGAAGACTCGGGACGTACAGCTCGCAGCAGTAGTCGAGGGTTCTTGAGCCGTTGTTGTAGGGACTTGAATGATGTGGTCCGATGAGTGGATCTTGTAGCCGGTCTGTAGAGGTCCTCATGGAAAACTGTGAAGCGGTCCTTAGGGTAGACGGTCATTAAGGTAGTAGGTCCTTAGGGTAGAAGGTACTTAGGGTAAACGGTCCTTAAAGCGGTCCTTAAGGCCGGTACAGGCTAAAGCGGTCCTTAAGGCTGCAGAGCAGCGAAGAAAATTAAAAATCACACACAAAATGATATTTAACAGAGAATGCTGATTAACTTTTCAGCGAAGAAATTAATAAAAGAGACCGAGTTCCACGTCAATCGTAGTTTAAATAACCATTTAATTATAGTCAAAACTATCAACGATACGTCCCTAATATTCGAAATAAAAGGATTTGGAATTAGAGGTGGGAGTAGCCGACGAATAAGTGACGCTCCAAAGTAATTGATGAAAATAGTAACATGTCTCTGCGACATGTTACACCCCCTCTCCTCGGAGAAAAAAAGGAATTCGAAGAATTACTTTTTTTTTGAACCTGAACAGCCTACAAAGAAAAAGTAGCCAAAACAATAGGAATGTGATGACCAGATAAAAGAAGATGTAGTAGTGCTTACGAATTCAAGAAATGAAAAGAAGATAAGAAGAAGAAAGGAACATATTCAATGAAAGTCCAAGAATTGTTGTTTTCTAATTCAAGACTTCAATTCATTTTGAAAACTAACAAAAGTAAAAAAAATATAATAGGTGCTTAGGCCTATTATCAATAATAATAATTGCAAGTTAAACGCAATTATGCTAAAAAAATGTAAACAAAATGCAGTAAGCAATTATAATAGGAGCTCATTCCTATTAACAAAAATTAATCAAAAATTAAACGATATCAGTTATTGGTACCGTACTGAGATTCAAAAATAACCAAAAGATTAAATTAGAGGGGTATCATCTACCAAAATATGAGACGCTAAACGCCTAAAAAAAAATAGAGGAGTAACCTCCACTTAGAATATGAAATGCTAAACGCTTTAGCAAAATATGCAAGAAAAGAATTAGAAAGGTAGCCTCTAATAAAATATGAAATGATAACATTTCAACGATATGACAAGAGAATAACTATGTATATTGTTCGTCTACAAAAAATAATCACTAAATGTGATATAGGGTGGTTGAGATCTCAGGTACACTAACCTCAAAAGAAAAAACTAAAGTAACCAAAAAGATATAAGGAAGAAGTATTAGGTGAGCAAGACCAACTCAGAGTCATAGATGGATGAGAGCATCGATCATGCAGGAAAAACCTCGCGAGAGATGTTAATCGCGTCGTGGTTATGTATTTCCCACAAACAACTTCGCATCTCTACAACTACCGAAGTGTAGACATGATCGTCCAACAACTACATTCTTTGCAACTGGAAACAAAATCAAAAGAGAAAGGGAAAATAAAAAAATAAGAAACGAAGAAATTTTTGAGCAAGCTCGGGTAATTAACAAACCCAGCGTTATGTAGAAACGCCACAACTAAAATGGAAATTTCCAAAGAAAATTCCATAGAGAAAAAATGACTGGATCTCTAGATTTATAACACCGTGATGCAATGCCCATGCGACACATCCTTCCAGTGCGATAACATGACAAGTCATCAAACCACCCTTTCGGAAAAACGGCGTCCCGTAGGTACGATACGTTATGGAATGATGGCACACCATGACACACCTGAAATTCAGATTTCCACTTAAAGATGTCACAAGACTAGCATCACGCCTGTCATAGAACTAGTCCTTAACAAAAAACAAAATCACGGAAATCTTTTTTTAACAGGAAAGCGAAAACCTCCAAAAATTCCGTCATGGGAATGCTATTGCGAGATATTGTTTAAAAAAATACACGGTAAGGGATAGAAATTTACTAAGAAAAATTTTTTGAACGTGACCAAAAATGTGTATGTGTGTGTATTTAAAATACATTACGTAACTATACGGAAAAATAACAAAAAAGAAACAAGGCATGGCCTTTCCCCCCCTTTCCTACTATCGGAAAGTTTGCAGAGAAGAAACCCACCTAAACAGAACCAATTGCTAAAAATTTAGCGATAACACACAGAATACTCAAAAACCAGTTATATAGAACTGAAATCGGAAACACTTTTGCCATGAAAGTACGAAATTATAAACTATGGTATTGCAAACCACATAGAAAGTTGTCCAAAAAAAAATACTTTTGTCAACAACGGAAAGAGAAAACAAAAGTATGCCGCAAAAAAAACTATAAGTATGTATCAGTACACCAAAATAATCCATAAATTGTCATGTAATAAAAGAACGTGTTGGACTCGTATCAACATACAGGGACGATAAAAATCAAGCGTATACTGAGAACGAAAACGCTACCAAGCAGAAATATAATTTGTCCCACGTTGGGCGCCAAATTTGTCACAACCTAATTACCCGGCCTTGGCACTCCGCTCAGGTAGTGAATTCGGCCTTAGTTACACTATTTTTTATTACCTCAATTGGGATAACAAACAAAATTTCGGGACAAATGGATTTATTTGACACACCATAATAAATTTACAAAAACCGTATATTCTTAATACAAATACGAATGAATAACAGTTATATAGTAAAAATGTCCAACTCAATATTTTATATATATTCTTGAGCCGTTGTTGTAGAGACTTGAATGATGTGGTCCGATGAGTAGATCTTGTAGCCGGTCTGTAGAGGACCTCATGGAAAACTCTGAAGCGGTCCTTGTGGTAGAAGGTCTTTAAGGTAAACGGTCCTTAAGGCTGCAGAGCAGAGAAGAAAATTAAAAATCACACACAAAATGATATTTAACAGAGAATGCTGATTAACTTTTCAGCGGAGAAATGAATAAAAGAGACCGAGTTCCACGTCAATCGTAGTTTAAATAACCATTTAATGATAGTGAAAACTAACAACGATACGTTCCTAATATTCGAAATAAAAGGATTTGGAATTAGAGGTGGGAATAGCCGACGAATAAGTAACGCTCCAAAATAATTGATGAAAGTAGTAACATGTCTCAGCGACATGTTACAACCTTTTTGTAAAAAATCCATTGAAAATCCATTTTTGCTATTATTAGATTGTACAGGTTGTCCCTGTAGAAGTTACGGATTGTTAACCATTGGGCATGAGCCGCCCTGGCCTTCAGATAGTAGAGTAGAATTATTTATTCCGTCAAACACACTACATGGACATACGTAATCATTCATTAAAAATTCATAATGTTCCAATGTATAATTCAGAAAATATTCTTAGACTTAAGTTCTGATTTCGCAGCTTTAAATGCCTATAACTCAGAAACGAGGGGCCTTATGAGAATTTTTTATGTCGCAGCATTATTTTCACGGGATCTACTCACTCCCTATTTTTTTGCATCAAGTCCCGGAACACCATGTATAAGACATTTGAATAAAAAACTATGTTTATTAACAATCTTTTGTTTATTTTGTTCATAAAGATATCCGTCAGCTCCACTGCAAGCTGCATGGTTCAAAGTTGAACAGTTGACGCACCGGTACCATAGTTCTCGGTTACGAACTAACTCATTGCAAATGCCACACACTTCACAAGGCTCATTAGGCCTGTCCGCATAAGCAAAATTTTCAAAATGGTCTAAATCATCTTGTTTGTCATCATTATCAGTGCTTTAGTTAGATTCATCACCAGTTTCAGACAGATTTTTGTTGTTTTTTTTTCAACTTCTTTTTTGTTCCTTTGTGTTGATGCTATATTAGGTCTAAATTGGCTTTCCACTCGTCATATAGAGGATTGGGGATCGGATTTTGAAGGTACATTATATGTAGAATGAATATTGTAATTATTATTTTCATCGTCCACTGTAACAGGTAAATTGGATTCAACCACTAATGGCCTAATTTCATTTGCTGCGAAATCTTCCCCATTAAATTTATCAGGGTTTAAAGGATATATACCAGCGGTGTTAAACGCAGAAATAGCTTTCTTCATGGCATCTACTTTTAAAAATGTTTTATTTAAATGTTTAGCTGAATCGTATTCTTTAATTGTTTCATGAGCAGTGTTGGTGAGATGAAGTTCATATTCCGCATAGAGTTTGCTCTTCAGAAGCTAAAATCGAGGGGTTGCATATGATCTGATGTTTGAGGTGGGAGAGATATCATGTGAATAACATAATTTTTTCAGAAATTGTATGCTTCTAATGAAATGTGGCTAGAACGGTTATCTAAAACCGGAAGAACGATATCTATCTCGGTAGCCTTGACGTTTTTTAAAAGTGTTGGAGCCAGTCAACAAATAATTCTGAATAAATCCACCCAATTTTTGAACATGTATAAATAGTATCAATTGGACCATTCTCTTGAAATACCGGGGGTATTATTTTCCGTGAATATATTAACATAGGTGGGCAATAGTTACCTGCCGCACTAATGGAAGAGATAGCTGTTATTGTTCGTCCCCGCTCCACCGAAGTAACAGCGCCCACTTTCTTGACGCATTTAGACCCATATACTTTGGACACTTTTTCTGGACAGCGGTAGTGCCAGTTCCATCTATTTTGGACACCTTGTTTGGAGGAAAATTGTGAATATCCATCAAGACCTTGAGGATTTTCAAAAAATTAATTTGTTTCCTCGATGTTGAAAGAAACAATTCTGTTTATGCAGGTACCTTCTGGCTGCCTTAGTTTGATTTTGGGGTTCCTTCTCAAAAACGCATATAACCAGTCTTTACTAGCGGTTTGTTCTTCACTAGAGAAACTATGTTTGATGTTGAGTTTTTCTGCATATATAAATGCTAGCCGACGAAATTCTGTTGGCGTCTGACCATAAAACAGTTTGGCTAAAATCATTACTTTTCCGCCCAACATATCTAATATGCGAGAAAAGTATTGGTTTACCCCAAACAAAGTTGGAATTTTGAGAAAAAAAATTGAGTTATTTTTACGTTTTTTATCAAGAACAACACGAAAAAACGGTTTTTAGAAAAAAAATCCTTTGTGTATGTCGTTGTCGTCGGCCACTTTTCGTTACATTTGTCGTTAGCACGATACATCCTCCGGAGTGCAAGAAGTCACTAATTTTATGATTGATTATTATTCAGGATATCTCACAGATGAACCCTATTGATTTTTAGCTCACCAGAGCCGGTACAACAGGTGCTATTTAAGTACGACATTTTTGTCAATTTTGGAGAAATTTCAGTTTGTTAGCACGATACAGCCTCCGGAGTATATACAAATAACCAATTTTATGATTGGATATTATTCAGGGCGTCTCAAAGATAAACTCCATTTATATTTCGCTTACAAAAGCCAGTACAACGAGTGCTATGGTATTTGAAATACCAAACTTTTGTAAATTTTGGTGAATTTTCATTTTGTTAGCACGATACAGCCTCCAGAGTGTATACAAGTGACCAATTTTATGATTGAATAATTTTCAGGGTATCTTATAGATGAATCTTACTGATTTTTAGCTCACCAGAGCTAGTACAACGGGTACTATGGTACCTGAAGTGTCACATGTTTGGTACATGGTACTACATTTTTGGTTATTTTTGGAGAAATTTTGATTTGTTAACACGATACATCCCCCGAAGTATTTACAAGTGACACGTTTCTGACATAATATTACTCAGGGCATCTCACAGATGCGGAAATGTTTTAATCTTTAAAACCGTTTATTCTTTTAGTTGAGCCTCGGTTTCAGGAGAAAATACTGACCATGTTGCTTGATGCATTTCTAGATTTCTTCGTTTCCCTAAAGTCGAGTTTGATATATTAAATGTACATTCAACTTCTCTTATCGTTCTTCCTTTATCTATTTCTTTCAACGATTTCTTCATTTTTTCGGGATCCCACGAATTCTTCCTAGTTTTATGTACATAATTGCGTGGCATCTGCAAATGGAAAAATAGTTTGGTATTAATGCTTTTAGAAATCTTTGAGCCTGTAATAGGTAATTGTGCAAAATATTGCGGACAATTACCTCATGGCACCCCGCCAGAGAAAAAAGCGTCATAACAGGAACAAAATTGTACCCAAATATTAACTTTACGTCGAAAAGTACCTCAAATAATTTCAATTACCTCAATGCATGCCAAAAAGCAATGAGAAAAAAGTTATTGGTTTACCTTCTTTTATTGAGCAGCCGTAAATTTATAAACAAACATCAGTGTATCAGATATGTTGACGACGTGGTCACAATAAACGAAATGAAGCCAATGTCGTCAAAGTACCCATCTTTATTTAGCATCTGCTAGGGAGCAGCGCTAGTAGGAATTCTTAGTATCCGATATTTACGCGGTAAAGACCATACGCACAGTTCTCCCACTCTCCCTTACACCTCACAATACCAGCCCATACGTTAATTTTTTGCCTTTGCGTATGGCATTCTTGTATACAATTTTGATTTTCTTCAGAACAATATCGGGTGTTTTGTCGGTTAACATTCCCGTTCAAATAAAATGTTACATATTTCAAAAATAAAACGTTATCAATGAAATTGTTATTTCAATTATTATTGTTTTGGTATATTATGTACTCACATACTTCAGTTCAGCCAACTCATTGATTAGAGATCGGTACATTATATGGATATTATTTTGCTTTTTAAAAAATATTTGTTACAGCATAATTCCCAATATTCTTAACGAATCGTAATTCTCTGTATTTCTTTTCTATTCTGCTTACTGTAGATTGAGAGATATGTTCACGATCTGGCCGCATTTCATGAAATAATGTACTTACCTCTTGTTGAGTCCTCATTTAATCGCCAACACCAATCATTAACTAATAAATAATAATAATACTTTATTCATCCTTTTTGATCATAGTACATGATATAGGACAGGTCAAACAGAGAAGAGGATGTTACATTGAATACAACTTACTTATTAAACACTTAAATTAAAATCGTTTGCTTAAAAACTCTGACACATCATAGAAACAATCGACAATTAAAAATTTTTTAAGTTTTTGTTTGAACACATTGAAATCGCTCTCACATCTTATACAGCTGGGCAAATGATTAAGGAATTGAATTCCTTTATAGACAGGACTTTTTTCAAACAATGAGGTTTCATGTTTCGGTGGCCGTATAAGTTTTCCAGATCTGGTTGGGTAATCATGGAAATCAGAATTAAGACTAAATTCACTGAAATTACTTTTTGCATATAATATGCACTTGTAGATGTAAATAGAATAAAAAGTTAGTACACCGAAATCTTTAGAATGGTTTCTGCATGTTTCTCTATAATCTAAATTAAAAATTAGAGAAATAAAAATCCTCGAGGCATTTACCGCACCCCCCACAGAATGAGATTATAGGAAATATGGGAGTATACTATTGCATAATAAACATTGTTCAGTTGACTAGTTGTAAATATATTTTTTAGCTGTAATATTGCAAAGTAACTACTATTTAATTTTTTACAAATGTGGTTGATATGGGTATTCCAACTCATATCCTTATCGAGGTAGGTTCCCAGAAATTTCGTAGAACCCGAAAAATAAACATCAGTCCCCCCAACTGAGATACAGCTATTTTCAGGAATATATGTTCTTGTAGAAAAATGCATGAGGATGGTTTTTGTCGAATTTACTATCAAAGAATTTCTTTCACACCAACTGATAAATTATCTTGATAAAATATTCATCTTTAATAGCAGCTCATCCGGAGATTCAGAATCAATTGCCTATGTGGTGTCATCTGCATATAGTATTAAATGATTAGTGCTAACATATTTAGAAAGATCATTTATGTATAATAAAAATATCAGAGGCCCTAAGATTGACCCCTGAGGTACGCCAATTTCCACAGGTTGGGGGAGGGACTTCTGATCTTCAATTCTGACAATAAGTTTACGGGCTTCTAAGTATGATTTCAGCCACGATAGAAATTTTCCCCGAAATCCTAAATCTCGTAGTTTATTTATTGCTATATCAGCACGAACCGAGTCAAAAGCTTTTGAAAGATCAAAGAAGAGCGCCCCCACATACCTCTTTCTATCCAATGAGGTGTGGATAAAATTAAGCAGAGCTACGGATGCACTCTCCGTCGATCTGCCAGGTAAGAAACCATGCTGATGGTCCAATATAACATTATACTTTTTGAGAAAAGAAAGCATTTGTTTATAAATACACTTTTCTATCACTTTACATATCACAGTCTGGACAGTCACTGGCCGATAATTGTCAAGGCTGAGAAGGCTATCTTTTTTATGTATTGGTGAAACAACTCCTATCTTTAGACTTGATGGAAAAGTTTCTGTTTCCACTGAGTAGTTGATAATGTCTGCTAGAGTACAAGCGATTTGTGGACCTATACTTTTAATGATCTTTGTCGAAAGACAGTCAACACCCTCGGCATTAACATTTTTTAGGCAGTTAATTACATACAATACATCTTCAGGGATAACAGGTTTGAAATAAAAAGTATTAGCGACATACATTGTCGTATAACTTTCAAAACCACAGTTAGCAAAGTGGGTATTTAATGCTTTTTTAGTATTCGTTGCAAAAAAAGTGGCAAACAAATTAGCAATTTCGTATTTATTTTGAGTTATTTTACCATTCACATCAATGGCATCAACAGTAGATTGTCTTTTTTTTCCAATTTTTTGTTGTACTGTTCGCCATATATATTTTTGTTTTTCTTTTACATTTTTATTTTCAAGACTTTTGGTAGAACAATTTTCTTGATTTGTTAATTTCAGTGACGTAATCATGTTTTAACCTCTTATAATTTGAATGAATATCGGGATCAACCCATGATTTTCTGGTTACATTAGATACGTTTTTTGTTAAAATAGGGCAAATAAAATCAATATGGAAACATATAGTATCTAAAAATTCATTATATACAAGATCAACACTTGAGATATTTGTATCATTTATATATTCATAGACCGACAGAAAACTTTCATTGTCTAGATGAGTTTGTAAACTCAGTAAATTGGATGCTGATACATTCCTAAAACTTGTCTTTCTGTTATTCAGCTTATTCTCGCAAAATGTACATAATATACCCGTACGATATTTTACATGAATGTTTAGTCCCAAATGATCACCAAGCTGCATATCAGTCACGCTTTCATTGTATTCAAACGTCATATTAGTTAAAAAGTAGTCAACTTTAGTTTTTGTCGTTTTCATGTTTTTATTTGTGAAAATCCGTGTTGGCTCACAATTTTTTAAGTTTAAGTTAAAACTCTCCATCAAGTCAATTAATAATGTTCTTTCACGTGATATATTCAAATAATCAATGTTCATGTCTCCACAAAGAATAGTACAATCATAATTATTGAAACAAAAATTTAGGACCTTAAAAAGTCGGTCCATGAACATCTCAATGTTTCCTGATGGGGATCTATATATATTCACAAGACAACAGCTTCTTTCTTGCAAAAAAAAGGATATACTACATACTTCAAAGTCAATATCAATTGATAAATTATTTACAAAGTCTAGATTTTTAAATTTAATCATCTTTTTTACAAGTATCAAAACCCCACCATGAATTCTGTTGATACGATTGAAATGAGTAGCCAATATATAATCGTTAAATCTCACTAAATCAATATTATCATTATTACACCAGGTTTCAGAAAGACACAAAATATCAGGTTTGTTACATTCCAATATTAAATCAATTCTATTGGTCTTATTAGTAAGGGATTGACAATTTACATTTATGATTTCAAAGGTTTTAGTTGATTTTTCTGTATAAGTACACTTACATACATTTCCACATATATAACTTTGAGAATACACTCCTACTTTCAGTTAAAGCCATTTTAACTAAACAGTTTGTTAAGTACGGATATTGGACACATTTGATTAACAATACCGAATTGTACTCGGATATTTTTGACAGTTTTGGACGTCAAATTAAAAAACAAGTGACAGTAAATGCTTTTAAACTTCTTTTGCTTAGCCCAGTGGCTAGGACTACTTATGAAAGTGGACAGATTCAATGTTAAAATAACAAACAACGTTTGCATTTTTGTCCACCCTGTACCATTTTGAATCAACTTTAGTATCAGCTCAGAAAGGAAAATTCGTAAATTGAAAAAAAAGAAGAGTTTCATTAAAAAAATTATTGGTGACTTTATCACTCAAAGGTTATTCACCTTGTAATATGAATTATTTAAAAAAAAATAGTAAATTCTAATAAAAAATCGACCTGTTTCGATATTTTTTTATCTTACTGTACATTGTCATATCGGTAAATTGAATTGATTTTTTTCAAAGTATGTACATAAATAAATATCAAAGGGCTATTAATAGTTATTTGTGCAACTAGTTGGGAAAAGCACCATATCTCGTAACGGGCGTATTCGGGCGCAACGAGCCGCCATGTTTCACAAAATATTTTTTCTAATTTTGTATAGAATGTGACCATATTAATTCAAATTAAAAGTACTAGAAACGTCATTACGAGCGCCCCTCGTAGATTCCCTTTAAATCGTTATCAACTACTCTCCTTGCGGATTTTCTGAGAATCAAACAGCATGGGGGATGGAAATCTAATACAGTTGCTGAGGGTTATGTGGATAATTCCATAATTAATAAACATATGATTGGCACAAAGATCCTTGGAGAAAATTACTTGAAAAATACGGAAAATTATACTAATTAGAAAACTGTTGTCAACTGGGATCTATATTACTAATTGTTCAAATTGTGGTATTAATATTTATAAATAATTTTTTAATCAAGTTTTAACTTTGAATGAATTCATAACTCTTCATAATATTTATGATGTACATCAAATTTAATGACAATAAAGAGGTAGTTCAAGTAGTTTAGTCATACAATTACTCAGTATTTTTCACAAATAATGACGAAATTTACTTTTCATCAACAGTTGCGAAATATTTTACTTTTCGTAACTGGATACGAAAAGTAAACCGTGTTAAATTGTCAGTGAGATTTAAAAATGTCACTTTATATGTCAAAATTAGAAAAAATAGTTATGTAGGAACACACTTTTCATAAAACTTCAGCTCGAATCAAGAACGTTTATTCACTAAATTTATAAACAAAAAGGTCTAAAGAATAAGAAATATTCATCAAATCGCAAGATGTGACAGCTGATCTCGAGTAAAGTCTTGATAAACATTTTCTGTATAACGTTTGAACTGCTTGGCTGCAAACAAGAATATTGAAACTTTTCTATGTACTTCCGAAAAACTAGGCTATAATAAGGATCCACAGACATTTGAAAAAGCTGTGAGACAAAGTACAGCTTCAACATTTGCCCAAGAAGAAAATAGCTAGAAATGGAAAAATAGTAGAAGTAAAAATACATCTCAGTTCCTCTAAATATATTAATTAAAGTGTTGAGGAAAAGCGGTATTAATGAAACTTTACAATAAACAAATATCGGGCTAACAAATAACTAGCGGCATAAAAATTACAAAGGGGTTAAAGCAGAGTTGTCGCATGTCACCAACCCTATTCAAGATATATTTGCAGGAAAACCTCAATGAATGGCGGAGAAAATGCTCAGGAATGGGAATAGAGATAGGGGAATCAAACTTTTATAAGATACTCTTTGCCGACGACTAATTGATACTCGCTAGCGATAAAAGCGTTTTCAGTTACATGATGAGAAAATTATTGGAATTATGAAAAAAACTTTCTGTGAAACTTCTTCTATCTGTGTCCGTAAGTGGTCTATTAATAAAATTACAAATATCATTCGCGATATTTGCCTTTGGCACGATTATATTCTCCAAAGTATTCTTATCATTATGAATAGTTGCCTCGCGTTGACTCGTACTTGAACTCTGGGCAAGATATATTCTAGATTCCGCTTCCGACGCCCTGGATTCCCCCCCCCCCCATAAATACGCCACTGAGTACAAAACATATGAAAGTGATACTTCGTAATATGATTGTTTCTTCGACTTCAATTTGTCGGTTGCATTTAATAATTGATTCACTCTTATAACAGAAAAATATATATCTAAGAAACCTCTTTTAAAGCAGATATCTACATTTTACAGGCAAACTAGTTCAATTTAAACACCTAAATTTTCTGTACAAAATGGTCTATAGTTACCGTAGACTATTAAAATAGTCTTAAGTTTTGTACAACCTATGATTTGAAATGTCAGTAGGATTTTTCAAAATAACATAGTTTTTAATTTAAAAGAAATAAACTGTTATTATTTTCTGTTTTCCGCGTAACCTCTCACTCTATTCGTAAATGCGATTCCACGTGTGTTAGAAGGAAGTAGAATTTGGATCAATTCCTCGCCTTAAGGCCGTAGTCTGCCATGCTGTCCCAATGCGGGTTGACAGACATGTTGGGTTACATTGGTCTTTCACTCAGTCGCCTTATACAACACCCGCGGGAAGAGAAGGGGTGCTGAGAAATTGTATTCTATTCTGCCGTCACCACACGGCTTCGGTAAATTAACGCCACACTTTAAATTATCGAAAAATTATACAAGTATACAGACTTTCTTTTGGCTTTGGGAGGTGGATCCCATTCAGCCATGAAAAAAAAAGTAATGTGACATAAAAAAGAGAAACAAACGACGTGTCGCAGAAAACATTAAGTCACACATCATTCATTAACCTACACTACAGAATTAGTAGAAACCCAAGAAGAGGGATAATAAATGGACATTTATTTACACCTTAGGATACCCTCCATAGACAACTTGGGTTAAGATCGCAGCGCCATGACGGTGCCAGCTGAAAGCTAGCTAAGTACCATTATACTGTTGTTTAAGTTTGTGTGTATTATAAAATCGTTCTTTTTTAGATATTTTTCAAGTAAAATTTTGTATTAAAATAAATTTAGTAAGGCTTCTGATGCTTCTAGGCCCTCAAAATATATGTTCAAAGTGTCCTCTTGATGATCCTCAATATTCACATCCATTGGTTCATAAGTGTGTCCAGCTTGTATAGAGCACTCGTTTTTTCGAAGAGCTCTCGATGATGGTCCTTGTAATTGTGTAAGATTCAAGTTATTAGTATTTCACGTAATATAACTTTATTTACAATGACTTGTAAAAATAATAAAACATGATAAAAACGAAATAAATATATGACATGAAATAAATCTTGAGTGTCTACTACTCGTCGACTGTTGTTTGTACAACCCCTGCCGCTTCCATCGTCATCGTAGTGGGTGGTCAGGTGGGAGTAACTCATAGTTTCTGTAGCCGTTCTTCGGCGATGTTGACATCGTTGCCACATGAGGACGGTGACGTTACACAGTACCGAATAGTCCTACTGGCAATACACCACATGACTCTAGTGGCAGATTCTAGGACGGCACAGCTAATAACTTTAACGCTCCACGTTTTACTTTAACTAAAAAGAAAAGAGTGGAATAAAAAGGATTTCAATCATAGTTCACTTACCTTTCTGTAAAAATCACGTTCGAGAAAATGTAATGAGCACACTTTCATCGTATTTGATACACTTTTTCCGATTTTTAATGTTTTTATCCACAACAAACATCTATCATTTAGTTCCTTGGATCCAAGCTTATGCTGCAATTCTGTGTAAAAATATTAACGATCGTAGCGATCTATATGAATCGTAATATCGGAACGGGTCAAATTGCAATTCTATACGATTTCTGTAAGTAACGAGAGATCGTAACTTTTCCAATTTATCGTAAATATTACAGTGACAAGTTTGGTGTATGTAAGCAGTAAATAATATGAATAATAATAATTTTCACCTATTTATAGGAGCAAGAACGTGAAGACCGGTAAGTATTTAGTTTGTTTTATATATTGAATTTTTAAATAATTGTTCATATATTATTTCAGAAATGTATTACTTATAACCAGGCGAAACTTACGTGACACTCATAATGCATTTGAAGTACCTGAAGCAGCCTTCAAACAAATGTTTCGGCTCGACAAACAAAGTGTATTGGACTTAATTAACGAAATAAATCCCCATTACATTGTTAGAGGATCTATTCCATTACATTAAAAGGTATTTATCTATAAAGCTTTTTTAGTATTTATCCAAGTACCTCATGTTTGAATATTTGCAGGTATTGGCAACGTTAAATTTCTTAGCAACTGGTTCGTTTCAAAATCCTGTGGGGCGCAATATATGTTTATCGTTAAGTCAAACGATGATTTATAGGATAATTTTCGAAATAACTGTTCTAGTTTGCAATTTTCTATTTCCCATATGGATAAAATTTCCTATTAATGCTGCAGAAAAAAATGATATAAAACAAGGGTAACTATCTCAATACATTTTGAACTTTAATGTTTTAAATATACCTATTTTCAGGTTTTATGAAAAATGGAATGTTAGTGGAGTTGTAAGTGTAATTGATGGTACACATGTTGAAATAATTGCACTACCCATGAAAGATGTTCATCATCCTCCATTCGTCTACATAAACAGAAAGGGAAGACATTCTATAAATGCGATGCTGGTAAATACAAAATAAACAAATGCATGAAATAATATAAAATTTAATTTTGTAGATTTCAGATTCAAATTCTAAAATTATTGGTTGAAATGCTATATATCCTGGCTCCGTGCATGATTCAGCTATTTGACAAATGAGCAATATTCGCAATTATTTAATAAACGAATATACTCGTGGAGACAGATATTCACATTTATTAGGTAAAATCTTTAGAGAATTTTGAGTTGCGTTTCATCAATTTTTTTCAGGAGACAGTGGTTATCCCCTGGAACCGTGGCTATTTACGCCCTTTAATAATCCACAAGAGGGTAGTGTAGAACAAATATTTAATGAATAATTCATTAGAGCAAAAGATGTCATCGAAAGAACTAATGTCATAGTAAAAGGCCGATTCAGATGTTTGTCATAGCATAGAGTTTTATTGTACTACCACCCTGTTAAAGCACTCCAAATTATTTACACCTGTTGTGTGCTACATAATATGGCATTAAGAGCCAATTTACATTTACCAGAAGAGGAAATTGAATACAGAGAAAATCCTATTGATTATGTATTTGGTAAGATTTATATTATTTATACCTATTATCTGAAAAAAACTAGCTTATTAATATTTTTCAGATGTACGAGATTTGAATGATGTCCTACAAGAAGGGCGTGCTGTTAGGAATGAGTATGTACGCCACAATTTTGAGGATTGAAATAATAAATTTTTTTAGGTATTAAAAAATATTGACTGTCTCGACCCTTACTTCGTGGAATATGCTCATATTAGTGTTTTTAAATGAAACTCAAGGTCTCTAGTTAATTCCACAATATAATACAAGTTATTGAAAATTCTAAAAAATTGACAATTGTTTCGATAAATCAATATCATCGTCAGAATGACAGAAGTTACATTTCATTTTATGCCTACCTGATGTTTAGTAGTTAATTTTGGCTAGACCAAGAAGTATCCTAACTTGTGATTGGCTTAATATATGTTTATAGAAAAAAGAAGAAGATGTGATATTACAAATATTGAAGCTTAGATATTATTAGCCCTATAGTGATATCCTGGATATAATTTTTCCAATCAAGATCAGTATAACTGTGCAATGATATAGAAAACCAGGAAAACTATATCTGCAGATCTTTACAATTATCACTTAAGAAGACAGTTGATTAGTGGAGAATTCCCTAGATTTAACTGTTCATTGACAACTTCATATTGTGGGTTTCTTAAATGTCTTCTAATTTCCAGTTCTTCAAGGAAATCCTGTTCTTGTTTCTTTTCACAAATATGCAATACTTCTAGTTCTGTGTTAGGTGTCAATGAATGATTGGTGTCAAGTAGATGTTTTGCGTAGTGGGATTTATCTGGTTGTTTTAATCTGTATGCTCGTAAGTGCTCACTGTATCGTACTTCAAAATTCCTAAGGGTCTGACCCAAATAGACAGCATTACATTCTGGACATTTGAGTTTATATATACCTGACTTCTTTAATAGTGGTATTTTTGTTTTTACATTTAACAATTTTGTACTAACGTTACTTTCTGTTTTAAAAGAAATTGTTGTATTCGTTGCTGAAGATATTATCTTTGAAATATTATTAGAAATATTTCCTGCATATGTGATGGTTTTATAAGTTTTAATTTCATCAGCTTGTTTAGGATATATTAGTTGTAATGCCACTTTTTTCTCTTTTTTACTAACACAGAACTAGAAGTACTGCATATTTGTGAAAAGAAACAAGAACTGGATTTCCTTGAAGAACTGGAAATTAGAAGACATTTAAGAAACCCACAATATGAAGTTGTCAATGAACAGTTAAATCTAGGGAATTCTCCACTAATAAACTGTCTTCTTAAGTGATAATTGTAAAGATCAGCAGATATAGTTTTCCTGGTTTTCTATATCATTGCACAGTTATACTGATCTTAATTGGAAAAATGATATCCAGGATATCACCATAGGGCTAATAATATCTAAGCTTCAATATTTGTAATATCACATCTTCTTCTTTTTTTTATAAACATATATTAAGCCAATCACAAGTTAGGTTATTTCTTGGTCTAGCCAAAATTAACTACTAAACATCAGGTAGGCTTTATGAAATGTAACTTCTGTCATTCTGACGATGATATTGATTTATCGAAACAATTGTCAATTTTTAGAATTTTCAATAACTTGTATTATATTGTGGAATTAACTAGAGACCTTGAGTTTCATTAAAAAACACTAATTAAAAAATATGTTTAATATTAAAATTATGTAGTTGTATAAAAATAAACATTTATTTTTCAAACACTATAAATGTTTCTGTATATTACATGTGTATTTCCACTAACCTCAAGAACAAAATAAAAAATATAATAAATATACACTTTTATTTAAACATTTATAAATGTTTTAGTATGCCCTTAAAATAATAATCAAAGTTGCTGACAATAAATAATCATTATCCTCAAGAAAATCAAAAACAACATTCATCATAAGGATTTTAAAAAATGTTTCAAAAAATTCCTTAAGTTAATTATTAAAATCATAAGTCAAATCTAAATTCGGGATTTTGGAATTTGAATTTAGCAACTTCAAATTTAAGTTTGGATTTTTCTACTTGAATATATTCCTGACAAAAGTATCCAATGTTTTATTTAGTACTAGTGAATTTTCTACTCATTGTTTGTTTGATTGTAATAACTGTTCAGTTAATAGTGATAATGGTTTCATTCTAGTAGGTGTTTTTTGTTTATGTTTGGCTTTTAAGTTTTGTCTTGATGGAGTTTGAATATTAATATTCTCTTCAGAATTTTTTGGATTGCAAAAGGGATCTTTATTTAAAATATATTTTTGAATATCACTTGGTATTCAGTCTATAATTATATCATCTTCATTTTCTGGAATACTTTCCAGAATTGTATAATCCGGTTTATTTAATTCTTCGGATGTTAATCCATCAAAAATTACCACTTGCGGGGAGCCAGTCACCACTACTTTCCCCCATATAGAGAGTCCCCGCTCTTCAATTCAATTTAATTTAATGTCTGAGCATGGACCAGAACCCGTTTTCTTCCTTTCATCCACGATTTTTCGGTATTTTTGTCTTACTGCATATTTCCAACCAATAAATCTCTAAAAAAATGCTATGATAGATTTTAAACTGATATAAATATATTACGTACCTTCTTCCACTCTTCGGTTGTTAGTTGAGGCCCATCTCCAGCAGAATTTAATAAATTTGTAAGTTCCTTCCACTTTATGTCCAAATGATTGGCCCCAATTACTGGATGTAACGTATTGCTTCTAAAATAATTATCATTTTCCATAAAACTTAAATATATATTATACTGTTCCAAACTGGTGTTCCTGGTTCTTTGACTTCTTGGCTTGTTACATCTAGAAAAAGTTTACATATTAGGAACATTGAGAATATAAATATTTGATAACATTTAAAAATCATAAAATTTCAACAGTATTGTTTTAAAAAAATAACATTTGCCTACACAAAATTGCAGCATTAGTTTCCATAAAAACCTTCGATTTATCTGTTTTCGGAAAAATATGGAAACTTAAATTAAGATTTTGCTTGATCCAAGATGATACTGGGGAAAGCAGCAATACTGGTTCATTTAAAACATCTCCAACAGACAGTATAAACACAAAAAACTTAACAAACACAACTGAAGTTCTGTGTTTTATCATAAACAACAACAAAGAAAATGACCGCACGAGGGCTGGCTTTTAGCTCGGCTGGAGTCTACCAGTGAATTTTAAATACCTTTGTATAGGAAAACAAGACACACATTTGAAAATCGAAGACCAAACAATAAGAAGCGTATAAAGTCTAATTGCACTAGACTGTAAAGAAAACCGACACATTGAAAGCAGAATATGGCACGCGCTCAGGATTTGTAATCGTGACGCCTACGTAAAAGTAAATAAACTTCCAGCAATATTGCGCAAATAGGATGGGTACCCCATCAATATTTCAGATAAATATTTTTGAAATTTGGAGGACACCTTGTAGTCTAGAAGAGCTCATCAGAAGAGTGTACGCTCACAAGCAAATGAATGACAAAGGTCATTTTTCTTCTACTTTCCCATTGTGTTGGGATTGTCGAGGCTTAGAATTTGTTGTACTGGAATTCGAGCAATACCATACCAAATTTAATTTCGGTTTATTGCTATTACAATGTATCACATCAAGAAATAATAACAACGATCCACCTAATACCGCACGCACTATTCAAATCTTTTACAATTCATAATAATTGTTACGAAATAGCACACTGGTGTAGTCCTTGAATCCGACCCTGTCTAGGCTATGTATGAAAGTTAAAATGTTAGTGAATGTACAGGAATTTCTTCGAACTGTTTACCACTATTTTTGTGACCATTCTTATCTAGACATTTCCAGTAAGGTCCATTGTTTTTGTGAGCCGCAATCTATGAGGATCCAGAAAAAAAGGCACTTAATATATAAGAGAGGCTACCTACCAACGAAGTTAGTTTATAATTTGATCTCGTGCGATAAATAGAAAACAAGTAAATATATAAATTAAATCTAAGTGAATAAACAGTAGTGAAGTGTTTATATAAATTAGTGAATATAGTGAATAGTTTAGTGAATAAACAAATTATGTGAATAGACATACCGCGTGCATAAATTTATCTCACTCGTAATAAAAACGTTCAAATAAATAAGAAAAACATTACGTTGGTGTCGGGATACAACAAAGGTAGGACCATGCAGGAAGAAGGTGACAATGACAGACTTGACCAGATCGTCAACTTGTTGAACGGTGTGGTAGACATGAAGCCGAAGAAGATCAGGTGCTGTAATTGTGGCGAGCTAGAGCGTGTACGCAGTTCGTGTAAGCATCCTACGATTCCTGCAGATCAAAAACCTCTTAAATGGAAAGCAGCCATGAAGGATTCGCTGTACAACAAAGGTAGGACCATGCAGGAAGTAGGTGACGATGACAGACTTTACCATATCGTCAACTTGTTGAAAGGTATGGCAGATAAGAAGCTGAAGAAGATCAAAATTCCGGAAGTGTGGCGAGCTAGACCACGTACGCAGGCCGTCTAAGGGCCCCAGGACTCCTGCAACCCAGGAACTCCAGTTACAGGGGAAACTAGACAGGGGCGAACATCGAGCTGATGTGAATCACCGCAAAGCCGACTCTCTGCCTAGACGGTCATGTCCTGTAGACTATTTCAATTGCAACAAGTCGGAATCTAAGGAAGTTGCAGTTTCAAGAATTACGGTATTCAACGAAGAATGGTCACACACCAGGATCAGAGAAGATCAGGAGAATGATCCTTACCTGAAGATAAACCGGAAATGGAAGGAAGAAAATCGGCGACCTACCTGGTAAGAAGTATTAATATTTTCAGCTACACTCAAGGCATATTGGCTCAGTTCCTCCCTTGTCCTGGAAAAGGGCCCGTTGAAAAGTATCCTTGAAAACGATGATGGCTCCGAGTTGAGGAGACAGTTAGTTGTTCCGAGAACGAGAATAGCTGAAGTACTGAAGAAGTTACACGACAGTTCATCGGGAGGTCATCTGGGAGTGAAGAGGAGGAGCGAGTCTGTGACAGGTTTTATTGGATGAAAAGCTTCGACGATATGAAGGACTGGTGTGAGAAATGTACGCCTTGTGCTACGAGTAATGGACCACATCGCAAAAGAAAGGCACCCATGAAACAATATAAGGATTGCTTTAGACATCGCCTGACTATTTCCGACGACAGAAAATGGCGGTAAATACATCCTGGTAGTAATGGATTATTTCACAAAGTCGGTGGAAATTTACGCAATCCCGAATCAAGAGGTCACAACTGTCGCGGATGTACTGGTGAAAGAATTTATCAGCCGATATGGTGTGTCATTGGAAGTCCACAGCGATCAAGGAAGAAATTTCGAGAGCCAAGTATTCCAGGAATTTTGTGACAAGCTGAGAATAAAGAAGACCAGGACAACAGCGTTGCATCAACAATCAGATGGAATGGTCGAAAGAATGAACAGGACCATTGGAAAACACCTGTCCAAAGTAGTTTCTAGCTACCAGAGAGATTGGGGCCAGTAACTTTCCCTATTTGCGTTGACTTATCGATCTGTCATAAATGATTCAACGTGTGAAACACCCGCGAAAATGCTATTTGGACGTGAAATGAGGCTTCCTTGTGACCTGGAGTTTGGTTGTAGGCCTGGCGAATATCTAGCAGGAGAAGATTACGTGATCCAATTGAGAAGAAGGATGGACGCTGTGCACAAACTGGTTCGAACGAATCTTCAAGTTGCCAGTGATAGAATGAAGAAACGGTATGATACGCAGGCCACAGAAAGCAGTTTCAAAGAAGGGGACAAAGTATGGTTTCACAACCCGACAAGGAGAAAATGATTTTCTCCAATATTACAGAAATAATGGGAAGGTCCATACTTAATCAAGAAGAGGATCAACGACATCATCTATCGTATAAGCAAGATCCCCAATGGAATACCGAGAGTAGTCCACCAAAGCCTTCTAGCGCCATATGAAGAAGACCTAACCTAACCTAACCATGACAAAGAGGAGGGGGTGAACCATCTACAGCAAGAGTCTGACCCAGCCTTCGAAGAATTAATGGGCGCATACGGAGGTACCGGGAAAACTAGATATGAAGTCACTACAGAACAAAGACAAGATTTGTTTACGCTCCCGGAAGAGTATTCACTGGCACATAACATCTCCGCCTGTAACAAACACGTACTAGGGCTGGCAACCGTCTTTATAAAGTTATAAAGAAGTTTGGACAATTAAATAAACTTGAAGATCAAATACCAACCCCTGGAAAGACACTGATACTCAAACACAATTCGGGGTACGTCTTCTACCTGCTACCTAGAAACGAATTTCCAGATCGATCTAGCTACCGAGATGTGGGGAAGCGTTACGAAGCTTCGAGATCATATGCTGGAATCTCACGTAGAGAAACTAGCAATGTCCAGGATAGAGAGCAACCAGTTGGATTGGCGAATTAGTTGAAAAATTGTTTGATACAAAGTGCAACTGCTCAAGGTACTGGATTCTTTAATTGATTAAAAATTAGGAGGTCTTTTTAAATGAAGCGATTATGGACAACCCAACATTCTTTATTCCATAAACACCACAAAATCTCAGTACTGAGGAAATAGTGAGTACTTCTTATCATTGTAATTGGTCACTAATAAATTTCACTTAAAAATACAATACGAAATCAAGTATTTAAAGAATCTCTTATGTTAAAATGTTAAAATAAAATATTTAAAACTTGCTGAAAATTCATGTTAAACTTTGACAGGTGTGGTTGCAACGATGATTGATTATGACATTCGTCTCTCGTCGTGAATCTTGTGAGTTACTACGTGACTTGGACAAAAGAAGGGATACAATGCGACACAGTTCATCCGACCAATGGTCTTGCGTAAATGTTTGGCCAATCAGAGCCTTTATACCGATATGCAATGTTTGATTTGATATTTGAAGTTCTGTTATGTTTGTCTTAGTTAGTTTTTAATCTATTTTTTAGGAGATGTCGTAGCATGATACGCATTAAGCGTAACGGATTTTTTTTAAGCTTCGTTTTTTAGACTAGAAATTAAATAGTAATATTTTAATTTTTTTGTTCAAATGGCTGTGGAATTTGAACAAGGAACATGATAGAGGTGATCTTCCAAGATACCGGTGTCCACATACTAATTCGCAGCTATACCCGTTGAAGAAGATGCCCTGTTATTATTTCGATGCAACCGGAGAGTGCGTACATGGTTCCAATTGCCTATTTAAACATCCAGTTCCGGCTATAGAGAAGTTCCAGAGAGGAACTTCCTTTTAAGGAGGTGGAAATGTTTCGAATTCGCACACTGGTGTAGGCTCTGAATCTGACTATGTCTAAGCTATGTATGAAAGTTAAAATTTTTGCGAATGCGCGGATATTTCATCGAACTATCTACCGCTATTTTTTGTGGCTATTAAGCCTAAGTAAATATACAGTAGTGAAGTATTTATATAAATTAGTGTAAGTGAATAGTTTAGTGAATAAATAAATTAGGTGAATAGAAATGCCGTGTGTATAAATTTATCCCACCCGTCGTAATAAAAACGTTCAAATAAATAAGAAAAACATTACATAATTATACTCAAGGACAAGGTATTTTGTTCTTGTTCATAAAAAATTGTTTATTGTTATAGGTAGCAAATAATTGTTGTGACAAATTATTTTTAGTTAAGTATAATACATTAAGTAGGTATGTATTATTATTAAATGTCTTCCACTGATTCTTTCGAATATAACGATTTTGACTTCTCACTTGAGTCGTGACATAGTCTAATAAAATACAACTCGTGATTGAATTTATCTCATAAGTTTGCCTTTTATTTCATAACTCAACTGAGTTGCTTCCAGTAACTCAGCTTCGTTATTAATTAAGTAGAAGCGAAAATTAAATCACTAGTAGAATTACTATCGATAATCCTAATGTCGCATTCGAGAATTCCAATAAATCATAATCTTTTTTTTCCGGCGAAGGAAATCTTGTAAAGACCTTGGGAAGTTGTCCCCAGTTGCGGATTCAGCCGAGGTGTTACGTCCTCTCTGTGCTAACCAGACAGGTCTCTCCACAGCTTTCGCTGCCACTACTCGACCACCTACCAGCTAAAACACTGTAACCACCTCTTGTACTCACCGCAACTGGCTCTGTCTTAGGGACGTTATAACAGTAGTGCAGTCTACATATTTTCACACTATGGTTTACCTTGGTCTAATCTTTATTGCGTCTCCTTATTTTACTTACAGTCTCCACTATGAAGTTGTAGTTTCTGCTACTTTCTGTTGCAATCTCTAGGAAGTTTTCGGGACTCAGATGAACATATTCATATCTTCTCGGGTCGCGGATAATCTTTCGCAAACGAAAACCGTATGTTGTGCATCATCTATTTTCCCGCAATATATACAAATGTTGTCTTCTGTTTTATTTATGCCTTGAGTATATGTTCTGAAGGAGCCATGCCCGGACAGGAACTGAGTCATAATAATTTTTCTTTATATGTTGGCATTTATACCATACTGGTGATGCGTTTTTGGGAAACTTCCCTGTGAAGAGAGTGTAATTTCACTAACCCCACGAATCTAACCTTTCGGAACTCGCGCGCGGACTCTCGCTCCGGAGCTCAACTTATCCTAGGTTAATTCTAAAATTAGTAACTCGAGGAGCTTGCTCCGCTTAGAATCTCCCTTCAACGCTGCACTGGCTAAGCAGTAGTGCACAAGTCGTTGATTAGTGGAGCTGGTTGAAAAATATTTAGGTCTGCGGACTGTGAGTCCGCATGCGACTGTTAGTGATAAATTTCTTCTCGGATTTTTTTACAAAAGAAAAGTATGTTTTTATGTGGTTTTTTATTTTATTTGTAAAATAAAAAAGTCTAATAAAATAAATGAAGGGATAAGCTAATTTTTACGTCTTTTTAGGATGGCCTACTCTTGGGAAAAGGAACAGGCACGCCTGAACCAGTTGATGATTGACTGCCTGGAAGAAAGCGATAACGAGTTTGATGTACAATTTGATGATCAGGAGGAATTTGGAGAAGAAGACCATGTTGAGGAGCAAGACCTTCACACAGACACTGAACAAGAGATATCGGACGTGGAAGAACCAGAAAATTTGGAAACGCCATGGGAAGGGCAGCCTATGTTTGTTGGTAAAGACGGCGTTACGCATTGGGCAAAGCATGTCCCTAAACAAAATGTAAAAACTAGAGCGCAAAATCTAATTAAGCACCTCCCAGGAGTGAAAGGTACCGCCAGGGGTTTGAAAAGAGAGATTGACATTTGGAAATATTTTTTTACCGATGACATTTTAAATTCCATTGTTTATTATACAAATAAACATATTCAGTTGGTTAGACCAAACTATCAGCGGGAAAGGGATGCTAGAGATACGGATATCGTGGAGATTCGAGCATTGATTGGTCTATTGTATTTAGCAGGAGTGTTGAAGTCAAGTCGTCTACATACAGAAGAGCTGTGGGCTAAAAATGCTACTGGGGTAGAATTATTCAGGTTGACAATGTCTGAGAAAAGATTTCTATTCCTTTTAGTAAACCTGCGATTTGACGATTTAGAAAGTTTTTAGCGCTGTGGTGAACAACTATAAAACTGCTTATACGCCATTCGAATTTGTAACCATTGACGAAAAGTTAGAAGGGTTTCGGGGACGCTGTTCATTTAGACAGTACATCCCTAGTAAACCCAACAAGTACGGGATTAAGATTTTTGCTATGGCGGATTCCAAGACATTTTACACTTTGAATATGGAAGTTTATATTGGCAAGCGACCGGACGGACCCTATGAATGCAGCAATTCACCAACTGCAGTGGTACAAAGACTATGCCAGCCAATCAAAGGAACAAGTCGCAACGTGACTGTGGACAACTGGTTCACTAGTATGGACTTGTTGACGTCACTTTATACAGATTTCAAGCTGACTCTTTTAGGCACTGTCAGGAAAAATAAAAAGCAATTGCCCCTCGAATTTTCACGTCCATCAGGTCGCCCAATTGCTTCGAGTATGTTTGCCTTCAGGAATGACTGTACACTGGTATCTTATATACCAAAGAAAAATAAAAACGTCTTACTGTTGTCAAGTATGCACTTTGATGACAAAATAGATGCCAGTACAAATAAACCAGACATGATAATGGACTATAACGCTTCAAAGGGTGGTGTTGATTGTGTAGACAAACTATGTGCGGCCTATGATTGTGCGCGAAACACTAAACGATGGCCCATGGTTTTATTTTACTCTTTACTAAATGTAACTGGAATAAACTCTTTTGTGATTTTTTCGATAAATAACGCTACTGAAATAAGACGAAGGATGTTTTTGCGAGCCTTATCGTCTCAGTTAGTAGAAGAACATGTTCGCCGACGTGCTACCCAGCCCATTCCCAGGGCTATTCAACTGAGGATAAATGAAGTTTTTGGAGCAGAAACCACCAGAGCACATCCAGTTCCAGAAACACCAGCAGGTCAGAGAGGACGTTGTTTTATTTGCGACCGACGAAAAAATAGGCCTACACGCTATTCTTGTGTCGAATGTCACAAGTTTATTTGTTTGGAACATTCTCTAATGATATGCCCTCAGTGTCACCCATAATGTTTGTTAAAAATTTTTTGTACCAGCTTTTTCTTATATTTGTTCGAGTTCTTGGTTATATTATGTTTCTAACATTACTAAAATGTTTAAATTTGGTTAATAAATGACTTTTAATATCTCAATTTGTATATTTATTTAAGAATTATAACATGAAACTTGTAAAAATGGTATTTCACAGTTGCGGACTAAGAGTCCGCGCGCGACCTTTCTATCACAAAAGTGAGCGCGAGTTCCGAAAGGCTAACCACAACAGCGTCTTGTATAAAGGATTACACTTACCTTTAAAATCCAGATGTCTATCCTCCAAATTTCTGATGTGGCGGCGGTAACAATTTTTACTTTCTTGCGGGTGCGAAAAATAAGGTTTTTTATGTAGGAAAAATAGGATGACAGTTCAACTTTTTATTTTTAAAATCCCAATTTTTTTTTCCCTTAAGAGAAACAATGTATTGTTGTGCAATCTTCTTTAATTAAAATTCGTAGAGCGCTTTCGGCATTAAGCCATCATCAATGCGGTCACTAAAAATTTTTTGTGAATTACATTTCGTAAGTTTCAACAAATTGATACATACTTGTCAGAATTCCGAGACAGGGCCCTCCAATTGTGTACGTCTATACATTTAACAGTTTGGTGGTTCACATTATTGGTTTAAAAACAATATTAAAAATACATAAAAATTAAAAATTCAGCAAAATGATACAGCAGATCTGAAACATGCATTCTTTGGATCGACCATTTTGCCAAGTTGTCATCAGAGAATTATTCACAAAAATTGCAAAGACCATGATTGTCACTCCGTTCCATCGAGTAAGTTCCGAGTCGTCGGAGCATAGACAAACATTGTGGTATGATATTATTATAAATGAATGGATTTCGAGACCCCCAACAGATAGGTACCCACCATCTACCAATAATAATAATTTTGGAGACAGACTTGATGTACATCTGGTGAGGGTGGCGAAATCCATAGAAACAATGGGATGTGCCAGACACGCGAATGCCGGAGAAGAACAATGAACATTTATCATATGTTATAATTCTTTTAGGTCGGTGCTCTTATCGGTGAGCTATCAAAGCTGTCTCCAAATTTGTTATTTTTGATAGTCGGCTGTTGGCTTTACAGTTAGGGCGACTTCCTCTTATATTGCATTTCACATTTCAACATACAGTGGTGTTTGTTAGACGCATGTTTGAATTCATTACTTTCCACACACTTCCTACCTTTTCGTTTGATTTTACTTCTCACCATTCTTCATCCCTCCATTCACACACTTCATTCATCACTTGTTCTATTTCCCATCAATTATATATTTTCCTAGAGCTCTGTCCTTTTCTCTCACTTAATTTTCATTTCAACCCTATGTTCTAAATTCCAATTCACATTACAAACAATAGCATCTAATGTCAAAGCGAATCACATTCCACACCACAGAAATATAAATGTAATTGTCGCGCACAATGTCCATAACAGCGCTTCATTGTTCTTCTCCGGCATTCGCGTGTCTGGCACATCGCATTGTTTCTATGGATTTCGCCACCCTCACCCGATGGACATCAAGTCTGTCTCCAAAATTATTATTATTGGTAGATGGTGGGTACCTATCTGTTGGGGGTCGCGAAATCCATTCATTTGATAATAATATCATACCACAATGTTTGTCTATGCTCCGACGACTCGGAACTTACTCGATGGAACGGAGTGACTATCATGGTCTTTACAATTTTTGTGAATAATTCTCTGATGACAACTTGGCAAAATGGACGATCCAAAGAATGCATGTTTCAGATCTGTTGTATCATTATGCTGAATTTTAATTTTTATGTATTTTTAATATTGTTTTTAAACCAATAATGTGAACCACCAAACTGTTAAATGTATAGACGTACACATTTGGAGGCCCCTGTCTCGGAATTCTGACAAGTATGTATCAATTTGATCAAACTTACGAAATGTAGTTCACAAAAAATTTTTAGTGCCGCATTGATGATGGCTTAATGCCGAAAGCGCTCTGCGAATTTTAATCAAAGAAGATTGCACAACAATACATTGTTTCTCTTAAGGGAATAAAAAATTTGGGATTTTAATCTCTTGTGCACACAGCTGTAACTCAAATTATCAAAAATTTTTATTTTTATTTTTAACTGACTGACAGCAGTTGTTATCCAAACCACAGTATGTTTTTTAGATTTACTGTATCCAGATAGAACATCTAAATCCTAGAGATAACGACATTCACTTTTGCCAGAGGGCGCTGAGTGTTGCGGTTAAAAACAAAGATAAGCGGCGCAAAAACACACTCTCACATCAGGTATGAGCCTTCTCATGCATTATCCAATGACTGCATCAATCCATTCGTTCTGCCACTTATCTAAGATGTCTGCTCTGACCCCTCGCACGCTTGCTTGAAGTCAACCATTATACAATATGGCCCTTTCCAGAGCTTGTAAATGGATGAGAATCACTTTTCCTATTACCTGTGCCGGCCTTGTGGATACGGTTCTATAGGCACTTATTACTCGGAGCAGTGTGTTCCTTTGCAATGTCTCCAAAATTTTTTTGTATTTTTTCTTATCCAGTACTTTATACCATGTTGGTGCTCCGTAAAGTATCGTGGAATGGTCAACACTAAGCAATAGTCTCCTCTTCCGAAATCCGGGACCCTTTTGGGTTTGGCATGAGCCTATTTAATGCTGTGATTCTACTCTGCACCTTACCCTTGAGTGATTCAATGTGTTTACCGAAGCTGAGCTTATC
Source organism: Galeruca laticollis (assembly GCA_963921935.1). Lineage (NCBI taxonomy): Eukaryota > Metazoa > Arthropoda > Insecta > Coleoptera > Chrysomelidae > Galeruca > Galeruca laticollis. The sequence continues at coordinate 39,062,396 of OY998175.1, read as the reverse complement.
ATCGAATTGTATACCCAAATATTTGATCGTTTTGTTTGGCTCCCTGCTTCTGCTAGCACTATTAAGTCGTCCGCGTAGGCTAGAGTTCTTGCCTTGCAGCCAAGGTCAATGTTTAATACTCCATTGTACAATATGTTCCACAAGGTCGGTCCTAGGACCGAACCCTGTGGGACACCTGCGGTAATGGGCATAGTACAATTGTTATCCACTATGAGGGATCTGTTCTTGAGGTAGTCCGCTATAATGTTTATTAGGTATTCACTGATTTGGACTTCTTGTAGTTCTTTGATTATAAGTGGTGTTGAACGCATTTTTAACGTCAATGGCTATCATAGAAACATAGGCTGCTGCAGAGTTTAGAACCTTGTCTCTTATCCTGTTTGCTGCATGGACAGATGAGCGTCCCTTTCGGAGCCCATACTAGTGATCCGAAATAGCCTGCTTATTTATCAATTCTCTTTCTAATCGTCCCTTGATAATCCTTTCCAAGAGTTTTCTCGCACAGTTTAAAAGGCAGATAGGTCTATAGGACGTTATTTCGCCTATCGACTTACCCGGCTTCAAGATAAGGACTAGTTTCGCTATTTTTTGCTCTGTTGGGAATTCCTGTTGTTGCATTGTGTCGTTAGTTACACATAGTACTATATGCGGTTTTGTCTGTACCAAATATTTTATGATTTCGGGAGTTATCCTGTCAGGTCCATGTGCTCTGTTAGATTTAATATCAGCTATATCCTGTAGTAGTTCGTGTATTACTAATTGGGGTACGTCTGGCGTTCTTTTTTGCGGAAGTATGAATAGAGGTTTCTCTGGTAAAATAATTGCCGCTGCTTTCTTTCTCGTTTATGGCGGCACCTCATAGCGGGTTTGTATTCTTGTTTTTGACTGCAACCCTATATCCATCACCCCATATATCCTCATACAGTTGATTTATAATGTTATTCCACTTATTTCTTTTGCTACTTTTAATTAGTTTGTATAGTGCTTTCCGCTTATTTCTGTACGTCACCTCAAGTTCGAGTACTTCCGCACCTAGTTTTCTCTTTCTAATAAGCCTTCTTTTAGCGTCGAAGTATTCGTTCCTGCTTTTTTCTATATCCTCGTTCCACCAGTATGGGTATGTGTATATACATCCTCCTTTGTTTTTGCTGGCTGCCTTGACTATTTTTCCAGACATCTGGTGAGAGCGTTCAGATCCTTAGCATCTTCTTGCTTGATATCCTTCAAACACATTTTGACCTTCTCCATGTTTATGCTTCTGATTTTCCGCCGGTAATTTCGTCCACCCTCGGATTTAATTTCAAAATAGATTTACTTATGATGGGTAAAGATCTCGGCTTCCTTCAGTATCTGCCAGTTTTCTATTTTGCGAGTCATTTTTGAGCTAGCAGATGTGACGTCGATGTGTGAGACGCTTTTATTTCTTACGAAAGTTGGCGCTCTGTTATTGATTATGGTATAGTCGAGTGACTCGACCCATTCCATCCAATACTCTCCTCTCTGGTCGAACCCCACTGAGGTGCTTTAGAGTTGATGTCCACCATCACTAGGATTTTGTTTCCCTCTGCCTTGCAGGCATCCATGATGCTGTCCACTGTCTGCTTAAATACTTGCAGCTGGATGTTTGGTGAGATATAGCAGCAAATCAGTGACGTATCATTGAAACGTAATACCAGGAATCTTTTGCGAATATATGTGCTTGTAATGCCACATTTTTTATTCCTGATCCAAACAGTGACATCGATATTGCTGTCATGGACCCAGCTACTTCTCAAGGCAATTTTTTCATTTGGCTCAGATACGATTACCAAGTCTACACTCATATCCATCGCAATCTTGCTCGCGATATCGTGTGATGCTTTGGCCCTTCCTAAATTTAACTGGAGCACCCTCATGTGTTACAATGGTTATGTGAGTAGCTGTTTGGAACTAATCCGCAATTAGACTCCTAGCCTCATCTAGCATCTCGCTGAATCGTTCTGTCTCCTGATGATTTATGTTTTTGCCAGATGTTGTGTATGGTACATGTTGCTGGTCTGCTGAGGTTTCAGTTTCCTTGGTGTCCTTCGGTTTACTCGGATATTTGTCTACACCTGCTGGGAGTACTATATTATTTATTCTGTCCTAACGTTTCGCCTTATTTATTACTCTTCTAAAGTCTGGACATTTAATTGTGTCTGCCATATGTCCTTTTATTTTACATACTGGACATGCTTCCCCATTTTTGCAGAATTTGGCAACATGCCCTTCCTCGCCGCATTTAAAACATCTTTCGGGTCTCTCTGGTGCTTGGTATAACCTTGTTTCATGAGCATACGACCAACAGCGTAAGCATTTTCTCAGTCTTATCCTCTTTTTCACCTGGCAGCGCACCAGCCGTATTCTTAGGACCTTGTTTGCCAATAATTTCTTGGCTTTCGACTTCGTAGTAATATATGTGACTGAGCTTGTTTGGTCTCTCTGGGGCCTGATTTCTCCAAGTTTATCTTTTTCGTCCTCCCATTTAACTATGATACTTCCGACTGTATCCTTAATCTCCTGGGCCGACACTCCAGCTTCCATTCCCCTTATGTTCAATATATCTCTTTTACCTTCTCTACCTACGCCTGATATTTTTAATCCTGTATCGTTGTTTTTGAGTATTTCTTTCAGATTCGTGAACGCTTCTTCATATTTGTCCATTGTTATAAGCAATCTGCCATCTCTAGTGCATCGAATTGTTCTTACTCTTTCTTCATCATCTGTTTGGTTTATTACGGTCTTAACTTTGTCATATAGTGAAATATATGTTTTACCATTGCTGGCCATAAGTGGGTCGTATGTTCCCCCCCTCTTGGTTTGTAGGGTGTATAGTTAAACGAGTTGTGCTAGCCTGGAAGATGGTTTCTATCATCTTACGAAAATATTCTATTGGTATAGCGGATAAGGTGCAAATATTCACTCTGCCGTCACAATTAGTTTCCCCCCTAAGCTGTGTTAGTTTCTACCAGATATCCTTTTCCGTGTCGCTATATTTGATTCTGATTGTTTTGTTGACTCTCATTGGCTTTGATCTTATTTTAGTAGTTTGTTCTATTACGCCAAATTCCTCTTCAATGTCAGCTAGATCTGGAATCATTTCCTTAAAGTGTTTTTGATTTCCCTTGTTCATGTCCGGGTCACTGGGCTCCATCAATAGGGCTCTTACTTCAGCATCATCCATTACAGCGCTTCCTAGGGCGACCTCTGTGTTATTATATGTTGATTGCTCCCAGTGTACCTGTTTTATGGATTGAAACTATCGATACCTTCCAAACATTTTATGGTATTTTTTGTTCCCGATTGCCAAGGGTCCGTTTGTGTTCCAATTTCGACTCCTCTTTTTTCGATAGGCTCTACCTGCGTATCCTGATCAATCATGATTTTCTCCACCTTCTCAAATTTGTTGTCGTTTATCCATTTTTGGACTATATGTCTGTCGAAGGTATCTACGTTTTTTCTGAACTTGGTTGACAGCTCTTTGACTATTTTATTAATGCTTGGATTTTCCTCCATCATCTTCTCCATCTCGACGACTAAGGCTTTGTTTCTTTCGCAAGCTTCAAGCAATGTGAATGCTTCGACGCTCTCCTTCTTCTTGTAGGGCCGAACATCTCCTAGCGATCGTTCAATGTTCTTCCGTTTCTCAACTCCTGATAGTGACAGGGATTGGCTCCTATTGAGCCTGCCTGGTAAACTATAATCTAGCAATACTTTTTGGGGTTTTATCTTTTTCCATATCTGTACACCCACTTTTTGGCTGGTCAGCCACCGTTAAATTTATTTTTTCATTACCCAAATAGACAGCATTACATTCTGGACATTTAAGTTAAATATACCAGATTTCATTTATGGTGATATTTTTGTTTTTACATTTAACAATTTTGTACTTTCTGTTTTAAAAGAAATCATAGTTTGTTTAGGAAATATTAGTTGTAATGTCACTTTTTCCTCTTTTTTACTAATTAGTTTATTTATCATATGTAATGGGTAACCGTGGGATGTTGCTATTTGTTTAATTGCGTTAATCTCTCTATCAAAATTACATTTGTTCATAGGAACTGAAAATGCTCTATGTATCATTGAATTATATGCCTCTAGTTTATGGGACATGGGATGATTGGAACTGTATGGAATAGTCACATCAGTGTGTGTTGGTTTTCGGTGAATCGAATAATCAAGTACATTATTATATCTTTGAATTTTCAAATAAAGAAAATTTATTGAACTATTTTCTTCAACTTCTATTGTAAATTTAATTTTTGGGTGTAAATTATTAATGTGGTTGAAAAATATATCTAATTGTCGTTCACTACCCATAAAACAAGCTAATATGTCATATCTATAACAAAATAAAACATTTTTTGAAATATTAATTACTTTCAAAGATTTTTCTTTCTAAACTGTCCACAAAAATGTTTGCCAAAATTGGCGATATTGAGCTTCCCATTGGTAAACCTTCATTTTGAATATATATCTTATTGGCAAAAGTGAAATAATTCTGATTAATACGTACATCAAATAAATTAAGTATATCTGATATTATTCCTGGATTAATATTTTTATCTTCTAGTGACTTACAAGTATTAGATATTCGTTAGAAGGAATTTTAGTGAACATATTGGTAACATCAAATGAAACAAGCTTATATCTATGTTGCAAGTTGAATGCTTTTAATTTTTTGATCAGTTCCATTGAATTTCTAATTTATTATTTAGATGTATATCGGTAACTATTAAGTATATTGTTAATGTTTCTTTGCCAATATATTATTAGGAGTATTAACATAAGAAACTACAGGTCTAATTGGTTTCGTTATTTTATGTAATTCAACGGTTCCATATAATTGTGGAGAATGAGGATTCTTATTTATGATGGACCTCTTTTCGTAATCACTGAAAAGATAATTGGAATTATTAACATTATCTCTTACATTATTAGAAAACTTTCTTCTTGGGTCTGCTCTAAGGTCTTTTACATCGCTAGATTCTATAAAGTTATATATCTTTGAATTATAATCATTAGTTGTCAATATGACAGTAGCGTTCCACTCGTCAGATTTTGTAACTGTTAGGTCATTATCTTCTACTTTCTTTTTTATTGAATTTAAAACTGTATTGTCATTTTTTGTTTGACGTTTAATTTTGAAGTTTCAATATTTTTGATTAAATTGGTAATTTTCAGTTTCTCATAAAGAAAATTATTTGAATTAGATTTTAAAGCTCTTTCTGACTCTGTAGACATTATCTGTTTAATATTATTCGTAAATTTTGGTAGTATGCTGTACTTTAAACCTTTATTTAATAATTCTATTTCACTACCTTCAAAATTAGTGTCTGAAAGGTTTTCATATCGTCGTGCAAAGTGTGTTGGTATGTAATTACTTAGATTTTAATGATGTTTATAGTATTGAACTGTATGTTGTGTGTGTTCAAGTTTCTGTAGCTTTTGTTCATGTTTTTTAAATTTCTTGTGCTTCATCGTGCTGACACTTTCTCTGATTTTGTCATATAAACAGTTAAATTCTACTGGATGTAGTTGGAACGTGAGTTCAGAATGTACCACCTTATGTAGCTTTCTAAGGAGTCCCTTATTCTAAACCATTTTTTACATTCTTCTTCAAGCCAAACTCGTTGAGCACATTTTATACCTTTTTGTGCTTGAGGTATTTTAGTATGGCGGTTTATATTCACATTATTTGGTATTACCTCTTTTCTAAGGCATTCTTGGTTAAACCAAATGTTTTGTGATGCTATATAACATTTTTGTTGTAACTTCTGGTACAGTCGGATCAAATCTTTTCTCGAAGATTTTTTAATGAAATTAACTATCTCAACCCTTACTTTATGGAATCTACTCATATTAGTGTTTTAAATGAAACTTACTGTCACAGTTTATTGAAAAATGTAAAAAATTCTAAAAAATTTACAATTGTTTCGATATTACCTAATTATCATCGTCAGAATGAGAGAAGTTACATTTAATTTGATGCCTACCTTATGTTTAATTATTTTTTGCTAGTCCAAGAAGTGACCTATCTTGTGATTGACTTAATATATGTTAATAGAAATAAGAAGATATGATATATCTGGAAATCATTTTTTTAAAATCTAATTCAAATAATTTTCTTTATGGGAATCTAAAAATTGCCAATTTAATCAAAAATATTGAACTTTCAAACGTCAAACAAAAAATGACAATACAGTTTTAAATTCAATAAAAAAAAAGTAGAAGATAATAACGTAACAGTTACAAAATTTGACAAGGGGAACGCTACCGTCATATGGACAACTAATGATTATAATTCGAAGATATATAACTTTATAGAATCTAGCGATGTAAATATTCTTAGAGCAGACCCAAGAAAAAAGTTTTCTAACAATGTTAGAGATATTGTTAATAATTCAAATTATCTTTTCAGTGATTACGAAAAGAGGTCCATCATAAATAAGAATCCTCATTCTCCACAATTATATGGAACCGTTAAATTACATAAAATAACGAAACCAATTAGACTTGTAATTTCTTATGTTAATACTCCTAATAATATATTGGCAAAGAAAATTAATACAATATACTTAATAGTTATGGATATATATCTAAATATTCAATTAGAAATTGAATGGAACTGATCAAAAAATTAAAAGCATTCAACTTGCAAGATAGTTCTAAGCTTATTTCATTTGATGTTACCAATATGTTCACTAAAATTCCTCCTAAAGAATGTCTAATACTTGTAACAAAGTTACTAGAAGATAAAAATATCAATCCAGGAATAATATCAGATATACTTAATTTATTTGATGTATGTATTAATCAGAATTATTTCACTTTTGAAAATAAGATATATATTCAAAATAAAGGTTTACCAATGGGAAGCCCTATATCGCTAATTTTGGCAAACCTTTTTATTTGAAAGTAATATTTCAAAAAATGTTTTATTTTGGTATAGATATGTAGATGACATAATAACTTGTTTTATGGGTAGTGAACGACAATTATATATTTTTCTCAACCACGTTAATAATTTACACCCAAAAATTAAATTTACATTAGAAGTTGAAGAAAATAGTTCAATCAATTTTCTTGATTTAAAAATTCAAAGAGTTAATAATGTACTTTGATTCACCGAAAACCAACACACACTGATGTGACTATTCCATACAGTTCCAATCATTCCATGTCCCATAGACTAGCGGCACATGATTCAATGATACATAGATCATTTTCAGTTCCTATGAACAAATGTAATTTTGATAGAGATATTAACACAATTAAACAAATGGCAACATCCAACGGTTACCCATTACATATGATAAATAAACTAATTAGTAAAAAAGAGGAAAAAGTGGCATTACAACTAATATTTCCTAAACAAACTAAAGAAATAAAAACTTGTAAAACCATTACATATGCAGGAAATATTTCTAATAATATTTCAAAGATAATATATTTAGCAAGAAATACAACGATTTCTTTTGAAACAGTAAGTAACATAATTACAAAATTGTTAAATGTAAAAACAAAAATATTACCATTAAAGAAATCTGGTATATATAAACTTAAATGTCCAGAATATAATGCTGTCTATTTGGGTCAGGCCCTTAGAAATTTTGAAATCCGATACTGTGAACACTTACGAGTATACAGATTAAGACTACCAGATAAATCTCACTACGCCAGATAATCTACTTGACACCAAACATTCATTGACACCTAATCCAGAACTAGAAGTACTACATATTTGTGATAAGAAACAAGAACTGGATGGCCTTGATGAATTGGAAATTAGAAGACACTTAATAAACCCACAATATGAAGTCGTCAATGAAGAGATAAATCTAGGGAGTTCTCCACTTTTAAACTGTCTTCTTAAGTGATAATTATAAAGGTCAGCATATACAGTTTTCCTGGTTTTCTATATCATTGCACAGTTATACTGATCTTAATCGGGAAAAATGATATCCAGGATATCCCAATAGGGCTTATAATATCTAAGCTTTAATATTTGTAATATCATATCTTCTCTTTTCTATTAACATATATTAAGTCAATCACAAGATAGGTCACTTCTTGGACTAGCCAAAAATAATTAAATATCAGGTAGGCATCAAATGAAATGTAACTTCTGTCATTCTGACGATGATATTTAGGTAATATCAAAACAGTTGTCAGTTTTTTAGAATTTTTAACATTTTCCAATAAACTTTGGAGTTAATTAGAAACGGTAAGTTTCATTTAAAACACTAATATGGGTAGATTCCACAAAGTAAAGGTTGAGACAGTTAATTTATTTGCTACTGTTTTGTGTCTAGGTTCGGCGATATTCACACCTAAAGTTGTAACTTGATAATTTTTATAACGAATTAGTTTTATCTTAGTGAACCGATGAGCTAGGTAAGTTTATCAACATCTTCACAAACGATTTAAATAGTATTTTAGAATACAACGTTTAAGTTGTTCAGTAGCACGCAATTAGAATGGTCCAGTTTGTTCTCTAATCTCTGTAAGCTTTGTAGCCTAACGCTACAATGTCGCACAAGTTTTCTATTTATAAAAAACTCTAATTTATCATCTATAAAATGATGCACCAAAAACTTACTTCAGCTCTTGGACTATTTGGAAATAATGTTTACTGGTTGCTTCTATCTGCCCTACCAATAAATTCTGTCATCCTCATTTCGGAGTTGGAAAGTTGGTTATGTCGTGGCATTCAAGAATGATAATTTAAATCTTTTACACTGACAGTGTCAGCACCCCATCATGATCAAATTAACTATTACAACGAAGTAATCATTTTCAAGATAGAAACTCAATAATAACTTAACGTTACGCATAAGAACAATGAAAAATATCGAAACACATAAGAATACACATGTTTGAATGCGAATATCTTAAATGCAATTCATAAAGTCGCAATACGAGTAGATACTGCTAGAGCTTACTGACCTTTTTCCATGGTTCGGTGTATTTTATGACTTCAGTAATATTTGCCGAATTAACTAAATAAAATTACACAGAATAATAAAAGACATCAATATTGTTTCAGATTTCAACTTGAACACCACTTATAGATCTCTATCCCATTTTTAATGGAGCACCATATGTATATCCACATAAACCTCATTCCTTTTAGTCGCGAAAATCGTTATCTAATGGAAACTGACACTTATAAATTGCACTTACGATGCTACAATGGTAAACCATTTTTTAGCATTCAATAATTTTACTTCCAAACTTTTGGAAATATTTTACTTTATAGCATCTCTGAACTTCTATCTAACGAAAGAAGTTCTATTTGGAAAGGTATTGTTAAATTCGAACATTTATCTAACAAATGAGTCCATCTGAGGTGAAGTATTCTTTTTGAAAGGCATCTGATATTATCCTGCCATACGGCAGCTTATTTTTAGAAAAATAAATTCTTATATTTCAAGTTAAGAGGTATGATGATCTGAAAAATCCTACCCAAGGTTTGAAATGAATTCCAATTTTTAGCAAAATTTATTCATTCATCAATAGATTATTAGATATATGCAGAAAGCAATAAAACGACATCAAATTCTCTGTTTCGACACTTACTGTGGTATGTACTCTTATTACTTTTTTAAATTAAATTAACCGTTTCCACAATATGATGAAAAAATGCTCAAAAATTACAATTGTTTCGATCTTAGTAAATATAATCGTTACAATGACAGAAGTTACATTTCATACGATGCCTACTTGATGTTTATTAATTATTTTTGAATAGACCATGGAGTTACCTACCTTGTGATTGACTTAATACATATTAATAGAAAAAAGGAGAAGATACGTATATATCTTTTCCCCATTTAAGATCAGTATAACTATGGAATGATATAGAAAACCAGTACAACGGGTGCTATGGTACTTGAAGTACGACTTTTGTGTCATTTTTTGAGAAATTTCAGTTTGTTAGCACGATACAGCCTCTGAAGTTCAACAAGTCACAAATTCTTTGATTGAATATTATTCAGGACATCACACAGATGAACCCTATTGATATTCAGCTCACCAGAGCCAGTACAACAGGTGCTATAATACTTTAAGTACGATATTTTTGTCATTATTGGAGAAATTTCAATTTGCTAGCACGATACAGCCTCCTGAGTATATACAAGTGACCAATTTTATGATTGGATATTATTCAGAGCGTCTCAAAGATGAACCCTATTGATATTCAGCGCACTAACGCCAGTACAACGGGTGCTATGGTACTTGAAGTACCAAATTTTTGTCATTTTTGGAGAATTTTGAGTTTGTTAGCACGATACAGCCTCCAGAGTGTATAAAAGTAATTTTATGATTGAATATTGTTCAAGATATCTCACATTTATACCCTACTGATTTTCAGCTGACTAGAACGAGTAAAGCGGGTCCTATAAATCCTGATATACTACATTTTTGGTTATTTTTGGAGAAATTTCAGTTTGTTAGCACGATACATCCCCAGAAATGTGACAATTTTATGATAAAATATTGTTCAGGGCCACAGATGCGGAAAAGTTAGTTTTAATCTTTAAAACTGTTTATTTTTGTATGTGGTAGTATCTGAGAGCAAGTCGTTAATTTTATTTTCATAATCATTTGTGTACATGATGACAGTTTTGTTTGTTTTGCCAGGTTTTAGAATTTTCAATTCCGGATGCTGTTTAAGAAATGTTTTGGTGTTTTTCATTTTTTTGAGTAATACCTTATTGTACCTGTTGCATTTATTAGGGTTAATATTGTTTTCATAGTTTGTTAAAATATGAGTACGTTTGGCCCTAATATTGTCTCTATTCTGAGGTGAAATACCCTGTATTGAATTTTCAATATTACAAATTATATCGTTTATTGGAATTTCATTTTGGTTTTCAATTGGCAAAGAGAAATTTGGCCCTAACCTACCTAAAGATTACATTATCATATCTTTGGACGTAGTTTCACTATATACAAATGTCACTACTGAACTGGTACTGAAAGTGATTGGAAAACAATGGAATGAAATTAAAAAGGATACTGATATGCCATATACTGAATTTTTAGATGCAGTAAAACTAATATTGAATTCAACTTACTCTGTGTACCAAGACACATTTTATGAGCAGATTGAGGGCTGTGCAATGGGGGTATCCCTTTCTAGTGTGATTGCACAGTTAGTTATGGAGACCTAGAAACAACCATAATTAAAAAATTAAAGTTTATCGTACCCTTTTTCTACAGGTACGTTGATGACTGTTTGCTCGCAATTCCAAAGGATAAATGTGATTATGTACTACAAGAATTCAACAAATATCATCCTAAATTGCAATTTACTACGGAAATACAAAATAACCACCAAATTAACTTCTTAGATGTTACCTTATACAATAAAGATGGAAATATAAAAACAGCCTGGTTTACAAAACCAACATGGTCAGGTAGATATCTTAGTTTTCTTTCTCAACATCCTATGTCTCAAAAAAAATCGATGATTATTGGTTTAGCTGACAGAGCGATCGCTTTGTCTTATCCGGAATACCGACAAGAACCTATACAAAAGGCTAAATAGGCATTGCGTGAAAACAGTTATCCCGAACAATTGATAAACTCTATTTTTAAGAAAAGAATTCATAAATTCCACAACTCAACAGCTAATCAGCTAACCAATCGGTATCTAAACAACAACACGTTAATTTCATTACCATATATACCTAATTTAACAGAGAAAATTAAAAATGTTTTTAAACAAAAAAAATTAAAATTAGTTATAAAGGTCACAACTTAATCAACAAGAGTTACAGTACTTTAAAAACAAAAACACCTAAAGATTAAAAAAGTAATGTTGTGTATGAAATTCCGTGTAAGGATTGTAATATGGTGTATATAGGACAAACGAGTCAATATTTAAAAAGCAGACTAAATAGCCATTAGTATGACAAAAAAATAAAACAGCATTAACTAATCATATGATGGAAACTAAGCATAATTTTAATTACGAACAAACAAAAATTCTAAAAACTGAAACTAACAAAAAACGAGAACTCCTCGAAATGATCTATATACAAAAAAACAATAACACTGTCAATTCCAAAACTGATACAAATAATTTGAGTAAGATATATTACAATTTAATACAATAATACCAATAGAACAAGTAAACATAATTTAAAAAACAGTAGACAACAAACCATACTACACATACACACCTAGCACGATATAAACAATGTATATGTAAAATGAAAATAATAATAATAAATATGGAATAAAAAAAATTAGCCACGAACTGGTAATCACAGTTGATGTATTGTACGTATCTGAATGCATTGTTTGATGATTGTTCGGCTATAATTAGGAAGTTTTTAAATGTAATGTGGGAATGGCTGTTTTTAAATGTTTTTAACTATTGTGAGGTTCCAATGGAGAAAATTCCTGTTCTGAATATGGTAAGTATTATACACAATTGATTGTTTTGTTGATGTGAGTGAGGCATAGACTTGAAAATTTTATTCTATTATACACTTTTTGTAGTTTTTGATAAAGGCTTGGATTGCAGCCGAAACGTTAAAATACACTTTGAAGCCATTATCAAGAGGGGGGGGGGGTAGGTTATTCGTTCATTAACCTAGGAAGTGATCCGATTCCGTAGTCTCAATCTCCCTACTCTACGCAACGAATCACCCTCTTCGGCTAATTCCAAGGCCTCAATCTGCCTACTCTTTGGAATTTCACCGAAAAAGGACATAACAATAAAATAAATAAATAAAATAATAATAAAAATTGCTTACCAGTTAAATCACCGTAGAACACAACACTCACTGCTGGCTTGAAGCTAATTGTAACCGCGGAAACCTTTCCGAACATATATATATATATATATATATATATATATATATATATATATATATATATATATACATAAAGAAGATGTGGGTCGGAAGGTTCATGGCGGGGGGGCTATATGCGCCTCCGTGTCGATGTTGGTTGTTGTCCTGAAAACTCGGGATCTTCCAATTGAAGACACAAATGAGCGTTTGGTTTCCCTGCTGAAATCCGTTATTTTGTGATTTCCCATGTTTCGATTAAAATCTTTGCTCCCAAATTTCACATCCTTATTTGGTTATGCCGTGCTGAAGAGGTAAAATGAGCCAGAAACATGTCCACGGTTACCACTCTATTTCAGTAGCCCTTTATTTTGCGCGAATTACCCATAAATCTCTTTGTTGTTGTTATATATATATATATATATATATATATATATATATATATATATATATATATATATATATATATATGTCATTAGGGATATTAGGTACCAACAAAAAAGTTGTGAAAAATTGACTGTAAAGCTTGGCTAACTAAGATAATGATTATTAATTGATATATCAAATATAATTACATTGTTTATAACTGCGATTATAACAGTTTCACGTTGTGAACCCTACTACAGAATTAATAGTAATTCACACCATTCTTATCACCAAACTAAGTTGCGTAATTTGTTAGCCAGGTACCTGTTTTCCGCATTTTTCAAAATTAGTTAAATTAGCTGGCGCTCTGAATTGAGTAGTGACTTGAAAAAAACCGAAAGAATTTACACCCACTCCTGAGAGAAGTACCTATCGCTTTTCATAAACTTTAATTTAATAGCTTAAGCATTCTAACGACTTTGGACTTTTATTAAAAAGCATTTAAAGGTAGGTTTATTGTTACTGCAAAGGCAGATAACAACTGATTTATTGGTAGTTGTGTATATTGGTTATTTTTTGCCGGATGACCCTGTATGTACACTGCTTGTTCATTTTCATTAAAACCTGCTAAATAGCCTGGTGTGAACATTATCTTTTTTATCGCCTACCACTAATGATTGTTTTTATCGTTATTGCACTTTTTCTGTTCCGACTAATTGTCGAAATAGATAATTAACCTGAATTCCGAGAATAATGCAAGGACGTCTTTCTTCAAGGAAATTCAAATATATACTATTTAAATTAATTTGAGTCAAGTGATTTCATGGAAACTTTAAAAATGAAATTTCCTGACGTTTCTAAAGATGGGTTAGGCAAAATTACTCTGAGTAACGGCAAGTTACATTTAAAGAAAAAATCCGTTCCGGTGTTTTATAGAGCTAGACATTTACCCTTTGTATTAAAAGATAAAATTCAGGCAGAACTTGAGAAGTTAGTTGAAAATAATATTTAGCATAACCTTCAATCCTAAATTACATATAATTCAGTATTCTTTGCCAAAAAATGAAAATGTATTTGTTCCTTTAAATAAAAGCAAATTTTTTTATCAAATTGATTTTTCTCATGCTTACGCTCAAATTGAAATGGAAGATACATCATAAAAATATGTTTCTAATACTACGCACCTCCTACAGCCCTTGGATGTAGCATATTCCCGTCCCATGAAAGGGTATTGGAGGCAAATCCTAAATGATTGGAAGATCACGACTGAAGGGTGTCGTTTTAGTGGCATACCAAAGGATACATTTCCTAGGCTTTTAGAAACTCCGATGACAAAATTGGAAGAACACGGTGCCGAGAATCTAAAATCTGGATTTAGAAAATGCGGCATTTACCCTTTAAATAGGGATGTAGTTTTAAATAGATTGCTCGGTAATGTGGTGGCTGACCCGGCAATATAAAAAGTTGTTTGCGAAAGCTTTTTGGGACATCTTGCACAAGCACAGCACCCCGTATCCGTAGAAGAAAGAAACTCCAAGTACCTCCTGGAAAAGGGATAATGGTAGCTGATGTACAAAAAGCCGCCAACACTGAGTCTCGTAACAATTCGCCTCAGCCCTCCACGTCTGGAATCCAGAACCCGAGGAATATGGACCCTCTTAATGAAGCTTCAGATTCTGACAACAGCCTACCTATAATCAAACTCAATCGACAGAAATGATTCAGAGAGCTCAGATATTAGCGTTCAGAGCCTAAAATATGCAGAAAGTGACGATAGCCCTTATAATCCTGAACTCTCAGATAATGAAATCAGTGCAGAACTAGGCGAAGTAAAGAAATCCGCATTTTCTGGTGTTTTAAAAAAATTGTAAATCACGTTTTGATTATTTATGACAAAAAATATAACCCTAGAAATAGCCAAGAAAGTTGCTGAATCATATTCATTAACTTTTGATTCAAGTGTTGCCGTTTTACAAAACGCAGAACCGTCACAAGATTCTGAAAATTCATCAACCAGGCAGTTAGCGGCTGCTGCATCTTTTCAGTAATGTTTCTTTTGTGGCAGAGATAGACACCTGCGCGAACACTGTCCTGCTAAAAATGCAATTTGCAATTCGTGCAATAGGAGAGGTCATTTTTCAACTTTGTGTAGATCAAGTAACACCAGAAGAACTCAGAAAACATGTGCTGCTATTTTGTCTACAATTTCTGCTGTTTCTCCTAGTTGTTTATCCAAATGTATTATTCAAATTAAAATAAACAACATATCACACATGCACTAGTCGATACAGGGAGTTCTGATAGTTATATTTCAAGTAAAATTGTTGCCAGTAGAAATATTTGTGTCATTCCATCAAGAATTAATGTTAAAATGGCTTCAACATCTCTCCGTCGCAAGCTCTGTATTGTACGCCTACAAATTTTGGATAACAAGTCTACCCTATCAATATGCAATTTAGCAGTAGCAAATGTTGAACCATTCAAATTTGACGTTTAATTGCAAACCAATCGCAAAAAAATCCCGTCGATTTACAACTTCACACCTCAACTTTATTGAGCAAGAAATCAAACATCTTCTAAAAGAAAAGATCATAGAACCCAGTATCTCCCCTTGACGAGCTCAACCTCTGGTAACTTGAAGTGAAAACCACAAGAACGTATGTGTATTGACTATTCTCAAACCATAAATAAATATACATTATTGGATGCATATCCATTGCCACAGGTAAAAGACATTGTAAACCAAGCTTCGAAATATTCTGGTTTTAGTACAATTGACCTCCGTAGTGCCAATTACCAAATTCCAATTAAAGATGAAGAAAATATCTACACAGCATTTGAAGCTTGTGGAAATTTGTACCAATTCACTCGAATTCCGTTTGGTGTTACCAATGGAGTTGCTTGTTTCCAACGAACCGTCGACAGTATTATCCAGAAAGAAAATCTTACACGTTTCTATGCTTATGTGGATGACGTCACTGTTTGCGGTAACTCTTATAAGACGAACATGATCAAAATTTACAAAAATTTTTGCATGTCATTAAGAAGTACCGTTTAACAATGAATGAAACAAAATCAACATTTTCCCTCAAATCGATTTGCATTCTTGGTTATTTAATATGCGACAAAACTATGAAGCCGGACCCAGAACGACTTGAGCCTCTCTTGAATTTACCAGTACCTGATACTACAACTTCTCTTCGAAGAATTCTAGGAATGTTTGCACACTACTCTAAATGGGTTCCTAAATTTTCCGAAAAAATTCAGCCGCTAGCATACAGCACAAGTTTTCCATTGTCTGAAAAAGCAATTTTGACATTGAGACAGCTTAAACAAGACATAACCAACTCTTCGATTTCTTCAACTGATGACGACGCTATGTTAACTGATGAAACCGATGCCTCAGAATTTGCGATAGCTGGTCGATTATCCCAATCAGGAAGACCAGTCTCATTTTTCTCAAGAACCTTGTCCTCTCAGGAACAAAAGCATTCGTCAGTTGAAAAAGAAGCGTACGCAATAATAGAAGCACTGAACAAGTGGCGACATTTTTTAATTGGTAGACATTTTCAGCTCATTACGGATCAGAAGTCAGTGGCATTTATATTTAATAACAAAATCAAAAATGAAAAAATTCAACGTTGGCGTTTGGAATTGTCATGTTACAAGTATGATATCGTTTACAGGCCAGGAAGTCAAAACACTGTAGCTGATGCATTTTCCCGTATTACTTCTGCAATCATATCATCGGCTGATCAAAAGAATTTATTTGATTTACATTCTTCTTCGTGTCACCCTGGTATTACCCGGTTTTTCCATTGGATATGCTGCAAAATTCTCCCTTATTCTGTGGAAGACGTCCGTCAAATGACCTCCTCATGTCCTGTTTGTGCTGAAATTAAACCAAAATTTCATAAAAATGAAGGAACGTGAATCAAAGCCACATTATCATTTGAACGTCTTAATTTGATTTTAAAGGTCCTTTGTCTTCATCTTCAAGAAATAAGTACTAACTAACCGTTGGTGATGAATTTTCCAGATTCCCATTCGCATTTCCATGTTCCGACATATCATCCTCTACAGTTATCCAATGTTTGCGTCAAATATTTTCTACATTTGGCACTCCGACATATGTTCATTCTGATCAAGGTAGGGGAACCCGGGGCTGGTTGACGCACTTTTTGTATTTTTATTTTTAGTTTACACATTATTAGGTTTTGGTGTGCTTTTGGTACCAAATAGGAAAGTTTAATGTTTTATCATAAAAAATATAACTTGCCAAGGAACAAAAGATGCATTAATTCTAAGAAAGGTAACTTAATTAACAAATTTAATATTATAACTTAAAAAAATATTAGTCATTATTCGCTTTTTCTCAGTTTACACAAACAAAGAAGGCGCCAGGCTCCCCAGCACAAGCTTCATGTGCCCACATTTCGCAACTAGTGCACCGGATCCATTTTTTGGATGAGGCACTATTTTTATAGCTATCTGTGCAATAAAGGCAAAAGCATCCTCTTCATCAGACTCATCATCGTCTTTGACTATTTTCCTTTTTTTGTTTTTTTCTCTTTTGCATCGGACTTCTTATTTGAGCAAATATTTCTTTTAACAGACTACATTTTTCTCTTGTTCTTCAAGAGCATCTTTTATTGGCGTGTCAGTTAGAATTGCTGTCACACGCTTTCTTCTATTAGGTTTAGCGTCCTGCTTTCTAGGTCCGGCTTTTGGTAGCGGTTTCAATTGAAATGGACTTACAGTAGGAGGCGAGCTCTCATTTTTTTCTTGAATAGAACTGTTAGTTGAAATGTTGTTTTCTTTCCCAGGCAGTGGACTTTTTGCTAACACTATATCTTTGGAGCATCCTGGCTGGTTAAGATCATCAGGTTCCTGTGAACACCCCGGTCGTGGTTCTAAAATCGAGTTTAGCTGAACTGGAACCACGTCCTTGTCAGCATTAGTTTCTGCGGGATCGGGACGGTCAGTTGCATGTCTTGGTAGAACCCTTGATCGTCAAAAACGTCTCTATTGAAAGGGCTAATTCCAGACACCTTGAATCCCGCCATAATATTTTTCGGTGTTGCTGCCAGTGGCAGTGAGTCTCGAACTATTAGAGGGACATCGTATATTGACATCGTGCGTCCGGGATTGCTAGTGATCCATGAGTCACTGGCTGAATTAACGTAATGTTTTAATGGTCCATAGACAGACCGATCGAGAGGCTGGAGCTTATGTGAGCAATGGGCTGGAAATGACAACGCCGTTACACCTGTACTTTTTAGATAATCAAGGGCAGCTACAGACAAATGCGAATCATGATTGTCTAGTAAAAGTAGTACCGGTCTCTCTTTAGAACAACCAACGTGCTTGACAAAATGCTTAGTAAACTCCAAAAAGTGCTCTTTTTTCACCCAACCTGGAGGATTTGCGGTTCCAACTGCTCCAGGAGAGCCATTAGCGAGAAAATGTTCTCTGAAGTTAACCCTTGGAAAAACAAAGAACGGCGGGACAGAATTTCCCGTTGCAGATACCGCCAAAGCCATAGTAACTAACGTGTCGCGTTCCTGGGAGGTTACGCGTCCCACCTGCTTATATTCACGCCTGCCAACAATTCAGTTAGGCTTTTGCACGGTCGTAATCCCAGTTTCATCAATGTTCCATATTTGTGCTGCTTCTAATTTTAGGCGGTTGAGGACCGTTTTTAAGTTGTCAAAGAACATTGAAACATTTTCTCTGTTGAAACTAGAAGCGCGAGCTAAGCTGGTTGCTTCTGGAGTTCTTACCGAAAGAGCACGATGTCGTTTCATGTAGTATGTAAACCAATCCTCTCCAGCCATTTTTGTCACATTCCAGGATTCAGGGTATTTAATGCGCAAAGCAGTGGCATAATCATACGCGAATTTTCTTACTTCTCTGTCAGACAATTCAAAATATATGTCGCTTGCCGTTTTAAGGTATTTCTCCAAATGATTTTCTTGTTGATCTGTGAACACCTAAAAATTATCAAAGACGTAAAGCATTTTTTGAAGCTTTAATATTTTTAAAAATAATTTAAAATATAATATACCTGGCGATTCCTGTAATATCCAACTTTTGTCGTTATTGCGGCATCACCATTAATTTCTTCCTCAGTAAATTTTTTGCAAAAACGTCTCAAAGTTGCCTCCGGGATCTCAAAGTCTTTTGCAGTTGCCCTAATGGATTTGTTGTTCATTTTAACCTCTCTAACTGGCATATTGTTTGTGAATTGCCTTGTTTAATTGAATTTTTGCATACAGTTCAGCCTTCGTTACCTTCTCTTCCAAAAAAATGCTTTTTTCCCTTAACCAGTTTTGCATAGATGCTTTCTTCCATGAAAAATTAAGAATTGGTTCGACCAAAACATTATGGTGAGAGGCATTATCTATCACAAGGACAGACTCCACTGTGACGTTAACCATGAATTTTTCTTTAAGCCACTTGCTGAAATTATTATGATTCATTTCATCATGATAGTCGCCTGTTTTAAGACCCGATTTAAATATGGTTAGAGCTCCGGGTATAAAGCCTGATACACCCCCGGCGTGTAAAATTATGAGTCGTTGTCCTTTGGACACAGGTGACTTTAGACAATTATTTGTTCCATCGTTCCATGCCATTGGTACAGTATGTGAACCATGAATATACGTTTCATCGCAGTATAAAATCTCCCGCCCTTCTTTTTTATATTTTTTCAATTTTCTTAAATTTTCGACTCGGTTTTTCGACTAAGACCTTTCGGTTGTCTTCAGTTTTTTTCCAACGGAATCCCATTTTTCGCACTAATTTTCGAAATGAATCGATTTTCCCTGTAAAATTAATCCCTTCTTCCTTTTTAACTTCTTCAAACACAACTTTTATCGTTGGTCTTCGTCTGTGAATAGTTGCTATGAATAAAATATTCTCCTAATAATTTCCTCTTTAAACTCATCTACTGATCCTCTTGGGGTGCACGGTTTGATAATATTTTTTCTTGGTGACTTAAACTTTTCACCACTTTTTCTTAAATCAGCTTCTGTAATTATACTTCTTGCGGTGCTCAGCCCAACACCAGTGGCTAACGCTACTCTTTCTTGGAACCGATTTAGGGGAAGTTTAAGTTTATCTTGTTCCTTTTCTTCTTTCATGAATTTATATACGTTATAAATTATTTCACGACTCTGGCTGTGAACCACTCGTTTAGAATTGCTCATGATTGAAGATTTGTCTTTAAAAAAAATATAATTTTATAGGTCCCATTGTACTGGTAGCCCAGGAGGAATCGGCGCATGAGTACCGAAAACTATTTCACCTCAATTTTTTTATGCGATCCTCTTTGAATTACCCTACTGATGATATAAATGCATGTTGCCATGGGGCAACCTAGTGCCATATTGTTTAAACCGAAATTGTTTAAACAATTGGAAGAAAATGTTATTTTTCAACCGGACAAATTTTTTTATATTCTTTATTGAAATACAAATAAAAAAGGTCCTATGACTTTTCACGATAAAGTTAATATTTTTATAGATATGAAGGTTCGAAAAATCTCAAATTTGGGTACTTTTGACCCATGAAAAATATATTAAAAAAATCAAATAAAATATAAATAATATTTTTTTAAAGTTCTTTATACAATAGTTAATAATATTCTTAATAGAGATGTAAGAAAATTTCATTGTTTATACCTGTTTTTTAATTGTTAGTTTTGCGCGCTCACAAGTATGCGTCGCTACCTTTAAGTATCGCCGTCTCTCTCTGACTCATGCGCTGCATCGACCTCTCTGTGTCCTGAATCATTATTTATCATTTATCTAAGAAACCATCAACTTTATCAAGATTGGTAAAGAGAGCAATGTTATTAATAATTGAATTGTCTACAATTTGTTTTTAACAAAAGTAATTTAAGTATGAATCGGAACATTATTATTATTATAGTGATTTATGCATTTTTATCAACAATAATAAGATATAATAGTATTAGAAAAAATTTTGGAATCACAATTATATATAAATAATAAGCTTTTGCTCAAACATACATTTGGAAAAATGCATTGAATCCGGAATATAAAACATTAGATTTTGATCAGTTGGAAATGGGCTTTTGTTTATAAATAAAGGTATTACCAAAGTATCATTCTCTAGTTTGTATCCGAAATTCGTAAAATCTAATGTTTTATATTCCGGATTCAATGCATTTATCCAAATGTATGTTTTGAGCTAAAGCTTATTATTTGTATATAATTGTGATTCCAAAAATTTTTCAAATACCATTATATCTTATTATTGTTGATAAAAATGCATAAATTACTATGATAATAACAAAAAAGTAATTTTAATTACATGTTCCGATTCATACTTAAATTACTTTTGTTAAAAACAAATTGTAGACAATTTAATTATTAATAACATTGCTCTCTTTACCAATCTTGATGAAGTTAATGGTTTTTTAGATAAATGATAAATAATGATTCAGGACACCGAGAGGTCGATGCAGCGCATGAGTCAGAGAGAGACGGGGGTAAATACATAAGAGATCATTTTTTTATCGATAAATGCATGTTTGATTGTATGAAAGTTTTATTGTCATGGCAGCAAATCGAGAATCAAGAGAGTAAAAAAATCACGAGAGCTTGCTCGAGTGATTTTTTTTTACTTATCTTGAATCGATAATTTTTGCCCCTGACATTAATACAATTTGTAATGTATTTCTCGATTAAAAAAATTATCTCGAATGTATGTTAGGAAGATAAATACACAACCACATAAATGCAGACAATTTATTAGCTGTACTTCTCGGAGTAACACTCTGTACAGTTTTTTTCAATATTTTCTAGATTCTTGGCCAAATATTGCCATTTTGAAAAGACGTTGTAATAGGAAAACTCAAAAATAATCTGACAGTAACATTCACGGCATAGTTGATTAACAGCAAGGCGCATATTTATCAGTTATTGGGAAATCTAGGTAGCTTTTCCAATCCAACTTTTTTGTGGGTAAACCAATACTTTTCTCGCATCATAGATTGGGTTGGGGGAAAAATAAAATAATATTTCATATCGTAAATATGCAACCAAAATAATAATATATACGTATATAACTAAATTTATAAGTCTATAACAATCGTAAACTCCTTTTAACTAATAACTATACTGTCTATATCAAACACTAAATATTAAAACGCGTTACCCTTAAAATAAACTCAGAAAATAATAAGCTCACTAACACCTCAAATATACGATCGGTTCAATACGATGAAAGAAAATAAAATGACGATATTTTCAGTTAAGATTCGGAGTCCCATATTCGTCGTCTGCGCATGGTGGGGTTACTGTTCATTAGATATTCCAACATCTCTACCAACCTGGTGCGTCAACCAGCCCCGGGCTCCCCTACTTCTTTTATGTCCCGTGAACTTAGTCATTTTTAGAGTCTCATGGTATTGCTTCAAGTCGCACGACTCCCTATAATCCTCAGGGTAATGGTCAGTGCGAACGATTTATTGGAATTATATGGCAAACCATCCAGTTGGCTTTAAAATCTCAAAATTTGAAAATAAACCAGTGGGAGCAGGTTTTAGTGGATTCTCTTCACTCTATTAGATCTCTTTTATGTACTGCTATCAACTCGACCCGACATGAACGTATGTTTAAATATGTAAGACGCTCAATTTATGGATCGTCAGTTCCTACATGGATAGCTACACCAATACTATTAAAGAGATTTGTCCGTTCGAATAAATACGAACCCTTAGTTGACGAATTCCAACTCCTATAAGCCAACTCGGAATACGCCCATATACGACTGGAAAATGGAGAAGAAAAGACAGTTTCAACTCGGCAGTTTGCTCCTCGAGGAGACATATCATTAATTCGCTGCGATGGAAATTCTGTCAAACAAAATCAAGTCCATTCAAATCAAGCGCATCAAAATCAAGACCAAAGCATTCACGAAAGTCGAGACCAAAGCATTCAAGAAAATAAAGACGCAGTACTGAATATCGATAGGCCAGTTAGGACCCGAAGGCGTCCTCAAAATTTAGAAGAGAAATAAGAAGGCGGGAAGAATGTCATAATATTACCCTCTTGCTTATATCCATGGCATTGTCAGTTATGTTACAAAGTTGTCAATAATTTTATGTCAGTTATTTTCTGTAGAATAAAGCCTTATTCTAAAGGTAATCCATTGTATTCACTACAATGATTTAAAACCAAAATCCGTTTTGTATGTTGTTATTTAGCAATAAAAGTTTCTTAATTTATTTAATCCCGTCCATTTTCACCCTCCTATATATAAAATATGACCGAATTAATTGCCTTATCTTTTAATTTTTCAAATGCAACGTATATCTTTGGGACAAAGGTCAATTATGTTGAAATATTCATGTAAAACGCTAGTGTACCTAAATTACCCCAAAACGAGGGATAACATTGGGACACATTTATGACGACATATATCGACTAACAAAATAGATATTTGATGTTTTTGTACTAATTCATACTTAAGGGTATTAGTACATTGCCATTCAGTTGTCAAAACCCTCTAAAATTTGCATCTAGATCACCTACCTGACGCTTTCGTACAATTTTTCTATCTCAGAAACTCAAATTTATACTTGGAGACACTCGTGTTCAATCGATAGAAGACCTAGAGTACGGAAATGATTGGAATGCATTTAAAAATGTTTTCATGGATAATTTAATCATTGGCGTGTGTGAATTTTGCGGAAGAGTCCTACTTTGAGAGCTATACGATACATTTTCATGAATAACACATATCTCTTGTTTCATCGACCGACATCCGACAATTTTTATAGAACTTTGAAAAGGTACAAATAGCCGATTCAAAACTGTACGTATTTATTGCTTCATGAATATTATTCCTATGACGACACCGAGTTTCATACAAGAGATAGTAATCCAAATCAATTGTTCCTAGTATAATCGGCTATCATATTTTCCATTAATGTGTCCGTAACGTATTAACGGAGAATGGATAGACTTTGAGGATGATGGTGAATATATATAGACGCCCATTATTAATAATGATTGATGTTGTGTATTATTGGCATGAAAATCACCAGCTACTCAAAAGAGAGTGGGTCCATGTAATCTGTCATATTGAAAAATGCGAAATTCATCTTTCTTTATAGAAATGAATTGCAAAAAAGAAGTTTATTGTTATGGATTCTCTGAAAAATGAGAACTGTTGGATGCCCTAAAAACGAAATGTAGGTTACCCAACCGTATATTTCAAATAATTGGAGAAATAAATGATTTTATGGTACAATCATTATTGAAATGTTTTAGTTTGAGACACGGGGCGAGAAAGTCTACGAATTTTCACAGACATTCCGCTTGTCGAGACTATTTCTGTCAATCATTGAATATGGTTTCCATGTTGATTCATTTATTTATATACATTCTTTTGTCCAGGACCACTTAATAATAAACAAATATTTTAACTCCTAACCAGTGCTATACCGTGCGGGGGTTAGTGCGCCACCATTAGGAGGACGACAAAATTGCTCCTTTTTGTACTCCTCAAGTGTAACACTATTTTGCAGTTTTGTTTCCTGCCATGCTACCGGTTTAATAGTAAGTTTTAGATTGTTTTTTATTCAGTTTAACGTGCTCGACAACTATGGCCATTTACACATTTACGATGAATTATACAATTTCTATGCATTATAAAATTACAATGGATTTACAATTATAATGGATTATAAGATTACAATGGATTTATAAATTGCAATGGATTATACGATTAAAGATAAAAGAAAGAGTAAACTATAACAATTGTCAGAAATATATCAAAATTATTTTTTGGTTCATATTTTGTTATAAAGTTGAATGTCCTTTAATAGTTTAATAACAGCGATGATTTTATGCGGATCATTTAATATGATTTGAAGATCTTCTTCGATATTTAGTTGCTATCTTCTCATTGTATGCTGATGACATTCAGTCAGGATGTGTTTAACGGTCAGGAGGGATTGGCAGAATTGACACATTGGTTTAGCACTTGTTGCCATTAGATAACCATGCGTTAATTTTGTATGTCCTAATCTTAGTCTTCTTAGAATGGCCATCTCTTTTCTAGAAAGTTCGGGGAAGGTCGGTCGAATTTGGTAGAGTTTTGTATGGTTTTGGTGCTAATGTAATTGCCACCTGCTGTTTGTTATTCTCTTTATTTCCGATTTCAAATCCCTGTAGATCTGGATGTTGGAAGAGCCAGTAGTGGATGTGACAGATTTTTTTGCATAACTATCAGCGAGCTCATTGCCTGTTATGCCGATGTGTGAAGGTATCCAGATGATAGTGACTGTTACACCCTGGGAGGAAAGATTTTGATATGTATCATGTATATTTTGTACAAGGGGATGGTCAGTGAAAATGTTGCGTATGGAGTGGATTGCTGCTAAAGAGTCTGTACAAATGGCAATATTCTTATTTGTTGGAGTGAGGCTATTGAATGCTAAAAGTATGTTGAATAGTTCGCCGGTGTGGACACTGAAATGGGAGGGGATACGAGATGAGTTTACGGGGTTATAGGTAGTTGTGACAGAACAGCCTACACCAGTTTCGTATTTTGAAGCGTCCGTGTATAATACCGGAGAATAATTGTTTGTTTGAATGATTTCCATAAAATTTTAGATTATTAGGTCCTTTGAGATGTCATATTTGTCATAATTACTCAGGAAGGTATTTAAGCGAGGAATATGTTTATGCCAGGGGGGAAGATGGAGTTGGAAACGGAAGTGTATGTGATAGGTTGATGTTGCTTATTATTGGCGAAAGAAGATGTGGGATAGATTTTAATTTTGATTGATTGGGTTGATTGTTTGGGATATTAGTAAGGAGAGCATGCGTAGGATTTGAGGGGTTCGATGCTGCTGATACTGCATATGTAAGGAGAAGCTGTTGACGTCTTAGCCAGAGAGGTGGTTCATTAGCTTCGATATAAAGACTTTCTGCTGGGCTGAAGCGAAAGACTCCTAGACACAAACGTATGGCGGTGTTATGCACAGAGTTTAGTAGGTTTAAATATGTTTTGCTAGCAGACATGTAAGTGAAACTTTCATAGTCAATTTTCTAGCGTATCAGGGTTTTGTATACATTAAGGAGGGTATTTTCATCTGCACCCCAGTTAGGATGCGCAAGAGTTTTAATGATATTTAGTCTTTGAAGGCATTTACCCTTAATATCCATAATGTGCTGCTTCCAAGTGAGACGTGAGTCAAAAATTAATCCTAGTATTTTACATTGTTCAACAGCAGGAAGAGGGGAGTCATTAATTAGGATGCAAGGAGTTTGAAAAGGAGGTAACCTGCTGAATTTGATAACTTTAGATTTTTGAGGACATAGAGTTAAACCTAGGAGTTTCGTTCTGCTGTATAGTAGATTTACTGCATTTTGCATCAATGAGCATATATTGGGTGTAAATTTTCCATGGCAATATAATACTAGATCGTCAGCATATAGGGTGTGTTTGACAGGACTTGGGAAGTCTGAGCTAAGGTTAGTCAGTGAAAGAATAAATAAAGTAGGACTTAGGACGGAGCCTTGAGGCACACCGTCTCTTTGAATGAGGGGAGAGGTGAGGATACCATTAACGGATACCTGGAACTTTCTGGGGGATAAAAAGTTTTGAATGAAGGATAGAAGGTTGCCTTGAACGCTATATTGTTTTAATGTATTGATTATCGCTGTTCTGGATATGGTGTCAAAAGCTCTCTCTATATCAAAAATGGCTGCGATCATGTTGTGTTTGAAGAAGCACCAGATTATCGTTGGTAGAGCGATGAGGTCAGAAGCCCAACTGGGCTTCAGAGATAATTTTATGTTTGTTTAGAAACCACAAGAGTCTTTTGTTCATCATTTTTTCCATAAGTTTGCACATGGTGCAAGTCAATAAGATGGGTCTATAAGATTGAGGTATGATGAAGGATGGTCGGGTTTATTGATGGGCAGGATAATAGAGTTGAGCCGTTGTTTAGGAAAAGTATGTAATGTCCAGATCACGTTATAAATTTCAAGAAATTTATAGAGGCATGATGTTGTAAGTTTATTGAGAAAAATGTAGGGGAGGTCGTCGGCACCCAGAGCGGTGTTTTTGCAGGAATTGAGAGCAGATGATAGTTCGAAATAGGTGAAAGAAGTATTCAAATAATTGACATCTTGTGTTATAGTTGTTGGTAGGGGGAGTGGTTGGAGAGTATTTGCAGATAAGGTTGATAGAGAATTATTCTTGCTTTCAAATTTTTTTCAAAGCTTTGAGCTAAACAGTTAGCAATTTGTAAATTGTCAGTAATTACTGAGCCATTGCTTACTAGACTAGCAATATTGGGATTCGTTTTATTTCCTTGTATTTGTCGGATTTTTTTCCATACTTGACTTGCATTTGTATTTTTAGTCAAAGGTGATACGTAGTTTTGCCATGAAAATTTTTTGCTCTGATTTATTATGAATTTGGATTTAGCTTTGGCTTTTTTCAGAAAGATTATGTTTTCTTGTGTTCTGTTTCTGCGGAAATTTTTTAGGGCGATTTTGTATTACTCAACAGCTTTTTCACATTAGGTATTCCACCAAGGTACAGTTTTTTGGTTTTGCGAGATAACTGTCTTACCAATGTGGGTTTCTGCAGCAGAAATTATTGCATGAGTGAATGCATTGGTAGAGTCATCGATGCTGTCATATATAGGGATTAAGGGTATATGGGCTTCGGTTTGGGAGGTGTATCCTTCCCAGTTAGCTTTTTCATAACGCCAAAAACTTCTAGTAGCGACTTGGTTGCAAGTGTTCGTATTATTGGTCATATTGATGGGAAAATGGTTACTATCGTGCAAGTCATCATCAGTAGACCATGTAAGTGAAGGAGCTGATCTAGGATCGCATATACTTAGATCAACGGCAGAGAATGTCCCAGAGGATATATTAAGATGTGTATCTAAACCAGTATTTAGTAGGTATGAGCCGGATATATTAAGTACATTCTCTACTGTTTTGTCTTTTCCAAATGTTTGATTGGAGCCCCACGTGGTATTATGGACATTAAAATCGCCTACAAGGATATATGGAGAGGGTAGCTGATAGATAAGGTCTACCAGTTCTTCTTCTTTTAGAGGGTGATCTGGAGGGATGTATATGCTACAAATTGTGGTTCTATATGGGCACCAAGTAGATACGGCAATGGCCTCAAGATTAGTATTAATAGGAAGATGAGTTGAATATAGGTTACTGGATACTAGTATTGACGTCCCTACACTTGCTCTAGAGCAACTGTTACCCTTCAATATATTTTAGATGAGGTTGATTAGTAAGCTTAGAATTGGTTTCCTGTAGGCATAAGATGTCAGGGTTAGTTTGTGAGATTAGGTGTTGAATTTTCTCCAGGCGGGGAAAGAATCCGTCACAGTTCCATTGGACTGAAGTTAAGATGTTTTAGAGAGAAGGAGAAGAAGGAGTTTATAAGTTAGGAATCGAATGAATTGGTGAGGTCATCCACTGAGGTATCCGACGAGGTACTTTTGCAATCTGATGAACCTTCAGGGTAATATTGAAATTTTAACTTTTTTTGTAATCTACTAATGCGTTTCTTTGAGGACCTTTCATTAATCTCTGCATGTATGAGTGATAGATCATTTAATAAAGCTGTGATATCAGAAGTGAAATTATAAGCTTCTTTCAAGGGGTTACTATGACCAAAAGAATTTTGTATTAAAGCAATAAGTTGTATTTCATCTAGCGATTAATAATCAGAATCATAATCGTAGAGATTATGAATGGTTGTTAGGGCATTAGGGCTCAATTTGTTGTCTTGAGAGATGGAAGTCTTTGGTGTTTGTATTTCACTAGTCTCTTGTGCAGGTGCGGGCGTTGAAACAGGTGAAGGTTCAAGAGGAGAATCAAGGTGACTGTCATTAGAGCGAATTCTTTTTTGACCAGATTGATGGGATTGAATGCATGATTATCGCTTGTTCTCTTTTGGGGAAGGATGGAGGAGGGGGTTTAGTGAGTGTTGCCGCTACGTACGATTTTGGATTTGAGGGGGTAGTGCATTTGGAAGAATGAATTGAGAAGAAGAATTGACAAAATTGTTATGAGATGATGTAGTTGGTTGGTGAGATGGGGTAGATAATGACATTTTGCGCGTGAATCTGGATACCAAAATCACTACACTAAAAGTGGTATTCCCGGTTTATCGGGGGAAGTAGGTGAGTAACAGTCACTTACCAACGAACGAAGATGTTACGCCACTGCTTATTTCTTGAATAGATACACTGGTAAAGTTTTTTTGGCTGTCTCACAAGTTATTATCACATGCTTAATGCATTGCTAATTACAGTCCAAAGAAACGCGTAGCAAAAACTAATAATAAATACTTAATTGCTGAATTTATTTAAATGACCTACTTGATCGATATTTACCCG